>OX424572.1:146220733-146558233 GCA_949152435.1 Gastracanthus pulcherrimus
GATATTAAGTCTTGACGATGAAGTACGAAGTTTAAAAACAGAGAATGATAATTTAAAGAATAAAATTGTACATCAGCGTCAAGACATGCAAAATCTATGGAAGTCGTTAGATGAGGCGAGACAAGTTGTCAAAAAATTAACGGTAAAAACCGAAAAATTGAGTTGTCATATGGGAGTAGTTACAGGGAAAATGATAACAAAATTCGGGAAATTCGAAAAAATACAGCAGGAACAAGATGATAAGATCATTGAGCTCACGCGCCGTATAAATTCTTTAAAAATTGAATAAATTTAATGAAGGGAAAGTTCAATCCATTTTTTGCAAAACGAGCGAAAATTTAAATGATAGATTAAAAAATAGGTCATTAAAATTATAATTTCTGGCGGATATTTATATTAATAAAAAATATATCATTTATAAAAATAAAATATTTTACAAGTATTTTTTTTTATTAATATTTTTTCTTATAAAAAAAAAAAATACAAAATGCGCAAAATAAAAGATTATTGGGGGCGTTTATGACAGACATCGAGACGACAGCTCCCGTGGATAGTCTCGATGATGAGCAACGTAAGCACCGCGATTGGGAAAAGGCCGTTTCCGAGGAATTAAAATGCCTAGATGAGAGACAGGACGAATTAAAAAGTAAAATTACTAATTTAGTTAAAACTCCGGATGGACTAGACTCACCTCCTTTAAATACTTCACGTATTGAAGCGATAAATACCGATTTAGTTGCACGCATAAACGCACCGTCAGACTTGTTAAAAAAAACCCCAAGACGCGAGCACCGCAGAAACGCAGCGGGGCGCGAAACTAGAAGCGGCCGTGAAAGCCTTAGAAAATCGTGTCGAAATACTGGAAACGGAAAATGATAATTTAATAACGGAAAATACAGAGTTATATTCAAATTACGAGAAGTTGAGTAAACAATTTGAAGATAGTGATAGCGGGGGAGAATTGAAAAAATACTTAATCGCGCGATTAGATGAGGTATATGAGAAAAACGAACATGCGGTTAGAAAACTCGAAAATTCGATCAATAAACACAATGCGGGGCGTGCCAGTTCGGCAGGGACCAGCGGAAGTGAAGCATCGAGAAAAATAAAATTAAATATACCTAAATTTAAGGGATTACCCTCGGAAAGACCGATGAAATTTATATTTGAGTTAGAAAACTATTTTACATTAATACGGCCTGATGCCGATGAAACACTATGTGTAATTTCGCAGGCACTAATAGACGATGCTCATAATTGGTTGTACCTGCAGGAGGGCCAGATAAAAGATTACGACGATTTTTTAAACAAATTCAAAGAGAGGTACTGGAATTCGAACATACGACGAGTGGCGAAAAGAAAAGTAGATTTCGGGCAGTGGTATGCTTCGGCGTCTATGAATCGCGTAAATTACGCGATTTATATCCTGGGATTAACGAAAGAACTTGAACTAGAATTACCCGAGGAAGACCTAGTATTAAAAATCGGCGAGCATTTTGAGAGGAGTATCAGGTTAGCTATAGCAGGGCAAAGGGTAAAAGATAAAAATAGTCTATTGAAAATACTAGCAGAATACGACAGCGATGATCAGCGCACAAAAGGCGACCGCGCGCCCGTTAATACGGTAGAAACGAAAAAATTCACGGGTAACGCGCCGAGCCAATCCGCGGCTCCCGTTGCAAATACGGAAGGTAAAAAACCTTGGCAAACGAAAAATATAAGTGCCATGCAAAATGCGAAACCAACCGAAAGTCAAAGAACCGGGAATAATACGTATAAAAATCCTAAAAAATGGGAAAACAACCAAACCAATAAGTGGAGAGATAAGAAAGATCAATCGGACATAAACGTGTTCGATATAGATATAAGCGATGTTCAAACCCCGGGAAACGGGGATTAGTTGCGTCACGTAATTCGGATCTAGAAGTAAAAAATAGACGGGGCGCAACTGAGCAATTAAATGTAGCTTCTATAATAGAAGACCCGCGGGAAACATTATTATACGATGTAGAACCCGCTGGAGAAAATGCCGAAACCACGTGTTGTCCGGAAATTAGCATAAGGGTATACGGAAACGAAGTAAAAGCGTTAATCGACACGGGGAGTGAAGTCACGGCGATTTCAGAAGAATTTTATTACGCAAATATTGATAAACTTAAAGAATGCCCTACACTACCTATAAGTGGAAAAGTCATTAAAGGCGCGACGGGGGCAAAATCGGCGAGATTAAAGTTCCAAATACTGCTAACTATAACTATCGGAGGATTAGAGGCAAAATTAATAATTTTAGTAGTGCCAAAATTGGTAAAACCGTGTATCATCGGGTGTGACTCAATAAAAGCGTTAAAAATGCTAATTGACACGGTAAATCAAAACTTATTATTTCAAGTAAATCAGAAATACGGTGTTATCGGTTACACAGATAGGCGGTTCGCGTCGAACGAATATACGTCTCTGTGCATCGAGCATGCAAATGAGTACCTCGAAAATGAGGTAGATCTCAGGAATCACTTCGACGAGGACGATGGAAAAGGTACGGAATCCCGCGAAGAATCGTACGATATCTCAGTAGAAGAAATCGACGATAAAGTAAATTTATGTGAAAATCTAAATGAATCACAAAAAACGAAATTAAAAGAATTACTTGTAAAATATAAAAAAGTGTTTGAAAAAAAACCCGGTTTGCTAACTACCTATGAGCACGAGCTAATTTTGAAGGACGATACACCCTTCTATACTAAGCCCTATCCTATACCACTAGCATATCGCGAGCAGGTAAAAAAGGAAATAAACCGAATGTTGGAATTAGGAATCATTATGCGCTCGACCAGCTCGTATATTAACCCAGTAGCCGTAGTTAAAAAAAAGGACGGTTCTGTGCGATTATGTTTAGACGCTCGAAAACTGAACGCGCGGCTTATTGATGATTACGAGGGGCCACCGGGCGTTGATGAGGTATTGCAAAGATGCTCGGGAAAGCCGATAACAAGTACCTCAGACTTCACGTGTAGTTATTGGCAGGTAAAGCTCGCGGAGTGGTGCAAAAAATATACGGCTTTTAAGTGTGATAATCACATTTATGAGCATAACGTGGTACCCTTTGGGATAAAAACTAGCGGATCAGCCCTAATTAGAGGACTAGATCAAACAACGTCAGATTTTGACGAATTTTTAGTATTGTTTGTGGACGACATGGTGATAAAATCAAAAAATTTCGAAACACACCTGTCGCACTTAGCTGCGCTTTATGAAAGAGTCTTAGCCCATAATCTAAGATTAAATTTTAAAAAATCAAACTTTATATGCGAGGAAATCGAATTTCTAGGCCATTTTATATCAGTACACGGAATCAGGCCGGATCCCGAGAAAATAAAAACCATAAAAAATTTTAAAAGACCCCGTAATGTAAAGGAGTTACAGAGTTTTTTGGGGTTTGTCAATTTTTACACTAAATTCGTAAAAAATTATTCGCACCACACAAAACCTTTGATTGAGCTGCTTAAAAAGGGTTCATTTTTTGATTGGGCCGCAGTGCAACAAAGAGCTTTTAACAATATAAAAGAAATTTTTGATGAAAACATTATTTTAAAATACGCAGACCCGAAACGGCCTTACATACTTTCCACCGACTCTTCGGATTTTGCGTGCGCCGCGGCACTATCGCAATTAAATGACGAGGGTGAAGAAGAAGTTGTGTGTTTTGTAAGTAGAACTTTAAAAGGGAGCGAAGGCGCATACTTTACCACTGAGAAAGAAATGGTTGCATTAGTATGGGCATTAAAGAGATTGGACACGTTTTTACGGGGGGCAATAAATATTTACGTGAGGACAGATCATGAAGCTCTTGCCTTTTTAAAAACATGCAAGTACCGTAATGCCAGGTTACAAAGATGGAATTTAGCTATACAAGACTTTAATATCGACCCGGAATATATACCGGGCAAAGAAAACGTCGTCGCGGACTATCTAAGCCGCGTCACCGATTTAGAGCCGAACCGCGCGGAAAAAACAGAAATAATTATAGCCGCAGTGGTACAACAAAAGCCAAGCCCGGCGTTAATTAATTTGTGTAAAAATATGGATAAATTACAAAGAAGTGAGCCGTACGCGTCTCAGATTATGGAAAAACTAAGGGCTGGGGACGCTAAAATAAAAAAGAAATTCGAAATTCGAGAAAATATATTATATAGAATTATGATTAATTGTGCAAAAATATATATACCAGAGGGGAACTTAAAACCACTTGTAATGGAGCTACACGTGATATATGGGCATGTGGGGCCGCGAAAAGTATATAAAATAATTTTAGAGCATTTTTACTCACGAAATTTACGAAAAAGGGTAGCTGAAGTACTAAAAACGTGTGATACATGCCAAAAAACTAAATATTTAACGCAGCGATATGACGAAATCACGCAACCTATATTAACTAATAAACCGCGAGAAATGTTATCAATAGACTTTTTTGGTCCCTTACCCGTGTCGAGAGGTGGTGTAACATACATGTTAACTACTATAGACGTATTCAGTAAATACGTAGTATTTTATCCTCTAAAAAAGGCGAACACTACAGCGGTAATTAGAAAATTAATGAATGATTACATACCAACTTATGGGAAACCGGATGCAATAATATCAGACCACGGGACGCAGTTTACGAGCAAAAAATGGATTGATACATTAAAAAACGAGGGGATACGCATAATATATTCATCTATCAGACACCCTCAAAGTAACATAATCGAGCGCATACACCGAGAATTGGCGAGGTTTTTACTCACTTTCGTAAAGGATAAACACGGCGGGTGGACTCTGTATATTCGAAAAATTCAAAACATTATAAATGAAATCCCTCATGAAACGACGAACCAACCACCTATCTTATTGCATATGGGCCATAAGCCAACAAGGATATGGGAAAAATATTTAAAAGTACCACAAGAGGACAACGATGTGTCCCGCGACAATAGAATATCACTGGCTCGCGACTATGCGCACAAATTCTTAAAGAATAGAGCAGCGAAACGGAATGCGAATAAAACGCACTTTAAATTTAAAGACGGCGACAAAGTGTTAGTGAAAGCTTTAAACGTATCGAATGCGGAGAACGGCAAAATAGCAAAATTTTTTTATGTTTTTGAAGGGCCATTTATCGTGCAACAAGCCGTGGGAATCGATACGTATCTACTTTACGACCCGGTATTAAAAAAAGAACGGGGAAAATTTCACTTGGCAAATTTAAAGCCGTATTATAGTGAGTAAGTAATCAAAAGAAAAATTGATTATTGAAACAAAAAATTGACAAATTAGATAAACTAGAATAAACTTTTATAGTATAAATTTGTTTTTGTTCACACGAAAATAATCATAAATTGGGCAAGTGAAATTTGATAACTTTAGGGTGTTCTCTCTCTGGCGCGGTCAAATAAAATTTTCAAAAATTCAAATTTTTTTGGGGGGAGTAGGGAGAGAGAAACACACAATAGAATAGAACAGGCTTAAGAGTTTATAAATTTTAGATTTAAACAAATGTAAAAGAGCATCACTAGAATAGATTAAAAATACAAAAGATAACGTAACATGTAATTAAGCGAAAAACAAAAACACATATGTAAAAACGAAATGTAATTATTTAAATAATGCAGAACAGAACATTATAAACAAAAAGATGCACCGTGAAATTGGCCCAATACATAATTAAGGTATATGCATTATTAAAATAAATTAAGTAAACAAAGAGACAGTTGAACCATAAAATAATAGAATACAATAATTCAATGAGTGCACTTATATATTGGACACCACGTGTATATACGTATACGTGCAAACATCAATTAAAACAAATTATAAAATTAAAAATAAAAGAGACACCGTGAAATCGGCCCAAAGAAAAAAGAATATGGTTCAAAATACTCTAAGAAAGCAATGTATCGAGAAAGAATAGAATTAAAAGGTAGATAGAGATAGGGACAAGAAGAGAGCCAGATCGAAGAAACATGCGATGTTTTCGGAGAAACACAAGCAGGGAGGACCGCAGGTCCGGTACGCGCATGGGAGAATTCAAACGTAAACAAGGAGCTGGCACGTGTGCGAAAATTCGGCAGAAGGGAGGGGGGAAGCCGAGGTGATGAGTCAAGGTGCAAGACAAAAGGACCTCACAGTCGATTTAGATCGAGCATCATGTGCGAAACCCGACCCGCGACCCGCGACGCAGCGACGAGTACCGAAAGGCACGTGCGATTCGGTATGTGCGATCAGGAGACGGTCGTGTGCGAAAGAGACCTAGCGCTGGGAAGCGGGTACCATAGGACGGTGCCATATAAAACGACACGCATCTCCTGCATACGCTTTAAATGCGCAAGGAAGGGAAGATTCCAGCGAGCCGAGGGACCTGCTCGATGGAACCCACCCGGGGGACCAAAAGAGGACAAGCGGCTGGGCCCGGACAGAACGTCGAAGCGGAAGGGAACGCAGGTGGCCGGAGACATGGAGAAATCCATACGGAAACACCGAGGGTGGGTGTTTTTTGGAAGCGCGCAAGCTCGGCGACCCGGAGCTTCACCAAGGAAGCCCGAATTTTACGGACCCACTCCAACGGACATCGAGCTTACTCCCGACCCGGAAGCAACGCAAGCCCTAAAGAAGGGCCGAAAGAGGAAAAGGGAAATAACGCATCTACTACCATCTCCTCCTGCGCTAAGCGACATGGAGAAAATCGCAACGGCCCAAAAGGCTTTACCAAGTCTAAGCGACGGCGAGGAATACGAACCCCGAGCCATAGACCAGCTGGAAGACAGTTCCTGGAAACTGCAGGCATGCCAAAACATCATAGCGAGGTACGCAAAATCTAGCACAAAACGAGGGAAAAGAAATAAAAAATTTCGGCCTTTTCGGTCATTAAAAAACAAAAAATATGCGTAAAACAGGCAAAAAAGGCCAGGGAGGGACAGAGCGATGTCCAGGAGGGAAGTTCGACCGATAACCCCGAGCAAAACCCAATTTCAATTTTTTTAATTATAAATACACTTTTTCATGCAAAATAGATTTGGCTTATCTGAGCAGCATGAATGGTATTCAACAGCAAAAGTTCACCAAAGTGACGCGGCCCGCAGGATTGAATTTGAATTGCCGAAATTTAAAGGGCTACCTTCCGAGAGACCTATGAAATTCTTATACGCGCTAGAGATATATTTTACGCTAACGTAGCCCTATTTCGGGGAAATGATTTGCATAATTTCGCAGGCTTTCGAGGATGATGCGCATAATTGGTGGTACCTACAGGAGGACGAGATAAACGACTACAATGATTTTGTGAGTCGTTTTAAAGTACGATATTGGAACTCGAATATCCAGCGGTTTGCGAAACGGAAGGTCGAATTCGGTAAATTTAATACCGGGGGACCATTGAATAGATAGATAGATAGATATAGATAGAATAGGGTGAACTGATTCGGTACTGACCCCAGGGAGAGATAACAATTTTATCGCGAACTTGCCTTGTGAAGTGTTCGAGGTATTTATCCTAGGACGCTAAAATATAGCTACTTACTCGCAAAAGTTTAAAATGCTTGAAATTTACCACTTCTTTCACCACCGAACGCGTAAGCATAACGAATAATTACCAATTTTCTAACCTTTTTCTCACACCGATATTATAAGAATTTCGTTTCCCTGCGTTAAACATAGGGTATCCCGGACGGAACCAGGAATCTATATGTTACGCTTCCCTTGCTTGCGCCGCATTCACCCTGCACGCGCAGTGCGAGCCAGGGTAGACGGTCACAATAATGTGTATCTTTAGCTGACACGGCGCAAATCCACGCGACAAGACGATTCAATAGCGTCTCATCGTAGGTCCGCTGTTTTTTTTTACTCACCCGCGGTGATCCGGCTCTCAGTGCAGTATCGAAATCCGGATGCACACCTCAGTTGAGTGGACAAGAGAGTGCGGTTAAGAGAACGCAGTGTTCCCTAACACGCATCTAGCGGGGTGCATCGAGCTTGATTTATTGGGATAAGGTTTCAGGGGAACGGGATGATACAGACGTGCGATACAGATGTAACAGAAAAATTTGTTTTTCTTTTTACATTTTATATGTTTGATTAACTATTTTAAACTTTACATTGCCATTTATGTGGTAAAGTTAAAAAATGCGTTTTCGCTTTTAATCTCAAGCTTACATTTATCCTATGGATGAATGTAAGCTTCTCGCGCTAATTCTTTTGCAGAAGAGAAATGGATCAGGTTACTCGGTAGGAGACTTTTCAGTTCGAGGCGAAGGAGAGCGCAATGGTCTGCTTTTCCCGGAGCTTCCGAGCGTAGTGCCGAGCTCTCTTGCCGCCTACTAGCTCGCTGCTCGCGAACCTCTGCCACCCCCTCTCTCCGACCAGCCCCCACTCGTTTGCGGAACCTGCCGGCTCCTCGCCTACAAATTTCGAACGTTTTGCAAAATTGCATAATCGCGCAGCTGACCGGCACTATATTATTCGCCCATCTCAAAGTTCTCCAAAATTTTATTTTCGTGTTATTTTTCAATCATATAATACACGGCCCCTGGGACATGCACTAAACGCCTAATATCGTAATAAAAATAACAAAAAATATTAAAAAATATTAAAAGAAAATGAACAATAAATTTTTCATATGATGCAAAACAAATATAATATTTCCAAAGAAAAATAACGGCAAGAAAAAACTAAAACAAAAAAAATCGTTTTTATCAATGCTCGCATTTTATCAGCGCACTATCCACTGAACGGCATGAAGAGCTTAAAAATAAAACAAAAACTTATTCGTGTGACTTTCGCTTGGTACCCTTACTATATGCTAAACCACTAAAAACAACTTACTTCGTTTTAAAAAAAATAAAGAACAATATGGGCAAGAAAAAAACACATCAAATCGCGTCAGATAACAGTAGAAAGAATAACAAAAGAAACTTGTACTCCCACACGCTCGAACTTCATTCACTCTCTTCCTTCTTTTCTCTTATCCTCTTCAATGTCCTATTCGCTTCAATCAAGCGTCGAATTCTTTGATGTCGCACTCGCTCATATTTTCTCCCTCGGCGCTCGACTGCTTCATCACGACGTCTGCGAAGGATGCGTCCAACTTTGCGTCAGCTGCCTCCTTTTCATCGATCTCTAGGCTGGACACGCTCGGCGCTCCGTCCTCTTGAGTGCCAGGCCTTTGCCCACGCAAAATCGCTGCTACATATTGTCAGGATATAAGGACGCTTAGAATCAGCATATTTTTAAATAATATTATCATCAAATGCATTTTTTATATGATCATATGCTTTTTGCTGTTCGGCCGTCCAGTGAAAATCCATACCTTTTGTCAACAGCTCGACGAGAGGCTTCGTATAAATCGAATAATTCTTTACGGACTTGTTATAAAAATTAACGAAACCAAAAAAACTTTGTAATTCTGTTACGTTTTTAGGCCCCTTAAAATTTTTTTGTGCCGAGATAAAATGTCTCAAAAATTCGATTTTTTCACACAACAACTGCGATTTTTTTCAGTTTAGCCTGAAGTTAAATGTAAATGACGAACAATTTTTTTTGTATTTATCACCATATCATCTACAAACAAAACTAAAAAGCTATCGAAATCCTAGGTTGCCTCATCCAAACCCCTAATCAACGCCGCGTCGCTCGTCTTAACTCCGAACGGAACCACATTATGCTTATTAACGTGGTTATCGCACTTGAACGCAGTGTACTTTCGGCACCACGCTGCGAATTTTACCAGCAAATAACTGCAGGTGAAATCAGACGTACTTGTTATTCGCTTACCCGAGCATCTTTGTAAAATTTCCTCGATCCTCGGCGGCCCCTCATAGCCGTTGTCTAATTTTGCGTTTAGCTTGCGCGCATCTAAACATAATCTTACGGACCCGTCGTTCTTTTAACTACTGCTGAATTCTCATAATCATCCTCATAATCTACGTGGCGATCCTCAAAATAATTTATAGGGTCACCCCATTTATTGAGAATTTACCCTACGATTCGATACACAGAGAAAAAACAAGCTGTACATTCACCGTGTCTATTAACACCCTAAGAGCCTTTTACGTGTTGTATCCCAAAATAGACGGATTTATCAATTTTGGCACAAGAATAAAAAATACTTTAGTGCTCAGCCCTTCTATCCCTACATTCAGAAATACTTGAATTTGTTAAAGCGCTGATTTTCCCCCCGCCGCTCCCTTTATCATTTTTCTACTTATGGGTAACGTCGAGCGGCTCTCGAAACACGTAATATTAGCGTAATGAAATTCCTCCGAGATCGCGGTTACTTCGCTCCCAGTATCTACCAACGCTTGCACGATCAGCCCCCCCCCCCCCCCCTCTATCGTTATGATTATCTCCGGGCAGCACGTTACCTTCTCATTCACACCAACAGGTTCGACAACGTAAACCATCTCCCCTTGGGGATCTTCTAGAATAGCCGCGAATACGTTGGAGTCATTTGCGCTTTGCATACCCCCCTTAGGTTGTGTATCCAAATCGCAAAACGCAACTTATCCCGTTTCTTGATCCAGTGTTATTATCCCCCTTCTTTCCTTCAAATTCAAGATTGTTGAGATAATATGAGGTTTATTTACTTTATTAATAAGGTGAAGCACAATTAGTGTAAAATGAATATTTATTATCTTGAAATATACTTATTTTGCAATTGATCGCTCGAACATTTCAATTACTACATCGACTTCCATTTTTCCAGAAGAACCTGTAGGAGTTGCACAGCAATTATCTTGATGATTTTAATACTCCTTATTATACTTTTCAGTGTTCATTTTATTACTCCAAATTTCACACTGTGTGCAATAGGAAATTTTCACAAAAATATCCACCATTTTCCCGGAATAATATCCGATCAATGATCTCACGCCGTATAAGAAAGTATATCCTCTCTTTTTCCATATTCCATCGCCAGATACTGTTATCTCTGTAGAATTTGCATCGCCTACGTGTTCAGAAGTCGAATTTTTCTCTTCAGTACAAGCTTGTTGGAAAAGTTTCTCGGTGGCTGATTGTACACAGGATTGTATATTACGTATAATCATATCGTAAGTATTCTGGGTTATAAAACCTGGAATTTACATTAATCCACAGGATTTTGCTATGCCTTTCAATCCTAATCCGCGAATTCTGATGACAAATAAAAAACGTCTATTTATCGCATAAGAATGCCTAACAAATGGACTAGAAGTTATGGTACGAGCTGCACAATTATCACACAACAAAACAATCTTAAAACCAAGTCCTTGTTCAGAAGCAGTTTCACACCTCACATTTCCGTTACAGATTTTATACTTCATATATTTAGAAATTGCTGCAAACACTAATAAAGTTCAAAATTCGATACTCAACAGACGAATCTCGCGGAACAAAGATCTCCTCTTGCATTTTTAATCTTTTCCCAGAGGCACTAAAACTACTTTCGTTCATCTCAACTGCTTGGCATTAAAAACTATTCTTTGATCTCGACTTACGAATCTTAGAAGATGATCTCTTTCTCTACTACACTTCATTTTTATGGAGAAATCACTACAGAACGTATGAACGATCGCATGACTTTACTGCTTGGCTTGGCTGTTATACTGACCACTCTTCAATATTTGTCAGTTTGGGATTAGAAACCGTTGAATTTAGCTCACAGGTATAACAAGAACACTACTACACTGTCACTCAATGTATCTGAATACAATAGACAGGTGAATAGAGCAGCGTTCTAGGTAGGTAGCTGCAGCTCGGGCCTGTTCCCCGCCTACATCCAAACGCTCCGAGGCGTATTTACAAATATACGTGTATCTTCGAGAATATTTGTTGGATCCACATTTCTGTGTATATACGAGAACATATGTACATTACGAAAATGAAATAAAGAAAAATCGATTTCGTGAAAATCCTCACTGAATATAATCGCTTAAAGAATCCTTAGAATTGTTAAAACATAAAGAGAAATCGGGAGAAAGAAACAAAAACAAATTAGATGAGCGTATACATATAAAACTAATGAAATTTGAAAAATCCATTCTAGATTGTCAAGAATGCAGTACAGCAGAAATGGAAAAGTTACCTTTTTCAGAAAACAGAAATAGAGCCACGAAACCTCTGGAGATCATACACACTGACAAAAGGAGACGAATCAAACCAGCATCATTTCCAGGTGAAAATAGGTTTATAGTATAGTAATAGTGTTTATAGATGATCACACGAGATTTGCAAAAGCATATTCAGTTAAATATGAGAATTAAGCTGGGGATTATTTAGAAAAGCTTTTAACTACAACCAGAAATATACTAGGCAAATATGAAAAAGTAAACTTTATTAGAGCAGATAACGGTACTGAATTCACCGGAGGTAAATTTTTAGTAATAATGAAAAAAGAAAACATTAAGAGTAACTGTGCACCACCACGTACACCAGAACTTAATAGAATGGCCGAGATATTTAATAAAACATTACAGGCCAAAATTAGAGCTTTAAGATTTGATTCCAATATACCAACAAGCAGGTGGATATTGGTAGTAAAAACAGTCATTCACTTATACAATGGAATACCACATAAGTCGTTAAATTTCAACATAGCAATTAAACTGATGACTCCTAAAGCCAGAGACTAATTAGACAAAATTACAAGATTTGGATGCATAGCATATGCTAAAATTCCCATAAGTGTAACGAAATTCTCAGAAAGGGCCATCAAAGCTGTAATGATAGGATTTTCAGCAACAGAATATATATATTCTTCTATACGATTTCTTCTTCTAGTGGACTTCTTATATATATATATATATATATATATATATATATATATATATATATATATATATATATATATATATATATATATATATATATATATATATATATATATATATATATATATATATATATATATATATATATATGAGTCAATCCATGCCAAAACGCACACGGCTCTGCCCAAAAATGATAAAGACTTAGAAAAACTTGTATAGGGTCAAAATTTAGGATTTTTTATGTAGAATCAATAGCTATGTGGCGCTTTTCAAAATTGTCAAAATGGCGGTCCCAAAAAACCGATTTTCGGACCAGTTTTCCGAAAATTTTCCGATTAATCGTTCATAAAAATATAGATAAAAGACGAAAATTGTGAGTAAAGGTCATTTTATATGTTTTCGGGTACGCTGAATCCGAATCCGCTAACTATTTAACCTTACCACTCCAGGATTTGCTCTAACCTCAAAAAATACCTCAAAAACGCTCAAACAGGCATGATTATGGCTAGATAAAGGTTCGTAACGATGCATTTGTTCGTTTCAAGGGTCGCGTATTTCAAATCCAAGGTCTATTATATATATATATATAATGCAATGGGCTATTTACACAAAGCAAACCATGAACCCACATTTTTACGGTTTTTAGGTTTTCTTTGATCCTCTACTGTTTCCGAGTTTTACTACTGATCATCAAGTTATTATTGTAATAGAGCCCTGCATATCTATATGTGGAAGACGAACCTTACAATCATACATACATCTCTGTAGGAAATAAACTATTTTTTAATAATTATACAATGTGATGCTTAAAGTTAATACCAGAGATAAACAAGAAGTAAATGTAGCACTACTTAATACAATTTAGAAAACATAAATGGTAATGTTGACTTTAAATAAAGAAGAGCCAGTTCCGCTTTGGTTTTTGTTTACTTATATAAAACGTTTTCTAGTTAAATAGTAGACTGGTTTGACTTGCCACCACATACCATGTGACCTTACGGCTCAGACAGAGCACCAAGACACGGGATACAAAATACAAGATACAAGATTAAGCCATGTATGTAGTATATCTATATATACTAGTATATATATGTCTGTAGTATAGATAGATATACTTAACACATGGCTTGTATCTTGTACCTTGTACTTTGAATCCCGCACTGAGAGAAAAGTTTGGTAGTTTCAATAAAATTTTCGCATATTAAATAAAATGATAGATTCTATACAAATATTAGCTAAATTCAATAAAATACATTAATTGGAATTTGGTCAAATTTTCTTACAATAGAAGACAGACTATAAAAAAAAATTAATTGATATGATAAAATATTTATTGCAATGATTACATATTACATTAATTGAATGAATTTTCAAATCAAATCTAATAATTCTTTTAATCAAAAATCAAAAATCCTTTTCATAAAATTTAAAATAGATTTAAGCAAATATTTTGTATTTCTGAAAACATATTTAATTGATTCAAACCAAGATTAAATTAAGATTTTATTTTTTCAGCATTCTTTGAATCAAAAAACATATATATATATATATATATATATATATATATATATATATATATATATATATATATCCATTCATATATATATTGATGGAACAAAATATATGATTAGAATTAGATAATGTATTGGTATAAAGAAATATTTGAATAAGGAAAAACGCTGATTTATTTTATAAAATCAATTAAATTTTTTTCAATTAAGCAGATTTATTTGATTCAATTCAAATTTTATTGGAACTAATAAACTTTTCTCTCAGTGCTCGGATCTCTGTCTGAGCCTTTATTATAACTTTTAGACTCGTCGGTAGCGCCATCTCGCGAGGCTTAGACACGCGAGCTTCGCAAATCTTGCACTCCGTTATAACCAAGGAGTAGGGCCCCCGCGCTCCCGCCCCAGCACGCTAAAAACTCAACTTCAGGGGAATAGGAAATAAACAGGGATAAGGCGAATAAGAACCTTAGCAGGTAAATAAATTATGAAGAAAATCGAAGTTTATCGTGTATAAAATAAATTCAGTGAGAAGTAATTACGTTTATAATAACAATTGTTGTAGAGGCAATGGTTCATATATAAAAAGCTAACAATTATAAGTAAATATAGCATTTATTTATTAAAAAGTCAATTAAAGACTTTCATCAAAGTTTGTTACGCAAGAAAATTTTATTGTGATAATGATACTTTTTACTATTTACAAAACAGGTTAGGTTACGTCACGCTTGCAAATAAGCGGGAACAAGGGGGAATACGGCAGAGTAAGGATCTTATTTCCTATCCTATCTCCTTATTTCTTATTCCTTCAACTTGAGTTTTTAGCGTGCGGGGGCCTTAGGTTATAACCTTACAATACCTATGTATAATACTTTCTATATATACTGTCATTTTTGTGTTTGGTTTATCATTTTGTGCGTTCTGCTCATGGTTATAAAAAATCATGAGTTCGTCTGATAAATACCTCTGTTCAATTGGTCATCTGCTAAATGAAAACTGTGATTCGGGAAGTTACACAACAAAACTAAATTTATATGAACTATCAAGCCTTGATCAAAATGATCTCTTGACTCTTTCATATAGAGTAGATAATTTTGGAACGATTATAGATGGTTCTATTTGTGAGCATCACAAATGCAAATATTTGCATTATTTAAAAAAAAATCAGAAAGTGTTGTAATCCCTTAAGTAAAAATAAAACCTATAACCTTTAATTAAAGAACCTTATCTTTGGACACTTGTGAATCATTTTTTAAGATGAATGGGAAAAGTTGTTTGTCAATGATTTTAACGTGTATTAATTCTGCAAAGGAAGAATCATCTCAAAGTGATGCCGATACACCTAAAACTTCTGCATCAAACAGTGACTCATTCGCAAGTCAATCAACTATTCAATCCAGTTCGTCAAATGTTGATTATCAGTCTCACAGTCAAAATGCTGAGATTCTCAATAAAATATAGAATATGTTTGACATCCCACCATTCAAACCGATGAAACTTAATCATAAAAAATAAGAAAATAAATCAACTGAAATAATCCAGGAAATAGTTACAAAAGTTTCCACAGTCATGAACAGTACATGTGAAAATAACTCAATGACACCGATAAATATAAAACAACTACAAGATGATAGTGATGAAATAAGAAAATTTATCAACAATCTATCATCTAGATATAATAACGAAGAAAAAATTAAACAACAAATTCGGTTACTTACTCTATTACCAGTTGTTGGACTTATCAGAAAACTAGTCAGTACTTTCTTTGTACGAAATATATGTTTTACAAAGCCAAAGAACCAAGGAAAAAACAAGGTAAATAACAAAATATACGTAATGACAAAAATAAAATTAGTTAGTTAATTTAATAGTTTGGATCCGCCATGATCCATATATGACTCAAGGTGAAATGAATAAATATTTGTAAAAAAGATTAATTCCTTTCTATAAAAATTGTCAAAAAATGTTGATACCTGCTATCCTAAACATCATCAGAAGAATAGAAAAAAATATTTATAAATTCTGTGCACTAACTCATAACGAAGGAGGTCACTACTTTATTTATTTATCATGAATATCATTTTTTTAGGTATTTTAGCTGATTACCCAAGAAAAATTAATTATTCAAATTCATCGGAAATAAAAAATTGTATTGTAGAATACTATAGAGATGATGCAAACAACAGATTATGTAGTGGTATGAAAGAATGCTTAAGCGTTTCAACTGTCAACAGCGAAGGGTCAAAAACATCAGTATTACTTCAAAAAAGATTATTATTATATGATCTGAATGATCTCTATAGAAACTGGGTAAAAGACTATAATTCAGAGAATATACCTAGTTTTGAATTAGTCGCCAGTTTAAGACCAAAAGAATGCGTAATAGCAGGAGCACCAGGGACTCATACGATATGCGTCTGCAGTTTGCATCAGAATATTAAAAAAAGGAACAGAAGCTATAGTTGAATATTTACAATCTAGAAACTTAAGTTAAAAGAACTTTTACTACTTATAATAATTGGACATCAGTCATTCAAGAGAAAGGTGATTCCGAAACTTCAGTCAGTAGGGCCGTGCTTGATAATTTTAAACAACCTATTGATGAATTTATTAAGAACTTTGTTGATGATCTGTGGAACGTATCCAAGCATCATTTCGTGGCTAAAGCTTAAAAAAATCTCCTCTCGTATTGCAAAAAAACATTAGATGCAAGTACTTGCCTTGCTCTTATGGATTTTGCAGAAAACTACACATTTATCTGTCAATAGTCTATTCAAGCATATTATTTCAGTAGTGTTCAAACGACCTTACATCCAATTACAATTTATTACCGAAGTATTACTGACACTGCTTTGAAGGTTATGAATTTCTGCGTTATCAGTCATAGCTTGAAACATACTTCATGTACTGTAAATATTTTTCAAGAAAAAGTTTTTGAAAAATTTAAAGAGGAATGCCTCTGGATCACAAACATTATCTATTTTTCTGTTGAAGCTCCTACGTGGTATAAAAATAAGTAAGTAAATATTTTATTAACATTATGAACATTGCAAAAATAATTATAATACGAATCATCAATATAAATCGTTTTTTCAGAAACAACTTTATTAATTTATGTTTTCATGAAACTGAATTAAAGATAAAATTACTTCTTACAATTTCTTCGCTACTAGTCATGGAAAAAGCGGATGCGATGGTGTTGGTGCAGTAGCGAAACGCTCAGTAAGAAAATCAACATTACAACGGGATGCTAGTCAACAAATATTGACTTCGAGACTAATGTTTGATTACTTGGATGCTAATGTGAAGGGAATAATGTAAACATCTATTATTACTCTATATTTTAAGATGTCTCTTTTGGAAAAACTAAAAATCCTATCTCCAATTATATGATTTAGTAATTTTTTTGTTAGTATTCGTCAAAGTACTTAGTTTCTAGTGAATTTCCTTAATTTGCTTTTTAAAAAACTTAAAGTCATGCAGAAAAATTATTTCTAACAAAAGTGTTCAATTAATTTTTTCTTGAAATTTTTTAATTATTGAGAGCCAAACTATACTAAAATTAGTATATACTACGATCGATTTATTTCCAAATAGTAAGTTTCAATCGACAAATGAATTAAGCAAAGAGTATTTATGTGTCTCAAATACATATTTTTAATAAAATATTATTCTTTTATTCCTAATATGTTAATAAAAATTATGATCAAAAATAGAAAGTTATTTACTAAAAATAATAGAAATATGTGAGATCCACCTTGAAACATTTTAAACTATTTAAGAAAATTATTAATATTCTTGTTGTATTTTAGGTTTATTTGGGTGCCTGCATAAGATGTTGAGAAATGAGCAAAAAAAATTAAAGACTAGATTTGAGGTTTCTAAAACTATACCAAACACACTAAAATATTACTCGTTTACACCTCTTGATGAATTAACAATTGAGGTTAAACTTACATCATTCGACAATGAATCACAAACAGTTAAAATACAATAGCAATTAATTTTATTATACTGTTCTTTTATATACTATTAAAAAAAACTTACACAAGTTTGTGCTATGACAAAAAGACATACGACTATTAGAATCCAGTCCGACAAAATTGAATGTTTTAACATTAAACGAGTATAAATAATGAGTTTGTATTCCTTATTTATTAACTTTAAACATCACATTGTATAATTATTAAAAAAAGTTTATCTCCTACAGAGATGTATGTATGATTGTAAGGTTCGTCTTCCACATATAGATATGAAAGGCTCTAATCACAATAAGAACTTGATGATCAGTGTTATACGTATTTACGGCATAAAAATGCTCAAAATACCCATGTTCTAAAAATCGTAGTCGCGCAGTAAGTGCAAAAAACAAAACAAAACCAAGTACGTTATTTTGTAGGAGGTTTGAACTATATTTCCATTAAAATTGAGCTCAATTGGTTTTGGTAGAAAAAAGTTACAGGGGTGCCAGCTTAGCGAATTTCGAAAACAGCCTTATCTTTCCAGAGCTGTATCTCGACTTCTATTTAACGAAATCAAACGTTTCAAAAAAAGAATTGAAGGTCTTCTCAAGACAAACAATATGAGCATAGCCAGACCTAATTATTTTTAAACTCGGTAACAGTAGAGGATCAAAGATAACCTAAAAACCGTAAAAATGTGGGTTCATGGTTTGCTTTGTGTAAATAGCCCATTGCATTATTAAAGATCCTTATATTTTTTTTTCTAATAGTCGGCAGAAAAATGAAAATTTTCCATTTTAGAAAGGTAAATTGGTCAAATAGAGAGCCTTGCAGATTTTTTGAAAATAGGACTTTTCGGTTATTTTCCGAAATTAAGAGGGCTATATATATATATATATATATATATATATATATATATATATATATATATATATATATATATATGGGTCGTTCTTGTGGAATTCGGTCACTGGCGGTCGGGGGGGGGGGGGGGGGGGGGTAGTCGTTTTGGCCACCGATTTTTTATATAAAAGTACATGCCAAAAGAGTCCGAAAAAAAATTTTCTGCCTCCTAGGTGCACTCTAGCCCTAGGGGTGGACGTCTTAATTTCGGAAAGTAACCGAAAAGGCCTATTTTCAAAAAAATCTGCAAGGCTCTCTATTTGACCAATTTACATTTCTAAAATGGAAAATTTTCTTTTTTCCGCCGACTATTAGAAAAAAAATATAAGGATATGGAAAATTAACTTTGCTTATGATATACGTAGATAATATGCTCGCAGCGAGCAATGTCAAAATTAAATTAGAAGAGATTAAATTTTGCTTTAATCTCTTCTAATTTGATTTTGACATTACTCGCTGCGAGCATATTATCTACGTATAGCACAAGCAAAGTTAATTTTCCATCTATTCTTCACGTGAATAAACATGGTTTATTGATGTCATTTTCTAGTCCTAATTTAAGTGCATCTTCTGAGAATCTTTTGTTGCATCTTTTTGAACTCATCCTCAAATCATATAAAGATTTTTGAAATTTTCATAGTTTCGTGTTTTTGGTTTCAACGTCGCATGCTAATCCATATGGAATATGTATGTATATTTCTTCTAAAATTCCATTCAAGTATGTTGTCTTCACATCTATTTGACATATATCTAAGTTGCATTGGTTTATTATTGCAAATACACTTCCAATTATTGATAGTCTTTATACTGCTGCATATGTTTCTTTTAACTTATATTCATTTCTATCTTTGAACCTTCTAATCACAAGTCTGCTTTTATAAACATTTTCTCCCTATTGTCCGATTTTTCTTTCGAATACCCACTTTGAATCTAAGGTCTGTACCGATTTCTCTTCTATAGTCACAGTAGGTCTGTCAACTATTTTCCATACTTTATTTTCTTCCATCGAGTTTAGTTCTATTTTGATTACTTCTAACCATCTCAACTTATCTTTTGTCATTATATCTTCTTGATACGTGGATAGATATTTGTTAATTATTGCTATTAATGCACGTCTTAATTCATCCCCGAAATAATTATTTTTATTGCTTGTTGACTCACGGCTTGGTGTATTGTTTATAAATGTGAAACTTGCATGTTCTAGTAATCTAACTTTTTGTGTTTCTCTAGCTGCCATGTATTTTTCCCTATTGTTGTTGTTTCTACATTTCTGTCTGGCTGTTTACGTCTTTTTGCTTCTAAGTTGTCGCTGTCTTTGGTATCTATTATTTTTTTCTTAGCCATTAGCTTTTCTACCGCTTGCTGTTTTTCTTCTATTTTCTCTTCTAATTTATCAGATAATTGTTTTTCTCCTTCATCTAAATTTATCTCTCAATTTTCATTATTTAAAACTTCTAATTTTTCATTCTCCGAATTATTAATTTCATCGGATTTACGTTTATAAATGTCTTTGTACACTAATTTTTCACTAAAGCGAACATGTATAGAATGAATGAATTTTCATGATTCGGGGTATCAAGGTACGTATCCTGTTGCTGAAAATCCTATCATTACAGCTTTGATGGCCCTTTCTGAGAATTTCGTTACACTTATGGGAATTTTAGCATATGCTATGCATCCAAATCTTGTAATTTTGTCTAATTAGTCTCTGGCTTTGGGAGTCATCAGTTTAATTGCTATGTTGAAATTTAACGACTTATGTGGTATTCCATTGTATAAGTGACCTGCTTGTTGGTATATTGGAATCAAATCTTAAAGCTCTAATTTTGGCCTGTAATGTTTTATTAAATATCTCGGCCATTCTATTAAGTTCTGGTGTACGTGGTGGTGCAAAGTTACTCTCAATGTTTTTTGTTTTATAATTCTAAAAATTTATCTCCAGTGAATTCAGTATCCTTATTTGCTCTAATACAACTGACTTCTTCATCTTTGCCTAGTATATTTCTGGTTGTAGTTAAAAACTTTTCTAAATAATACCCAGCTTAATTCTCATATTTAACTGAATACGCTTTTGCAAATCTTGTGTGATCATCTATAAACACTATTATAAACCTATTTTCACATGGAAATGATACTGGTTTGATTGGTCCTGTTGTGTCAGTGTGTATGATCTCTAGAAGTTTCATTGCTCTATTTCCGTTTTCTAAAAATGGTAACTTTTTCATTTTTGCTATACTGCATTCTTGACAATCTAGAATGGATTTTTAAAATTTTATTCGTTATAAATTTTCCTCTGATTTTTTTAATTGCTTTAGGTAACCTGGGGAGGCATTGTCTAGTTTTATATGTATGGCATACCTTCATCTAATTTGTTTCTGTTTCTTTCTTCTGATTTTTCTTTATGATTTAACAATTCTAAGGATTCTTCAAGCGGTTATATACAGTAAGGATTTTCACAAAATCGATTTTTCTTTATTTAATTTTCGTAATGTATATATGTTCAAGTATATACACAGAAATGTTGATCCGACAAATATTCTCGAAGATACACGCATATTTGCAAAGACGCCTCAGAGTGTTTGGATGCAGGCGGGGTAGTGGCCCGAGCGGCAGCTGCCTACCTAGAACGCTGCTCTATTCACCTTTCTATTGTATTCAGATACATTGAGTGACAGTGTAGTAGTGTTCTTGTTATACGTGTGAGCTAAATTTAACGGTTTCTATTCCCAAACTGACAAATATTGAAGAGTGGTCAGTCTAAACAGCCAAGCCAAGCAGTAAAGTCATGTGATCGTTTATACGTTCTGTTGTTATTTCTCCGTGAAAATTGAGCATAATAGAGAAAAGAGAGCATCTTCTAAGATTCGTGGGTCGAGATCAAATAATAGTTTTTAATCCCAAAACAGCTGAGACGAACGAACGTAGCGTTAGTACCTCTGGGAAAAGATTAAAAATGCAAGAGGAGATCTTTGTTCCGCGAGATTCGTCTGTTGAGTATCGAATTTTGAACTTTATTAGTGTTTGCAGCAATTTCTAAATATATGAAGTGTAAAATCTGTAACGGAAATGTGAAGTTTGAAACTGCTTCTGAACGAGGACTTCGTTTTAATATTGTTTTGTTGTGCGTTAAATAGACGTTTTTTATTTGTCATGAGAATTCGCGGATTAGGATTAAAAGGCGTAGCAAAATTCTGTGGATTAATGGACATTCCAGGTTTTATAACCCAGAATACTTACGATATGATTATACGTAATATACAATCCTGTGTACAAACAGCAACCGAGAAACTTTTCCAACAGGCTTGTACTAAAGAGAAAAATTCGACTTCTGAACACGTGGGCGATGCAAATTCTACAGAGATAACAGTATCTGGCGATGGAACATGGGAAAAACGAGGATATACTTCCTTATACGGCGTGACATCATTGATCGGATATTATTCTGGGCAAATCGTGGATATTTTTGTGAAACGTTCCTCTTGCAAACAGTTTGAAATTTGGAGTAAGAAAGTGAACACTGATGAGTTTAATGAGGGGTATCAAAATCATCAAGATAATTGCTGTGCAACTTTTAGAGGTTCTTCTGGAAAAATGGAAGTCGATGCAGTAATTGAAATGTTCGAGCGTTCAATCGAAAAATTCGGAGTACAGTACAGGAATTACATCGGAGATGGTAACTCTAAAACGTACTCGGGGATTTTGAAAGCTGCATCTGACGGCGATAAAGAAGTTAAGTTAAACCGATTTGTTGGTGGTTTTTTCCCAAAACATCAGCGAAAGCTATAATCGACTCATATGGAAAATCACTCCGAAAATTGTTCCGTGTTGCACCTAAATTGTAAAAATGGCTTACATATCGCTGCCGGCGTATTCAATGAAGGTACAGCAGCACTCTTGTATTGTATGAGTGCAATGGGAATTTTAACTTGGGCCCATTGCGCATTTATATGCCGAAAAGGAGGATGCATAGCGCGTCAAGATCTC
This sequence comes from Gastracanthus pulcherrimus, assembly GCA_949152435.1. Classification (NCBI taxonomy): domain Eukaryota; kingdom Metazoa; phylum Arthropoda; class Insecta; order Hymenoptera; family Pteromalidae; genus Gastracanthus; species Gastracanthus pulcherrimus. The sequence continues at coordinate 146,243,864 of OX424572.1, forward strand.
CGACCGAAGATCGCACGAGAGCTCACGAGAGGAAAGAATGGCCCCCAGACAACACCAAATCGAATTATTAGAAGCTGCCGAAGGAATGGAGGGTTTATTATATGGTCCTGGAATAGACGAAAAAGAAAATGTTTACTGTTTTTAAAGTTCTTTTGAAACTTTGAACGAGTCTTTCTCAAAACTGTGTTTTTAAAGTCGGTGACCAAAATATCGCGAAAACGGCAGAACCGATCAGTTTCAAATTTTTACACAAGTTTTAAAAATAAATATGTTAGTGATTAATCGAAGCTATCTTCTCACCGATAAATATTATCCATTTTATAAACAATTAATTAAAGGCCAAAATTTTTATCGAAAATAGAAGTTATTTTTTAGATGCCGCCATTTTCCTAATAATTAATATTTTGCTTTTTGTTTTTTCATTTCAGATGATCCCGTCTAGAGATATCGTGATCACCGCAAGACGCCTTTGTTTAGAAGAGATTATTTGTACAAATAAGAAATATGAGAATAAACTTAAAAGTTACCACAATATGCACATAAAGTTTTACGTTAATAAATTAAAATGTCTTTCCAGAAAAAATTCTTCAAAAATCGCTTTTTTCGACCTATTTACTGCGTGTAACCCCTTAAGTTTAATTTCATCTAAATTTTGTATTTTTGTGTTTAATGTGTTTACATCTAAATTAAAATTATTTATTGCTTGTCATTTCTAATGTTTTGGATTGATTGGATGAGTTTTTCTTGTTTCTGCCTTCCAATCTCAGACGTCTTATCTTGTGTTGTTATTTCATCTTTTTCTTTGAAATCAGTTTCTTCTAAATTCATGAAGTCCGTCTGAGATTGTTGTAAAAACTCGTCTAAAAAAACTAAGTTGTCTATCAATGAGTATTTCTCATTTTCTAAATTTGTATTTATAACATATTCTTTTTATTTTCCTACGTTAACGTTATTCACCAATTTTGTTTAATGTATTTCCCTGATAAATATTGTAGACCTGTATTTTTATCGAAAATTTTTAAAATTTCCTCATCTAGGTATATTTCTAATCCTATATCTATAAATCTTCTAAGTGAAATTAAATTGTCTGCGATGTCTTTGCGAGTAATTTTTGTTAACATTTGATATGAGAAGTAAATCTCCATTGCCATCTATTTCTATATTTGCTGCTTCATTTTTATTTGCGCCTCTAATCATTTAACCTGAACATCTTTTAAAATTGCTTAAAACTATGCCATTATTGACAATATGATCTAAAGCCCCCGAATCAGCAATAAAAGTAATTTGTGTGGATAAGTTTTGTGAGACGACGCATATCTGTGATGTAAGTTCGTGCTTGATTCGCTTTATTTTTTTGTTGTTCATTGCGTCCTGGTATTGGCATTTTTATATTTCATTTGAATGTTCTCATTTGAAAATCTGATAGCGGGTTCGTAATCAGAGACCCCAAAAACTCCATAAGACCACAGATTCAGGGCGAAAGGTGTTCAATAAAAATGCATGCAACAGAGGGTTAAGATCTACACTCAACAACTCGAAAAATATTTATATACCACAGTTTATATATACCAGCGACCCAAGCAACCGAAATGTACTATTTTTACTGAAATTTAGAGAAATTTTATAATATACTCGGCTACATTGGATCAGCCATAATGAATTTTGAAAATCTGACCTCACATTCCTCATTAGCGACCCAGTAATACTTCTGTTTACTGAATTTCAAGATAAATCTTTCTTGGAGATACTTTGATGCAACAAAGAGTTCAAAGGATCATTCTTTGACAGATCGATATTCTAGACTCCCTTTATCATATAATTTTATCGAAGAGTTATCCTCTTTACAGTTTTTGTCAATTACACGTTGCAAAAACGCCCCAACAGAGAGCGATTTACTTGGCTCTCAGAAGATAATTGCTCTTAATAATAATCATTCTTTGAAAGAGCCATATTAATAAATATGTTGTATCATCCAGATGGTACCTCATGTTTAGGAAGGCATAAATAATTTTAGGGTCTATTTCTTAAAATCAGCATCTGGTTATACAAATTCAGACAATTTATTTATATTCGTTGATCCCAAAAGCCCCTGAATAACATATTTTACCACTTTTTATCAAAATATAAATCGAAATTGCCTCAAAATTTGCTCGAATCGCCAGGAGAGAGGCTAGAGCTGCTGAAAATGAGCTCTACGACCAAGAGGAAGGTACCATGTATGGTCCGGGTATTGCTGATTAGCCGAAAAGGTATGTTTTCTATGACTTTTCATCTTGAAAATCTTTAAACGCGTTTTTCTCAAAACGACATTTTTGTACTTGGCGCAGATGATTTCTCAAAAATGACCGGGTGTATCGACTTCAAATTTTAACTCAATATTCTATAAATAATATAATATAAATAACTCAATATTGATTCTAACTTATAATTTCAACTGATTTATGGTGCAAAAAAAAAGTGTTTTTTTTTCTCTCTTTCACAAGATATGCCGCCATTTTGTTAATTTTCGATGAAAGAAAAAAGTGGAGGTTCGGACCATAAAAACTATGACACAGATTAATAAACTTTTTCGATTTTCTATTTCAGATCACCAGGAGAGTCAAAATCACCTGCGCCAGCAGAAAACTTTTTTTTTTCACACATGCATTTTATTTTATAAATAAATAAATAAATATTTTTTACCTTCAAACAAATTTTTTTCCACTCTCCTTGATCTTACCTTTAAGGAAAAAAAGCATTCGTTTAATTATATGCAATATTTCCCGAGAAAAAAATGATTGAAAATATCCCATTTTTTTATTGCGTTCACATTGGAATGCCCTCTTAAATAATATAACATATTAAAGAAGAATTCTTAATGAAATGGGAAAAATTATTTCAACAAAACCATGTTATCAGAAGCGTAAACATTGTAAATTTAAAAAAATTATTTTTATACAATTGATTTTTCTTTATTTTTCAATCATTTTTAATATTTCGGTGCTTATTTCCCTCTTTAAACATTTGTCTATAAATTCACGGTTTAAAAATTATAAATTATTTTCATCCTGAAGGAGAAAAGAGTATTTATTTATATATAAAAACGTTTCCTATGTAAAAACTTATAAACAATTAGTATTTTATCGTGAAAGTTAAATTAACATATAATTATTAAACTGTGAATTTATAGACATATGCTTAAATAAAATTAGCACCGAACTATTAAAATTGATTAAAAAATAAAGAAAATTCTATTGTATAAGTAGAACTTTTTTAAAATTGACAATATTTACGCTTCTGACGTCACGATTTTGTTGAAATAATTTTTTTACATTTCATTAAGTGTACTTCTTTAATATGCTACATTATTTAAATTATAGAATCTTTATAAGCTTTTTATATGTTGTTTTTTCTAATGGTCAATTACAAATGACCCAAATACCTTAACACCAATTTGAACGTACCAAAAAAAGATTTTTTTATCTCTTTTGCTCCGACCACTCAAATTAAAGCTCTTAATGTCAGATTTCTTCTGGACATACACAGAATTGTCTGTACTATATATTACGTCACGTAAATTACGCCAGACTTCAATAGTATGATGTTTACTTTAAGTGAAAAGAAAGCTGGAAAAAAATCACAGTTATGCTACAGGTTCAATATACAACACTAAACCAAAAGCATTGTTCACTAGGATATTTAAGCTACATTTCCTGAAAGATAAAGCTCAAAAAGAGTTAACGATTTTCAAAAAAGTTCCTATTTACTAGAGGGTGTATATGTAGGTATAAGAAACCGTTTTGAACGTACCAAAAAATTAAAGGTACGAAATTAAAGGTCTTTTAAAGACGAAGAATTTAAGATATACACACACGTGCACGCACGCATACACATCCATACAGACATTTTCTACAAATAGTGTATGTTTTAGCAAAACTTTTTATTAATTAAAAGACAATAAAAATCAGGGTTATTGGTAGAACTTGATGAATTTGGACTCGTTTCTAGTGAAGTAACTTTTTTCCCACATTGGCGGGAAAAAAGTGATTTGCAGAAGAAGAGTAACTTTTTTCCGCTAATCATTTTTGCGGGTAGAATGTGTAATTTTGGTCTCGCTTCTCAGGGCAAAAAGTGACCACTTTCATCGAGATGGACATAAGATCAATTAAATCAAACTGAACTTTTTCTTTCAGAACCGTATTATCTTATAAAAACGAAGAGCCGATTAGTACTATTATAAGGAAAATCGACAAAAAAATTAAGTGTTCGTAAAAGTTGGCATTGGCGTGTTAAGTACGTAGTTCTGTTTGTATTTAGCGGACATAAAGTAGCACTTTTCTGCATACTAATGCGATCGGAAGCTTGTATTGAAACTGGCTTTGCCAGCTCTTGTGAGTGGTTATCGGAGTAATACAAATGTAAGATTTTCAACCTTATGCCTAATGTGCGAATATGTGCTACCTTACGCACAAAAAACAAAAATGATGTGAAACGTGTATTTTATTCCTACTATTATACAAGATCACAAAAACTGAACACTTAAGTAATTATTTAATGGTTTACTAATTGGGGAAATCTATAATTATTTCTGTTTGGGGACTCGGGGAGACGAGATATCGCGACCGAGGGAAAAACACACGGACACGCACATTAACCGACACCACCAAATAGCCACAGCTGACTCCGCGCAGCCGACACGGCACAGCCGGTATCGAGCAGCCGAGAGGAAGAACCGCACACATACACACACGCACACACTTATTGATCCACGAAGACAACGACGACGATGAAGATGCAGACCGGAAACATACGCATCCAGCAGACGCATGAAAACGCTCGGACTGGAGATGCTTCGCACGTAAATGATTGCGCTCAAGCCTATGAAAGTGACGCACACTGCCGTCGCAAGACACGCACAATGGCTCTCTTTCTCTCTCTCTCGCCGCGGACTCAAGGGTGATGGGTACTTGTTACACATACACACACCAGCTACGACTCTCTGCCGATGCATGCGGACGCGGAAGGAGAGAGGACAAACCAGCACCAGCTTTCTCCAGACGTGGCGCATATGAGCCTCAATGCCACGAGAGAGAGAGAGAGAGAGAGAGAGAGAGAGAGAGAGAGAGAGAGGGGCAGACACAGCAGCTTGACAGCCGGCGGGAGCGCGAGCAGCGTGAAGCTGCCCATGCGTGGAGCAAATGCCGACACGCGCATGCTGCCGCTACCAACTGTGGTGGCTCGGCAGAGACGAAGATAGGCAACACCCAATATACGTATACTCGCCGGACTAAATCACCGCCGTAATTGCAAATTCGTATTACGCGCTTAGAGAGAATGGAACCAGGGCCAATGAGAATCAGCGACACAAACAATAGTGGACCTTCCCTTGATTTCCTAATTTAAGAAAAATCGAGGCCAATCACAGGAAAGATAAGGAAGATTCAACAAGTGTGCGTGGTGTGAAACAAGCAAGAAGAAAGCCATAATTTTGGTAGAGATTTCCGACAAGCGGAATAGCTGGCATTGACTACTCACGCATCGTAGCAACTAGTTGGTTTTACACTCAGAGTAGTTTTAGGAATATGTTAAATTGTATTTATTGAATAGTTGAGATTGTTAGAATTGTTAAAGTTAGTAGGATATAGTAGTGGAGTTTGTTGTTGTTATAATCTATTGGAGATTGTTATAGTTAGGCCGAGGCATCGGCGTGCGACTTTTGCAGCGTTTTCGGGACACTGATTACTGCGGTGAGTGGAATGGTTTGACTAAAATGTCGTCAAAAACGATAACGAGGTTGTGTTCGGGGTGTCCTATATAATACAATCCCGTTGAACCCAACATCGGATCTGCTCCGGTTTAAAAAGAAATAAAAACAAGTTTTATAATAAATATTCTTTTTATCGTCACAATGTTTAACAAAATATATCATTTCTATTATTGAATTTATATATATTTTATAGATTCATATCTTTATATGTATGTACCACTCTCAGCTTTTACCCCAGAGCCAACGACGAGGACGTGATGGTACTTATAACTCCATATTGTTATGACGTGTAACATAGGAATTTGTTATTCTATTCACTTTAGCTTTAATTAATTATTTTAATATTCACTCCAATGGTTGGCTCTACACTTTACCGAATTTAGTTATAATAAAAGTGCGCCTGGTAAAGCGCGGCTAGCCTAGCATGAATTCTATCCCCGAGGAGTTTTCGTGATACAAGAAATCAGGATGAATTCTTTAACTACTAAATAACGATACAACGCTTTAAGCAATTTAAGTACCTAGGCTTTATTCATATATATATATATATATATATATATATATATATATATATATATATATATATATATATATATATACTCAGAAGGTGGCTAATAATTTACAGACATAATAACAAAGTTAACGGTCGCTTTCCAAGGATGGCTACGTTAGCTCGCGCACGCCGCTTATACGACCGTATCACACCGATTTTCCCGAGATAATAAAATTTTATATAAACCCTTAATCCCTCCGTTTTCGTGTCTTTCTCCCCTTCACACAATTATCCCCTTTCTCGGCGTAATCTAACTCTCACATTGTGTCGACGCAATACAGTTTCACGTCACAAATTTTACGTATCACAATTCGCGCCGCGCACCGATTTTAAGGACATGGTGTCACACTACCAACGCAATTCATGTATATTCCCATGAATTTTATAACTAATAGATAATAAATAAATATGTTACCGACTCTGAAGAAATACCGAGGGTCGCTCGACAATGAACAGTTTAACTCACCGCAGATTCAAAATGTCCACGCTGCGTCCGCTGAGTCGCTCGTTCCTTGCCAGGTCTCCCGCATTTTCCCGGGCGCAACTCTTTAATAACTCTCCACTTCTAATTCGTAGCACCCCTCAAAATATAAACTCAACAAAAATCTAAAATCTAACAAATCTTGAACTCGATTTTATTCGCTTTACAAAAAAAATACTCTCTAACACATGCTCTCTCGTAGACACTGGGGCAGTTAGTAGCGAAAAATCGGAGAGGTTGGAAATCTTTCCCAAATTTCGTCTTTTCTTCAACAATCTTCAACTTACACACACTTGTTGCTTCTATTTTTATCTAATTTTTTATTGGCCATGATTTTCCTTAAACGCGAAAATTAAGGCTAGGTTAACAGCGATATGAGTTGATATCGTTGATTGGCCGGCGCGAGGATGGTCATCCTGCATGGACCGCGCGCGGAAATATGAATTTCTAATTTCGAGCGCGCTATAGCCCAGCGCATATATCTATATTGTGCGCTTGGCTATTCGTCGCCGCTGAGTCATCACAGTTGACAGCAGCGGCAAGCGCGTGCTGGCCTACGCTATGATAGACCGGTAGCTTCAGGCAGCTGGCGGTGAGGTGGCTGCTAGCTCTCCTATGATCTGTCGGCTGCCACGTCTCTCTCTCTCTCTCTCTCTCTCTCTCTCTCTCTCTCTCTCTCTCTCTCTCTCTCTCTCTCTCTCTCTCTCTCTCTCTCTCTCTCTCTCTCTCTCTCTCTCTCTCTCTCTCTCTCTCTCTCTCTCTCTCTCTCTAGAGTAGCAACGCATCGTTCTCCACAGCTCTGAATATGACTTGGCATCACCGGAGCTGACACCAACACACTCGAAGCACACACATATCTGCGGACGGCGAACCACCGACCTGTCTGCTTCACAGCTGTCATCGAACCGAGTGAGTGCGAGATAGACTGCGTTTTTTAAAGGTTTAGTTAAACAACTACGGTAAACACCTACGGTACATAATAATTTCACATAACTAGAGTGTATTACCATAGTATAGCTATTCTAGCGTCAACGATAAAATGTCGGAAGGTTTACCGCAAGGGTGGGAGAATTTTACTACGGCACAACAATTTTCTGCGCTTTTTAACGCCATAAATAGTAATAATTCCAATACGAACGAACGGTTTAATGAATTAACTGATAAAATAAATACTTTCACTACATCTTTGAGTGAACAAAATGTGCGCTTAAAATCTCTTGAAGTAGAAAATGCTACTCTCCGTAATGAAATAGACGATTTAAAAGACTTGCGTGCCCGAGCTAACCCAAGCACGGAAATGAAAATTACGGGTATCCCTACTACGTCAAAGATACCATTACATGAGCTCACTACAAAATTTTACATTATATAGAGTTAGGTTCATTGACAACTGATGAACTGAGATATACGTGAGTTTAAACTAAAAAACTAAAACTCCTCTAATAAAATGGAAATACAAAATGTTCACTCAAGCGGCGATGATAATAATGCGAGAAATAAGGGAAAAAAAAGGATAAGATACCGACTTTTTCTTATATTGTTAAATTTAAGTCGTCTAGTATACGCGACCACGTATTAAAAGTTAAGCGAGAATTCGGCGAATTGTTATTTTCCGATCTTTACCAGGGCGCTGATAATCTAATTATAAATTTATATGAAATGTTGCCTTCAGTTGTTCACAATCTTTTGTATCTAACTAAAGAGAAAGCTAAACAGTGCAAATATAACTACGTTTGGACGCGTGAAGGCAATATTTATATTCGGAAAAATGATAATTCTGATAGAATTTGTATAGTAACCGAAAATGATCTTGATAAATTATTGTGACGACAAATTCAATAAAAGATCACCGAAATGAAATCGAAATATTTCTTATTAATAAAAATATCGATATACTGTCCATATGCGAGTCCTGACTTACGCCCAATAAAGAAGATTCTCTCTTTACAATATTGAATTTTAATCTAGTTCGCAACGATCGAGGCCTCTTAGCGACTAATGGCAAACGTACTTATATTCAAGCTGGCGGAGTCGCATGCTATATTCGGAATGGAATTTCATACAAGATACTTAGTGCTCCACAGATAAGTAATTTGAATGACACCGAATACCTACTTGTTGATATTAGTTTAAAAATTAATAAGCATGTTCTTTTTGTAATGTTCTAACGAGCTTTTTTGAGACATTTCAAAAATATGTACATCTCTACTCGAATGTTATTCTAGCTGGGGACTTGAATTCGGATTTGTTAACTAACAATTTCTATGGGCTGCATTTGCATAATCTTATTTCTGAAAACTGTTTATTTCTTGTATCAACTGGTGCGACACATCATAAAGATAGTTCGGATACATGGCTCGATGTTATACTTACTGACTCTTCAAGCAAGGTTCATTCGTTCGAAAAATGTGAAGCACCATTTATAAATTGCCACGATTTCATAATAATCGATTATAAATTAGATAATCCTATTAATAAGAACATTACAGTGACGTCGAGAGATTTTAGAAAATTCTCTTCAAATCTATTTTTCAACGATATATGTGCTTGTTTGGAGGATATGTGTGAGAGATTCGGTAATAATAATGATGTAAACATTCTGTTAGATGAGTTCAAATCTAAGGCCGTTGTATAAAGTGGCTAAACGCACGAAAAACTCATCCCTTCTCTTAGAGTATAAAACATTACGCAAACAGCTTAAAAACGAGATAACTTTAGCTAGAAATACCTATATTACTCGATCATTAGCATCCATTTCGGATAAATCTAAATGTTGGAATCTACTAAGTAAATTTGGCCTAGTGAAGAGTCAGTTATCATCACCTTTGCATATTTTTACTGCAGATGAACTTATTCGCTATTATTCCTCAGTCACATGTTGTCACCCACCTTGTTCAATTACAAAACTTCGGGTAATACTCGCGATACCGTTATGTGACAACGAGCTTAGTTTTTCTTTTAGACCAGTCGACAGAATACAAGTCCACCAAACAATGTTGTCGTGCCTTCCTAAAGCTAAAGGACGTAGCTGTGATGGACTTTCTCTTTCTTACTTTAAAGAAATGCTATTATTATTATTAGTCCCTTTTTTTACTGATCTTTTTAATATGTCCATATTATCTTGTACATATCCTACAGAGTGGAAAACGTCACTCATAGTTCCTCTTAGTAAAGTTCCTTCGCCTGGCTCCCCAGCAAATACAAGACCAGTTGCTAATTTATCGCATTTTGCTAAAGTATTTGACTCTCTCATGACGCAACAGCTTACTGAGTATCTTGAAATAAATTCACTTCTTTCTCCATACCAGTCAGGATTTAGAAGTAATTTTAGTACGCAAACGGCATTATTGAAACTTACCGAAGATATCCGTCATGGGATCGAGAAGGGATTGGTTACAGTCCTGCTACTTTTCGATCTAAAAAGGGCCTTTGACTCCATAAATCACGAGTTACTTTTGAAGAAGCTTAGAGAACTTAACTTATCTGATGAAGCTATTAGCTGGTTTCACTCGTATTTAACAGGTCGATCCCAAGCTGTGATTAATCTTGGTGGTAGTTTATCTGATTTTATGAAAAACTCTTCAGGCGTACCACAAAGTTCAACTCCGGGCCCAATTATTTTTCTAATATTTATCAACATGCTAGTACTAGTCTTAGTTCATTGTAAAGATAATTGCTTACTTTTTGCGGACGATTTCCAATTTTACATACAATGTGAGCCAGCTGAATTGCCAGCTGCGATCTCTAAATTAAATGAGGATGCTGCTGCTGTAGTAAATTGGGTTAAATCGAACGGACTTATTCTTAATGTAGATAAAACGAAAGCCTTGCTTTTTGCATCCGTGCGATTTATATTTAGTCTAAGACGCGATGCGACATTGAAACCGTATTATAAGCAGCTAAATTGGCTATCCCTTGCTGAGCGTCGAAAATATTTTTTAGGAGTCACTACTTATAAAATATTAACGGTGTCGAGACCGGAATATCTTCTTAAGTTTTTTCCGGAAATCAAAGATGACACACGTCGTTCTGAAAGACTGAAATCTTCAAATTTTGTAATCCCCCTAGCTACAACGAGAACTTATTGCACATTTTCTATTCAAGCTATGGAACTATGGAATACTTTGCCTATCGCTATCAGACTTAAAAAGACTGTTGAATAGTTTAAAATGGCATTATACGAATGTCTTATAGGATTAGACCACCCATAGGTGTGAATAGAATTTAATCTAATTAATTATAATTGTTAATATTAGTTTTATACTCATGCGATATACATTGCGAATATATTAACTGAGAGGCTATTTTTGTTATTAGTATTAATTTGTAATAATAGCTATTTACTATGTATATTTTTATACATGTTACAATCATTAAAATATATTATATTGTTTGTTTGCCATACGGTTATGATAACCTTGGCATGAATAAATTTATTATCAATCAATCTCTCTCTCTCTCTCTCTCTCTCTCTCTCTCTCTCTCTCTCTCTCTCTCTCTGGGATTCTCCAGGAGTGTTCTCCTGTGGCTTAAGTCATATATTATGGGGAGACGACAGAAAGTCGTCACAATCACAAACGGGGATTCAGGTTGGCTAACCACCAATCTTGGCGTTCCACAGGGCTCAGTCCTGGGACCCCTGCTTTTCAGCCTGTACATAAACGACTTACAAGACGCACTCGACTTAGATGGTGTCGAACACATACTTTACGCTGACGACTTGCGAACCTACACACAAGTGACCCTGAAGGGTCTTCGTGATGGTATCGGTCGCATGTCGGCTGTAGCACAAGCAGTGTCGAACTGGGCAACGTCAGCTGGCCTGCGCCTCAATGTCGGGAAGACAAAGGCGATCATTTTTGGATCTGATCACAACATCAAACAGGTTCAAAACCTTGACTTGCAACGCATTGAGATACAGACCGGCGTACACGTTCCCTTTGTCGATACAGTCACCAACCTCGGCGTGATGATGGACGGAGGGTTGACATGGAAGCCGCAACTGAATGCGGTCAGTAGAAAAGTAAATAGAGCTCTGTATAGCTTAAAACTTTTCCGTTCAAGCACCACAGAGATACTGAGGACGCAGCTGGCATGTGCACTGGTACTACCTCACTTAGACTATTGCTCAGTGGTTCTTCTTGATGTGTCAGGGGAGCTCCAGACACGACTACAACGTCTACAGAATGCATGTGTGAGATACATATGTGGTGTTAGGCGGGATGAGCATATCACCGCCTACAGGAAAAAACTGGACTGGTTGGATCTGAAGGTGAGGAGGGAGTATTTTATGGGGCTGCTGCTTTACAAAGCGGTTGTCATGCGACAGCCACCGTATCTTACTGCCCTCTTTGAAAAAAACCAGGCCAGGACTTCAAGTAGGGGTGGTATGAAAGAGCTCTCGGTTCCGGGGTCGCGCACCGATAAGGGCCTTTTCTCATTCAGAGTTCAAGGTGCGCACCTCTGGAATTCGCTCCCGAGCAGTGTGAGGTGCCTGCCATCTTTTTGTAAATTTAAAACGGCGTTTAGCAGGCACCTTAAGCAATTACATGGTGAAGAGTATGTACAGAGATGAGTCGAACATCTATTTAAGCTTTTTATTTATTTTGAATTATTTATTTATTTAATTTATTTATTTATTTAATTTATTTATTTATTTAATTTATTTATTTATTTAAATTTATTTATTTATTTATTTAATTTATTTATTTATTTAAATTTATTTATTTATTTATTTAATTTATTTATTTATTTAAATTTATTTATTTATTTATTCAATTTAATTATTTATCTGGTTTATTTATTTATTCGACGTATTTATTTATTAATTTATTTATTTATTTATTAAATATGTTTAGTGTTAGTTAGGTGTGAATGTATTTATTAGCGTGATTGTTAAAGTGTTATGAATGAGTGTGTTTTAAATTTAGACGTGATAGTATACGCAAAGATTTAGCAAAGTATGTGTATGTATTCTTTTATATTTATATGTTATCTCTATTGTATTTATTTTTTATTCTACGTATTATTATTTTTTGACGAAGCGTTTTCTGTGATATCTGACTGTGACTAATTCATTACATTTAAATTTTATAAACTGACGAACTGACAAAGTGAATTATTATTTTAATAAGAAATATGCAATAAGTGAAAGTTAAGATAACAATTATATTAAATCGACTGATATTTTTAATTATAATTATAACTACATGTACATGAAATTGTAAGATTTTGTCTTTTGATGAATAAAAAGTATATCTATCTCTCTCTCTCTCTCTCTCTCTCTCTCTCTCTCTCTCTCTCTCTCTCTCTCTCTCTCTCTCTCTCTCTCTCTCTCTCTCTCTCTCTCTCTCTCTCTCTCTCTCTCTCTTTCTCTCGTGTTTACAGCCAGTGTTGTGTGCCTCGAGGAAGCTGCCGCTGCTGCAGTGAATCCTCTCTCATCCCGCGTCTGCGTGCATCGGGAGAGAGGACGGGTCACGCGTGTATGTGCTCTCTTCCGCGTGCTCTCTTCCGCGTCGTCGTCATCGTAGGAGCAGTGTCTGTGTGTGGAGGTGTGGGTTTTCTCCTCGGTGCTCGCTCCAGACTGTCGCATCTGCTGCGCGATCAGCTGTTGTCATCGGTGTGTGTGTGTATATATGTGACGTTCCGTGTTCTTCCTCAGTCGCGATTCTCCTTCTTCTCATTCCCTCCAACAAACAGTATAATAATCTCCCGCCACCCCTTAATAACAATGTTAAATAATTTGATTGCTCGACTCTAATGACGGCGGTGGTTTGGTCGTGATCAACTGCCCCGTTTATTTATGTAAAATTTTGACGCGAAATACGCGTCACAGATGTAACATAAATAATGAAGTATTATAAATTTAAAAGATCATTTAAATTATTTTCCCATTACTTTTAATATTATTTACGTAAATGACTAATCAAAAATATGTAACTTTTTGAATTTAACAACAAGACAATGTATACTGTTTTATATAAAGATTTTTAATACATTACAAACTTGGTAACTATTTATTATTATTATGTAATGTATATTTAATATTAAGATTAAGAACAACTTAAAATATCAAGAGATCAAGAGTTACGAACGTACTTGTTTGCACACTATATCAACGTTTGCTAAATATTGTGACGATAACAAAAATATATATATTTTTTTTAACCGGAGCATATCCGATTTTGGATTCAACCGAATTATATTATGTAGGCCACCCTAAATACAATCCCGTTTTTCGATTTTTGAGACATTTTAGTCAAACCGGATCGTTCTTGAAACGCACCGTGTGTGCATGCGTGCGTGCGTGTATGTGTGTGCGAGTGTGTGTGTGTGTATGTGTGTGTGTGTGGATGTGGATGAAGTTGACTCTGAACATTTACGGTGAAAATGAATGTTTCAGGGCTCAATGATTTTGTTTTTTTGAGATAAAAGGGGCTGTAAAAAAATTCTTGTTGTTTTTTTATGCTTTCTTCTTTTTTATCTGTTTTTCGATTTTTTTGTTTTTCGTACTTTTTAGTATGTTTGAAAGAATGTCATCGATTTATTTTTTTTGCATTTGAAAGAGCATAAAATTACTTATCTTTTTCTTACCAAAATTTTGAATAAACAACTTTATTTTTTCTGTTACGCACGAAAACGTCGTGTTCTAATTAAACGGTGATATCTGGGAAATATAAAGTGAATAATTTTTAAAAAAATTGTGATTAATGAACATATGAGAACTTTTAAGCAGAGCTTTGATTTTGATAATGTTGCAGTTTTAGATAATGAACAAAATTGGAACAAAAGATTAACATCTGATATGATATATATAAAACTGCAAGAAAATGCAATCAATATTAATGAAGATACAAGGAATCTTAACCAACATTATAATAACATTATTAATAAACTTAAAGTACAAAAGAAATGATAATTATCTTTCCTTTGCGATATATTCTAGTCATTTACCTACTTATGGTACACTAAAAGCTAATACTTATAAATCTAGTCTAAACTGAGAGGCGCGTCAATCGATCTATTGTCGATAGAAGCGGCAATTTCAAAAATAACATATTGAATAAGTAACAATTCTACACACAAAATAAGATCTTTTTTTGAAAAATCTGTTCAACAATGTGCACTAACTATGTGCAATAATTTATAATTTTATTTCCTTATAATGTATTTTATTAACTTTACTAGTCATTTACCTTGATAATTCTAATATATAGAGTAATAATTGATGTACCTGAAGTGAAGTTGTAGTTCGATGAACAGAGGTCTCTGAAATCGATATTAAAATTTCAAACACTATTGCTTGTGATAACCGCTTTGAGAACAGTATTAATTTTTGTGACTGGTTTTTCCTTCAATTGTTGTTAATTTATTCGTGTTGTCCAGTAGTACTTAGAATTTAATTTTGACGAAAAATTTTAATGATAATAAATACAGACATAGTTGTTGAACATGTTGATTATTGAACGAAACAAAAGGAAAGGTAAAGATCATAACCTTAATTTATCTGTGTAAATATTTTGTCCTCATATAATTATTATTATCATTACCTTAGTTTATTAATTAATAGAGTGGCGAATCAGAGAAATTATAACATTCTAATATGTAATATTGACAAATAGTGAGTAGTTAGCCAAATAATATAATTGTGTTAAGATGTTTTATATTAATAATAAAATTGTAATAAAGATTTAGCCTGATGAGGACGACGAATGGTCGTCGAAACGTCGCCATAAATAAATTTGGTTAGTTCACCAAAATCAACTATTGATATTATTTAAAAACCACAAGCGTGAACAAGTAAAACAATATATATACAATTTTTAAAAAAATTTGATGTGAATACGAATATGGATAAGAATATTTTGTAAAACTTTAAAGCCTTTATCCTCTTACTTTTTCGAGAAAAAAATAATTTTGTAAAAAAATTTGTTTTTTTAGCGAAGGATAACTTGAGTAAAACGTAATTATTCCTTCTGAACGCTTCCAGAATGTTAGTTTTGTACGATCTCTTGAGACTGTTAGAAGCCCAGATTATAACGACCTTTACATTCCGAGTTATTTGAGGTTATGTTTTTTTCTTAATATTTTTTATTATCGTTTATATCTCGAGAACGGCGTGGTTATCTTTTGGCAACCAGGGTTAATTTTTTTATCGTTTCTTAACAAAGATTCTGAATTGAAAATAAATTTTGAGTTTCATCAATCCGTTTTTGTTTTATAATGATTTCTTTATGATATTCTGAATTCGATAAGGTAAATTATTTTTCGTATTTTAGAAATAATATGATTATTTAGTTATTTATTTCTTTTTATTGAATGGACACGTGTCCCTTCTTTTTCTGCACTCCCATTTGTCACAATGCATATGCGCCTTTCGGTTTAACATTTGCATTTTGTATACTTGTTTGTTGCGTTGTGCGATGTCGGTTGAACGAATCCCGTCACCTGCTTACAAGCGTCCCGGACACTTTTGAGGAGGCTATATGGGCACATACATCCTGCACCAAAGCACAATGCGCAGACGGAGATCTTTTCCTGACGAAAAACTCGAAAAAAAGATTCTCGAGAATTTTCACCGTGATTCGAACCCTCGACTGCTTGGGCATCTTGTATTGGTAGGCAATCATCTTACCCACTGAGCCAGGAGGGCACTGTGAGAGCTTCATTTTTCATTAGAAAGAGTATAAAATTACTCGTACCTATAAACGGGGATATTTCTGTTATTTTATAACTTTTCCATTGATAGTTTGAAATACTAGGAATCACAGACGTGTTTTCCGATTGTTGTCGATATCAATATTAATATGAATTACAGAAAATAGATATTAACATTCATTTTGTATATAAAAGCATTCATATGTATTATTTATAATATAAAAAATATGATTATTAATGATATTAAATAGTTTTAACTTAATTATCAAACATATATGTTTACATAAAACCGACTTCAATAAAACCGTTCTAAAATGTATGATATAATCGATAAAAAGTATGAATAATCGATAAAAACCTTTTCGATATCGTTGCCGAATTTCGAACTGGCTTATAGTATCTTTCTTATGATAATGATTTAGAACTTATACTGGATTGGATCTAAGCATATATACTTATGATGCCTCTGAAGTCAGACCACCGTAATTCGGTGGTCTTTATTGATTATTCATACTTTTTATCACTTATTGCATACTTTTTAGAATGTTTCTTTTTTTTTAAATTTTATTTTATACTTTTCAGTTGTACCCGCCAAATTTCATTTTATTTATCCAAATCCAAAAGTTTATCCAAATCGGTTCAGTACTTTCAGAATAATCGGTGGACGAACATAATAAAACGCCAGTACTGACCCAGTACTGACTCAATACTGGCCCAGTAATTTAATAGAACCACCATGAGATAATCCTCTTTCATTCAAAGAAAGTTTATCCAAGTCGGTTCAGTAGTTCCCGAATAATCGGTGGAGAGAGTCGGCAAGGGCCGAAATGTACGAAAAAAATATCTAGCAAAAAACTAAATTGCTAGTCAGATACTGGACCAATCCTTACAAAATTTGAAATGGTACAACCATAGAATCATCCTCTTTCATTAAAAATCAAAGTTCATTGAAATTGGTCCAGTAGTTTCGGAGTAATGCGTGAACAAACATAAAAAAAAATACAGGTTGAATTGAGAACCCCTCCTTTTTCGAAGTCGGTTAAAAATAAGATGATGATGTCATGATAAAATATGTAAATAAAAGAATAAAGAATCCCTAATAAAAAACGTCGGATAATTTCTGAATAAAAAATGGAGTAAAAAATACCTAAAATTTTAACACATTTTTATGCATATGCAGTTATTACTGCGCATGTCTGTATGCACGAAGTCACTACTGCGTATACTTAAGTGTACATGGGCACAATTGCGCATTCATATGTACAAGTAGACATAACCACAGTCCTCCGCCCCTCCTCAAAACCACCTCATGCCATCCTTCTGAATAACTATAATTACCGAAGTGCACACAATTCTGTGCACTCTCTCTTTCTTCCACTTGTACAAAAAAAAATTATACAAAAATATAAAAAATATATATGGGGCATTATTTTTGTACGGGAGACCCCATGCTCTACAAAATTCATTTGATCCTAAAAAATCAGGCGATGGTACAAATGAAAGCTTATAATCTCTATTTTTTATTACTGAGTGGCAGGTTTTTGAAATTCATGAAATCTAACATCTATGGCCGTAACAGCATGAAGACGTCATAACGAGCCAGAAGTTTTCGAGTTTAATATTCGTATAGGTGGTTGAGAAATTAGGAACAAAGCTTTTTTCTATGTATTTTACCCCTCTGAACACGAATTTTAACTCATTTCTGGTGCATCACTCAAGCATTCCTACACAAATTCAAAAAACACCCCGAAACAGCAGATTTACGTGATTCCCACTGTGATTCGCAGATGTGATAAAAAGATTAGGAACAAAGCATATTCTTATCGTATTTTGTTCCGCTGAACACGATTGTGTACTCATTTCTGGTTCACCACTAAAGCGTTTCTACATAATCTCAAAAAACACCCCGAAACAGCAGTTTCTTGTAGTTCTCAATCACAGAAGTACTAAAAGAATTAGGACTAAGCTCATTCGTAAGGATTTCGAGACAAGAATGTTAAATACATTTCCTATTTTGCTTGTAAATAAGTTTCGTACCAGTCGTAGCATTAGAGTAACTTTTGGTTAACAGCTCATGTTTTTTATTTAGTGTAAAGCTATGACTCTTTTGTATTTGTGGAACTGCTAGAGCCTCGTTAAATATTTTATCAAGCGATCGAGCAACCTTATCATGTTCTATTTCGCTGTAAAAAAAATATATCAATTGTTTTAAAATTATTCTGACCCCATTTGTGAAGTTTTTCAGGCAATAGAATGGCATCAGCTGGTTTACACAAGAGACTACTTCTTGCAACTTCCTTCTTGAATAAGACTCCAACACCATCGGATCATCCTTTGATGTAAGCAGTTGCGTGACAATGTCACTCAGGCTGCACACCAAAGTCTGTTTCATGATTGATGAGATTAATCATTTGGAATTTATTTTTCAAATGCTGTTTAGTACCGTCAGTGAAATAAACCATTTTCTTTGCGCATAGACTTTATTTTATATGTGGAATTAGCATTTTCTGCACTGTATAAACAGCTGCTGTGTCATGCCTTATGCTGTCTGATAAAAAAACTAGAGATTTGTGTTGAATTACTTCTGTTTGTAGTAATAAACCACAGAAAAGACGCTACATTGAGTGTTGTTGAAGTGAAAAGCCTGTGACGCCTCCTAAACGAAGTATTTGTTCACCTTCATCAAGATTCTTTTTCTTATTATCGAAGAACTGAGACTCTTGTTTTGCTATGAGGCTATGAGGTTTTAAAAGAACTAATTTATCGCCTAATTCATCGATAAAATCATTTGTAGAAAGGATTTGCGTTAGCAAAGTCGATCGATCTGTCCAGGCACTAAATGGAACTTGATGAGTAGCTTTCTCTTCCATAAATTGTTGTAGAAATTACAATAAACTTGCAACACTTGGACATCTGCTACATTCAAAGAATTTTCTGAAGAATCAATATCCATATCAATTGAAGACTTCACACCAATATCACTTTGCCTATCGTCCGGTACATTTTGAGATGACTCAGAATCTACACTATTAATACTCTCACTATAACGGTGCCTGCATTCCCAAATAATTTTAGCACTTGAGTAAAAGAAGGAAACTTTTTTTTCAGAGGTTTAGAGAGATACCTCAAATCTATCCCCTCGTAACCATCTACGTCTAAATAATTATAGGGATCGCAGCATCTATCACCATGCACCGTGTCTGCTTGGGACATATTGGAAATAAAGCTAAGATTGGATGACTATTGGAAAAAAATATTTCGTTCCGAAAATAACTGCTTGCGGTTATTAGTTCTGAAAAGAACTATTTGTGAGTTTTAGCTCTGAAAAGAACGGTTTGTGAGTATTAACTCCGAAAAGAACTGTTTTTGGGGAATAGTTCTTGTTAAGGATTATACCTATATATATATATATATATATATGTTTATGCATACTACGTGATTCAAATGATATAGTCTACATTGAACTGGACTAGAGCGCCACTTCCGCCTTCTCCCACACACCTCAGACGTCCCGAGGATGCCGAGCCGTGCGGTCACGTTCCAATAAATAGCTAACGTTTATACGTAACTTGTGCGTAGTTATTTAACCTCACCACATCTCCGAATCAGTGAACTACTAAAACATTGGTCCTCCTTCGCCGGATTAGAAGTTCTCGGTGAGTTTTTCGTATTGTGGCTCTTGAAAGAGCATTAAAAACCGGAGCGCTATTGAAAAGTATCGGCTTCGCCGCGCGCGTATGCATTGTTAGCGCGGAGCATGGTACGAGGGTAGTTCAATAAGTCTTTAGAATAAAGTATAAAAACAATTTTTTTTGGGTAAATTTTTTTTTATTTTTCAACATAATCTCCTTGGAGCTCTATACACTTGGTCAATCGCTTTTTAAGTTTTTTTAATCCTTCAGAAAAGTGCGTTTTCGGAAGTTCCTCAAAATAAGCACTTACAGAGGCAATGACGTCTTCGTTGTCCGTAAATCTCTGTCCACCGAGCCATTTTTTCAAGTTTGGAAATAAGAAAAAGTCACTGGGGGCTAAATCTGGTGAATACGGTGGGTGTTCGACCAATTCGAATTTTAGTTCTTCAATTTTAGCCATTGAAACGAAGCATGTGTGAACTCAGGCGTTGTCGTGATGAAAGAGAATTTTTTTCTCGCCAAATGTTTTTTTTAATTTCTTCTTTCAGCTGCTCTAATAATGATGCATAATACTCACCAGTAATTGTTTTACCCTTTTCCAAGTAGTCAATAAGTATAATTCCACGTGCATCCCAAAAAACTGTAGCCATAACCTTACCAGCTGACTTTACGGTCTTTGCCTTCTTTGGAGCTGGTTCGCCTGTGGAAATCCACTGTTTGGATTGTTCCTTTGTCTCAGGAGTGTAGTGGTGTATCCATGTTTCATCCACAGTCACAAATCGACGAAAAAATTCCTCAGGATTCCGACTTATGCGCGCCAAAAGAGCCTCAGAGGCGACCACTCTATTGCGTTTATTCTGCGCTGAGAGCAAAAGCGGCACCCATCTTGCCGATAGCTTTTTCATGCCTAATTTTTCATGTAGAATTGAAACAACTGCACCTATAGATATCCTTGTGGCCTCAGCTAACTCACCCACTTTTAATCTTCTATCCTTCAACACCATATCGTGGATTTTATTGATGATTTCGGGAGTAGTTGCTTCTACGGGCCTTCCTGAACGTGGTTCGTCACTTATTGATGTACGACCACGCTTAAATTCATTTACCCAGTTATAAACCGTTGCTAAGGCAGGGGCATATGTGCCATGAACTGAGTCCAATTCATTTTTTATCTCATATGGAGTTAAACCCTTTAAATGAAAATGTTTAATTACCGCTCTGAACTTGTTTTTTTCCATTTTTCTTAACAAGCAATTTTTTTTTCAATTGGTTATAAAAACACGTAAACTCAGAAGATGTGGACTGTGACTGCACCATATATCTAGTCGGGAGTGGTGCTGACTGAAAACAGATGATTTGGAGCGATTCGCGCGCCATCTGTTGGTCATTCTAAAGACTTATTGAACTACCCTCGTAATTCGGGCGTGAGGGAGACAGACTCCGTTGTCTCTACGCTGCAAGCTGCTGTCATTTTATGACACCAGCTTGGTTAAAAAAAGTCCGATTAAAAGTCGGAGAGGGAAAGAGATAGAGATAGACGCGACGTCATCTTGGCGATTTGGCGCGTGCCGGACGCCATCTTTAAAATTTTGGCACGTTTCGTCGTAGTGTGCGCGGTCGCGTATGCTTATCGGAGCAAAGTTTTGGGCAAGAGAGAGAGAGAGAGACATAACTACCTCTCCTCCTTGGTATTGCATGTCCTCGCAAAAGCTATCGTCAGCGTGGTGATCGCCAGCGGCACTCTCACATCATCGGCGGAGGACGCGGGCACGCAGCAGGGTCAGCGGCAGCCCACACACGCATACACGTGCACGCTAGCATCTACGGCAGCGGCAGCCGACGCACGCACCATTATCAAGCGCGAAACTGCACACAAGCTCGCAGCATTGGCAACAGCGCTAGCGGTAGCCAGCAGTGCCGACAGCGACACGCACATACACAGACATTCAGGCGGACCACATGCTCGCAGCTACAGCGCAGGCAGCAGCCAGCGCAACGCACGCTCGCAACAATAACAGTGACGACGGCAGCCGGTGCGCACACGCAGCTCTATAGCCTACAGCAGCAGCGGGCATACCACGCGAGCTCAAGCATCAGCGGACGACGCGCATGATGTTTTGAGGCACAAGACACAGGCGGCTATCAGCTGTTCTCAGCATTTGCTGGTGCCAGCAATGCTCGACTACCAACAGCCGCAGCTAAGCATGGTCACGCAGCTCCTCAAGCAGAGTATTGGTGGTTTGGCGTTCTTCAGCCAGCTTATATTTATGGTGGTGGAATTGCTTGTGGAAATTTAAGGTTAAGTCGTCCAAAAACAATATGTACTAAGTAGAGAGCAACATGCAGTAAGTTTTTTGCAATTGTTTATTTGAATTGTTTCAAAGCTTCACTGGACTTCGCTGCTTGCTTTTATTATTAGTTGCATTTAATTGTCAATTTGCTTTTATTGTAATTTGAAAACTTCAAGGCCCAGCAAGACTTCACTGATTGTCTTAGTTGATAGTACTTATATATTAGTTATTGTGACTAGTACTGTCTACTTTATTGATTGTTTCAAGACCCTAAACAGGTCTTATTTATTCAATGCATAGCTTTTTCCAAACTAGGCCTCGCTGGTTGACTGAATTTGATTGTTAGCTTAGTGCTAAATTAGGAAGCCTAAATAGGTTTTATTGATCGTCTTAAAGCTGGAAAGAGCTTCGTTGATTGATTTTATTGATTGTTTGGTTATTTGGACTTGCTGTATAAGAAGATTTTATTGAAATCAGTTGGTTCTCGCACTTTAGTACTGTTGTAAATACTTATTGATATAGGGACATTTGAAAATAATTAGCTCTTAAATATTTAAGTTTTATGACAAGGTTGGATAAAATCCATTAGTCGTCGATTCGACATTTTATTCAAATAGTTTGAATTTTTTAGCTCTCTGTTGGTTCTATGAGAACTGTTGGATACTCGTATTGAAACTTCATCAAATTAAATAGACTGTTCTTGTACTTATCATTGAATTAAATAGGCTGTTCTTGTTCTTATCGCATGATTAAATAGACTGTTCTTGTACTTCATCAAATTAAATAGGCTGTTCTTGTACTTATCGTATGATTAAATAGACTGTTCTTGTACTTCATCAAATTAAATAGACTGTTCTTGTACTTCATCAAATTAAATAGGCTGTTCTTGTACTTATCATCAAATTAAATAGACTGTTCTTGTACTTATCATCGAATTAAATAGGATGTTCTTGCATTTATTGTTTGATTAAGCTATCGTATGAAGTTTAATTCATTGCTAAGTTGAGCAGAGCATTTTACGCAAACATAAGGGCGTTCAGATACTTGTCAATGCTTGTCTCGTTTTCAGGATTAGTGACTAATTAGTTATTTTGCAGCATGCCATATTGTTTAAAATTGAATAAAATTTGTATCCCTTAAGAACTTGTAGAAGTAATTAATTGTATTGAAATAAGGTTATATTAGTCAATTCGTTATGGAAGGCTTTGTGACAACACAGAGCGCTCTGCTTTACAAAATTGATCGGTCTTACGTGAATTTTACAAAGAAGGGAATCAAGAAAATTACTAGAGATGCGACTATAGCGCAAGTTACTAACATTGAAAACATTTGGGAAAAAATACAGCTAGCTCATGAAAATATTTTATCATATAAAGCAGCTGACTTGACGTATAACTATTTCACTGATAAGTTTATTGAAGTTGTGGAAGAAACAATCTTGGAAAGGAAAGGTGAATTTTTAGAGCATTATAGTACGCTGACTCTGCCACCAGTATAGTCAGCTTCAAGATCTCTTAACATTACACATGAGGCTGAAACAACAGAAGCAAAATTGCCAAATATTAACCTTGCAAAATTCTCAGGTGATTACAAGGATTGGACTTCATTCAAAAAATTATTCGAGTCACTGCTAGGAGCACACAATCTGTCTGATCTATCAAAGTTGCACTACCTAAAAACTAGTCTTGAAGGTGAAGCCTTGAATGATGCTAAGGATATTCCTTTTGAGGAAGGTAATTTTGATTTCGCTTGGACAGAATTAGTCGATCTTTATGAAAATAAAAAGCGGCTTGTCCATTTACACCTCTCTTCATCGTTTACTTTAAAAAACATGCATGCTGAGTCTGCTTCTGAGCTCAAGCGACTATTAAATAGAACAACTGGTCCTCTTTTATCGTTAAAGGCCATCGGCATATCAACTGCCCAATGGGATGTCATTTTAGACAGTCTGCTGAACCTCCCAAGTTTGAAGAATTGACAGCCTTTTTAAAGGCTAAATTAGGATCGTTGGAAGCTTTAGATGCGGTTGATGGATGTATATCTTATAGTTCTCAAGGAACAGCAAAAGTTAGTTTTTACAATGGTCAGTCGAAGTCAAGTTCGAACAAATTCTCTTCAGTTTCAAAAAATTTTCATGTCCCAAGTAGTGGACAATTGAAATCAAAATGCTCGATGTGTCATAAACCTCATTTTATTTTACAATGTGAACAGTTTAAAGCTTTGCCAGTGTCTCAGCGGCATGCCTTCGTAAAAAGCAAAAGACTGTGCTACAATCGTTTGCACAGTCATTTAATCGATAGTTGTTCTTCGAAAAGTAGATGTAAAAAATGCAATAGCAAACATTATACAATGTTGCACTTTGTTCATCAACAAAGGCAAGAAAATATCACTCTTCCAAACAATGGTAATTCGGCCCACAATTCAAATCCTTCCAGGCCTCAAAATAGTATTTCTGCAGAAACAAGTGTTTCAAATAATCACTCGGGAGTAGTACAGTCGAAACCAGAACAAGTCTTATTAGGAACAGCATGGGTATATGTAGCCAATGAACGGGGAGAACAAGTATTAGTAAGAGCAATTATAGATCAAGGAGCACAGTCCTCATTTATATCTGAGACGTTATATCAAAGATTACAATTAAAAAAAAAAACAGTTTCTGTGCTGGTAACCGGCATTGGTAGTAAGCCTTAGGTTAGATGCAGAGGCTCAACTCATTTTACAATCAAACCTTACTTTAATTCAACTTTCAGTTACCATGTCACTGCATATGCTCTGCCAAAGTGAGTAGTTACAAACCGAACAGCAGAGGCAAGGAGGCGAGTTGGGGCCACCTGCACGGTTTGAAGTTGGCTGACCCGTGCTACAATCAACCAGAAGTCATCAAGGTTCTACTGGGCACGACCATTCATGCCAAGGTTGTAAAGAGCCAGCTAAACAAGGGCAAGGAGAATGAGCCAATAGCAACGCAGACCCAGCTGGGCTGGATGATTTCTGGTGGATCTGATGCAGAAGAACATTGAGTGCTTGGGGCGCCAACTGCTCTACACTGCACAGCTGAACTGGAGGTCAGCGAGCTACTGCAACAATTCTGGAAGCTGGAAAATCAATGATATACCGGATCTAGGTGACACCTACCAGCCTGCACTTAGATTGTTGACTAGGATGGAAGAAAGGTTCCAGAAGGATAAAAAGTTTTAGAAGGCTTATCACGATTTCATGCAAGAATATTTGGACCTAGGGCATATGTCTCTTATTTCAGATTCTGCCATTGATATTTCTCGCAGCTGTTTCTTACTTCATCATGGTGTACTAAAGGAGAGTAGCTCAACTACTAAGCTGAGGGTTGTTTTTAATTGTTCTATGAAAACTCAAGCTGGTCATAGTTTGAATAGTAGTTTGCACGTTGGGTCCAATTTGTTGCCCGATTTGTCCATTCGTGTTACAGCTTGGCGCAAGTATAGGTTTGCTTTCATTTCAGATGTAGAAAAAATGTTCAGGCAGATTGGAGTTCACCAAGATGACTATAATTGGCAGCTGATTCTTTGGCGGTTTGATGTGAATCAACCGATAAAAATTTATAGATTAAAAACAGTAAAATATGGTGTAGGTCCCAGTTCATTCTTAGCAAGTCGAGTTGTGAAGCAGCTGGCGCTTGACGAAAGAGAAAAATTTCCTCTAGGTTCTGAAGTTTTTTTGTCAGAGGTTTATATGGACGATGTTGCCTCTGGAAGCCACAGCATTGAAACTGCTCGTCAAAAACAGGCAGAAGTGGTTGAATTGGCCAAGATGGGCGGTTTTACGCTGAGTAAATGGATGGCAAATGAAGCTTCATTATTGGAGTGGTTATCGAGTGACCTTTTAGCTGCGGAACCAAGTGATCTTCTTAAAACTGTGTCATTTGGTATATTAGGTTTTCGTTGGTTGCCAATGTAAGATTTATTCAAATTTAGTATGGAAGTTGAAGTTGATGTAATTCAGTGGCCAAGAAAACTCGTGCTTTCAAAGGTTGCAAAGCTCTTTGACCTACTTGGTTTGTTGGCTCCAGTAATTATCACAGCAAAGATATTTTTACAGAAACTTTGGGTTTTGAAGTTGGGATGGGACGAATTGTTACCAGTAGCTGAGGCAGATGAATGGAGAGAATGGTATTCACAGCTGATTTATCTTCAGGAAATTGAAATACCTCGTTGGTTAGGTTATACACCTGACGTTGTATCTTTGCAACTTCACGGTTTTGTTGACGCGTCAAAGTCTGATTATGGAGCAGTAGTGTATTTGAGAACGGTTGATAAGGATCTAGCCATAAAGGTTGCATTAGTACAGGCTAAATCCAGAGAAGCACCTTTGAAAACGTTGAGTATTCCAAAATTAGAATTGTGCGCTGCACATCTGCTTGCTAAGTTAGTAAACAAAATTTTGTCTCAGTACGATCATTCTGAGTTAGAATTTTATTTATGGTCTGATTCATTGGATACATTACACTAGTTCAAGCATATTCCTTCAAAATGGCCACCATTTATTGCCAATCGTTGTTCAGACGTCCACACTCTAGTACCTGAAGCTCGCTGGTCGCATGTTAGGACGAACGACAATCCCGCTGATTCGGTTTCTCGAGGAGTTCGGCCGGCTAAGCTGCAATCTTTACAAATTTGGTAGAAGGATCCCGACTGGTTGTTACTGGAGCAGGATAAATGGCCTGTCTCATTATTACAAGTTCAAGCCAGTGATGAATCAACAAGACTCTGGTATGTGGAGAGCAGTTCAGCTGCGCTTATAGCATTGATCACAGTCAATAATGCACCTTCAGATAGTAGAGTAGTTGATGAGTTTTTGCAACTGTTTGATAGATGTTCCTCACTCTACAAACTCTTGAGAATTATGGCTTATATTTTAAGATTAGTAAATAGAATTCGTGGAGTTTTGAAACGAGATACTCATGTGACCATATTTGCACAAAGTTGGTACAGTGTCCAATTTCACAATAGCAATGTAGTGGTATCAGCATCAGAAATAGCTAGAGCACGTTTAGTATGCATATATTTATTGCAAAATTCTAGCTTTTCGAAAGAAATCGAATTATTGAAACAGGGTAAAACATTAGCAAATTCTTCGACTCTGGTCAGCTTAAATCCGTTTAAAAGGATGATTTGTTATTAGTAGGTGGACGCTTAAAAAACTCGTTGTTGTCTTTGGTGGTATGCAGCTCACGCTGGCCACACTTCGTAACCAGTATTGGCTAATCAAGGGAAGACAACGGGTTAAAGCAGTTATACACAACTGCGTAACGTGCGTTCATTACAGAGCTACTCAAAGCTATCAGCAAATGAGAAATTTAACTGCTCAGAGGACACGTCCTAGTTGTCCATTTAGTCACTCAGACGTTGATTAGGCAGGTCCGTTGCACATCCCTAGGTAGAGGGCAATCATCGTATAAGGGTTACATTTGCTTATTTGTTTTTCTAAGTACACGCGCTGCACATTTGGAAATAGTTTCTAATTATTCGGCAGAGGCCTTTCTAGCAGCTTTTCGCCGTTTGCCTTCTAGGCGTGGTCATTGTCAGATACTACTTAGCGATCAAGGCACAACGTTTGTTGGGGCTGATACTGAGCTTAAGAAGATGTATAGTCATTCTTCAAATTATTCTCAGCAGTTAGCTACTGTTTTGGTTAGAGAAGGAACTGAGTGAAAGTTCAATCCGCCTGGAGCCCCTCATTTTGGAGGTATTTGCGAGGCGGCTGTAAAGTCCACAAAATATCATCTGCGGCGGGTCATTGGTGAGGCTAAAATGACGTTCGAAGAGTTCTCCACGTTGTTATGTCAGATTGAATCTTGTCTCAATTCATGTCCAATTTGTCCTATGTCCGACGATCCCGCTAACTTATAGCCGCTCACTCCGGCATATTTCTTGATTCTCACCGACACATTTATTGTTCCAGAAGCTGATTGTTTACAGGACAATATACCACCTGCCAAACGTTGGCAAGTATTACAGCAAATGCTTCAGAGTTACTGGAGACATTGGTCTCAAGAATATCGTCAAGGGCTGCAGAGACGAAACAAGCGGATGTCACCTACGCGTGATGTACAGCTGGGCGATTCAACTTTAAAAGGGTTACAAGGGTTTCACAATTTTAAAAAATCTTTTTATTGTCTTATTCGAAAGTATAGTAAATTAAGAATATCCCCTTAAAATTTCAAGTCAATCGGAGTAAAACTTTAGGAGTTACAGCTATTTTAATAACCGTCCATTTGGCTTGATCAGCGCAGCGCATCGCAGGTGTGTCGATGCAGCCGCTTGGTCGCTGTTAATCTGTAATTCTCTATTTTTCTCATTTTCCGTAATTGTCTTATTTGAATATACACTATATAGAGAATATTCCCAGAAAATTTTAAGTCGGTTTTAAGTCAGTTGTAATAAAACTTCAGAAGATAGAGCTTAGATATTGTTAATCTCAATTTCTCTGTATACCTCATTATTCTTAAATGTTGTATTTGAAAGTATAGTCATTAAATAATATTCTCGGAAAGATATAAGTCAATCGTACTAAGACTCTAGGAAATAGAGCAAAAAGAACTCCGCCTATCTAGCTCGACTGCTTCAGCGCGTCGCAGGTACATCGGAGCAGCTGCCTAACTATTGTTTATCTCCCTTTCCCTACCTTTCTATTATTCATCAGATTCGCCTTTTGTGATCCGTAAGAATTTGGATGGAATGTACAAGTATATATAAGTAGGGAGAATTCGTAGGTAGATTTAGTTTGGCTTCATTTATCGAGTCAGACAGTTTGTGCGGTGAAAATATCTAAATTTTATTTGCGAAATGGAGCCTCACAAAGTTACGAGACATGAACGAATCTCCAAAAATACCAGGAAGGATAGACCTAGAAAGAGGAAACAAAGTTTCAATCAAAAGCGGCAGAAATAGACGACGAATCTTTCTCCAGTA
This sequence comes from Gastracanthus pulcherrimus, assembly GCA_949152435.1. Lineage (NCBI taxonomy): Eukaryota > Metazoa > Arthropoda > Insecta > Hymenoptera > Pteromalidae > Gastracanthus > Gastracanthus pulcherrimus. Next base: position 146,273,171 of record OX424572.1, read on the forward strand.
CGTCGGCGAAAAAACTCAGACATAAAGATTTGGAATATGTGCCAGAAGACTCCACTTTGCAGTTTGGAATCTTGGATTTTTACTTAGTTTTTTCTACTCTTGCTAGTTTAGTCAAGTGCTCGAATATTATAAATGACAATGGTGTGGAAAAAGTGTGTGACAGTAAAGTACAGTTTCAACAGTGTGCAAAGGAAGGACTTGGTTTTAAAATTAGACTGGAGTGTGAAAGATGTGATCCTCGATATATTTTATCGTGTCGTAAGATTGGAAAATTATATGAAGTGAAACGTAGATTTATTTTTGTGATGCGGTTATTAGGCTTGGTTCTAGCAGGATGTAGGAAATACTGTGGCTTGACGGATATAAGTAGTGCTTTTCTAAACCAGTCCACGTACGACTTTTACATAAAAAAAATACACGAATGCGTGACAACTGCTGCCGAAACACTCTTCTCTTTAGCTGCAAAAGAAGAGAGAAATTTGACGTGTGAAGAAAAATGTATTGATGATACGTCGGAAGTCACTGTATCAGGCGATGGCACTTGAAAAAAACGTGGATTTTCATCGTTATATGGCGTAGTTACATTGATAGGATATTATTCTGGAAAAGTTTTAGACGTAATAGCAAAAAGCTCGAATTGTAAATTATGTGAAACTTGGAAGAAAAAACTAGATACGGCAGAGTGTGAAGAATGGTATACAGAACATTTAGAAAAGAACGAATGCAGTGCTAATCACCAAGGACCAGCTGGAAATATGGAAGTTGGATCAATCGTGGCAATGTTTCAACGTTCGGTACAAAAACATGGCCTGAAGTATATAAATTATATCGGTGACGGAGACTCTAAAACATATTCCGGAGTTATTAGTTCTAAACCCTACGGTGAAGATTGTCAAATAAATAAAAAAGAATGCGTTGGACACGTTTTTTTCAAAAAAGGATGGGCACTCGTTTACGCGATTTGGTAAAAAAACTGTTGAAGATAAGCAAATTAAAGGAAAAACAATCAAAAAGAAAACTCTCTCTGGCAAAGGCAAACTTACAGGCAAACTTATTGATAAATTAACAGTTTATTACGCACTGGCCATTCAAAGAAATTGCGATTCAGTGCAAAAAATGAAGGATGCTATATGGGCAACTTATAATCACTATAGCTCAACGGATGAAAAACCTCAGCACGAAAAATGCCCGAGCGGCGCTGACTCGTGATGCACTTGGCAGCGTGCTTCAGCTGAAAATGATTTGGAGTCATACGAACATGATTTTACTGCTTTGCCGAGTGATATTCAATCAGCTATAAGACCAATTTATGAAGAACTCAGCAAGGATGCACTTTTGGGACGGTGTGTTGGTGGATTCACGCAGAACAACAACGAGAGCCTGAACCAGCTTATATTGAAAATCACGCCAAAAATACTTCCTTCTGGCTCAAAAGTTGTTGAAATTGCTGCCTCAGTTGCTGCCAGTATTTTCAATGAAAGAATCTCAGCTTTGTTGTACTTTTTGCACAGCATGGATGTGAAACTTGGACGAACTATTCATAAATATGCTAGGAAAGAGGATGAGCAGCGCGTACTCCTAGCCAACAAGAGAGCTGAGTCTGTGACTCGAGAGGCCAGAATTCGTCTCAGACAAGAGCAAAAAGATTCCCTGGACATTGCAGCTGCAGCAGGATCTTTGCTTTATGGGGCTGGAATCGACGACTCTGTGTAAGATGAAAAAAAAATTTTTTTTTCCGTGATTTATTTGTACTTGAAACTTTAAATGCGCTTTTCTCAAAACTACTATTTCAAAGTCCGTGGACACGATTTCTCGAAAACTAATGTACCGATCGTTCTGAAATTTTGCACACTTCTTTAAAATTAAATTGACTAGTGATTGAACGAAGGATTTTCGTTTCTTTCAATAAAAATTTATTTTACAACCTATTTTGTGCTCAAAATTTTACCAAAAATCGAACTTTTTGCAAAAATCCTCCCAAAAATTCAAAATTTAATTTTTTTCTTATCCCTTCGTTCAATTACGAGCTATTACCATGTATTAACTGAAAAATATTTTTTTTTATGTCAGATGAAACCGACATGAGTTATCATGTCCATCGAAACGACACTTTTTTTTGGGGCTTCGGAAAATGCGCTGTCTATGGCTCAATTTTCAATTATTTTTCATCAAAATTTTTATAAATGTTAGAAAATTTTAAAGTTTGAAACTATATTGTTTAAGGTCATTCAGAAAATTTAAAGTTTGTTTAAAGGTTGTCTAATTCAATTATGAATTAACTATTGTATCTTCTGCGAAGATAGATGGGCGGAATGTTTAGGATTATAACTATATATATGTTTAGGCATACTACGTGATTCAAATAATATAGTCTATATTGAATTGAATAGAGTGCCACTTCCGCCTTCTCGCGCACACCTCAGACGTCCCGAGGATGCCGAGCCGTGCGGTCACGTTCCAATAAATAGCTAACGTTTATACGTAACTTGTGCGTAGTTATTTAACCTCACCACATCTACGAATCATTGAACTACTAAAACAGTTCTACAAAGAATGGTTCGTGAGTATTAGCCCTAAAAATAACGGTCCGTGAGTATTCGCTCCGAAAATAACTATTTGTGAGTATTAGCTCTAAAATGAACTGTTTCTGAGTATTGGTCTGAAAAGAACTTTATTGTTAGTATTAGCTCTAAAAAGAACTATTTTTGTGAATATTAGCTGTTAAAAGAGGTGTTTGTGAGTATTAGCGCTGAAAAGAACTGTTGTGAGTATTAGCTCGGAAAAGAACTTTTTGCGGTTATTAGTTCTGAAAAGTACACGTTGTGAGTATTTGTTCTGAAAAGAATTGTTTGTGAGTATTAGCTTTGAAAAAAACTGTTTGTGAGTCTTAGCTCTGAAAAGAACTCTTTGAGAGTATTAGCTCTGAAAAGAACTGTTGTCATTATTAGCTCTGAAAATAACTATTTGCGGATATTAGTTATGAACACAACTTTTTGTGAGTATGAGTTCTGAAAAAAATTGTTTGTGAATATTTGCTCTCAAAATGGCTGTTTTTGGCTAATAGTTCTGAAAAGAAGTATTTGTGAGTTTCGGCTCTGAAAATGACTGTTAATGAGTATTAGCTGTTTAAAGAACTGTTTGTGAGTATTAGCTGTGAATTGAACTGTTATGATTATTAGCTCTGAAAAAACTATTAGCGGTTATTGGTTCTGAAAATGACTCTTTAGGTAAGTATTAGTTCTGAAAAGAAGTGTTTGTGCTTATTGGCTCTGAAAAGTTCTCTTTGTGAGTATTTGTTGTGAAATAAATTGTTTGTGAGTATGAGCTCTGAAAAAAACTGTTTGTGCGTAATAACTCTCAAAAGAACTGTTGTGAGTATTAGCTCTAAAATGAACTGTTTCTGAGTATTGGTCTGAAAAGAACTTTATTGTTAGTATTAGCTCTAAAAAGAACTATTTTTGTGAATATTAGCTGTTAAAAGAGGTGTTTGTGAGTATTAGCGCTGAAAAGAACTGTTGTGAGTATTAGCTCGGAAAATAACTTTTTGCGGTTATTAGTTCTGAAAAGTACACTTTGTGAGTATTTGTTCTGAAAAGAATTGTTTGTGAGTATTAGCTTTGAAAAAAACTGTTTGTGAGTCTTAGCTCTGAAAAGAACTCTTTGAGAGTATTAGCTCTGAAAAGAACTGTTGTCATTATTAGCTCTGAAAATAACTATTTGCGGATATTAGTTATGAACACAACTTTTTGTGAGTATGAGTTCTGAAAAAAATTGTTTGTGAATATTTGCTGTCAAAATGGCTGTTTTTGGCTAATAGTTCTGAAAAGAAGTATTTGTGAGTTTCGGCTCTGAAAATGACTGTTAATGAGTATTAGCTGTTTAAAGAACTGTTTGTGGATATTAGCTGTGAATTGAACTGTTATGATTATTAGCTCTGAAAAAACTATTAGCGGTTATTGGTTCTGAAAATGACTCTTTAGGTGAGTATTAGTTCTGAAAAGAAGTGTTTGTGCTTATTGGCTCTGAAAAGTTCTCTTTGTGAGTATTTGTTGTGAAATAAATTGTTTGTGAGTATGAGCTCTGAAAAAAACTGTTTGTGCGTAATAACTCTCAAAAGAACTGTTGTGAGTATTAGCTCGGAAAAAAACGGTTTGTGAGTATCTACTCCGAAATGAACTTTTTGTGACTATAAGCTCCGGAAAGAGGGGTATTGGGGAATAGTTCTGAAAAGAACGGTTCGTAAGTATTAGCTTGAAAAGAACTTTTTTGTTAATATTAGCTCTAAAAAGAACTATTTTTGTGAATATTAGCTGTTAAAAGAAGTGTTTGTGAGTATTAGTTCTGAAAAGAAGTGTTTGTGCGTATTGGCTCTGAAAAGATCTTTTTGTGAGTATTTGCTCTGAAAAGCACTTTTTGTGAGTTTTTGCTCTGAAACGAATTGTTTGTGAGTATTAGATCTCAAAAGAACTGTTTATGAGTATTAGCACTGAAAAGAATGGTTTGTGAGTATTAGCTCCGAACAGAACCGTTTTTGGGGAAGAGTTCTGAAAAGAACTGCTTGTGAGTATTAGCTCTAGAATGGACTGTTTCTGAGTATTGGTCTGAAAAGCACTTTTTGTGAGTATTTGCTCTGAAAAGAATTGTTTGTGAGTATTTGCTCTGAAAAGAACTGTTTGTGAGTATTAGCTCTGAACAGAACTGTTTGTGAGTTTTAGCACTGAAAAGAACTGTTTGTGAGTGTTAGCTCTACAAAGAACTGTTTGTGAGTATTTGCTCCGGAAAGAACGGTTCTTGAGGAATAGTTCTGAAATGAACGGTACGTGAGTATTTGTTATGAAAAGAAATGTTTGTGAGTATTGGCTCTGAAAATAACTTTTTGTGAATATTAGCTCTAAAAAGAACTATTTTTGTGAATATTAGCTGTTAAAAGAACTGTTTATGAGTATTAGCGCTGCAAAGAACTGTTTCTGAGTATTGGTCTGAAAAGCACTTTTGGTGAGTATTTGCTCTGAAAAGAATTGTTTGTCAGTATTTGCTCTGAAAAGAACTGTTTGTGAGTATTAGCTTTGAAAAGAACAGTTTGTGAGTCTTAGTTCTGAAAATAACTCTTTGAGAGTATTAGCTCTGAAAAGAATTATTCTCATTATTAGCTCTGAAAAGAACTATTTGCGGATATTAGTTCTGAACACAACTCTTTGTGAGTATGAGTTCTGAAAAAAATTGTTTGTGAGTATTTGCTCTGAAAATAACTATTTTTGGCTAATAGTTTTGAAAAGAAGTGTTTGTGAGTATTGGCTCTGAAAAATTTTGAAATAATAGTCCTGAGATAAAGCTTTGAAAAAACTAGTTCTAAAAAAATTTTAAATATTTGCCGTAAAAATAATTTTGGAAATAATTGATTCCACAGAGGGTATAAGTTTTGCTCTTGAAATTCCAAGATGTAATGAAAGTATTTAACTGAAGTGAAAGAAAATTTTGTAGTTGTGAATCTTTTGAAACTATAGTTAAATTTCAAGTTCCTTCCAAGTATTAACGAGGCTCCAGCGGTTCTAATTATACTAAGGAGTCACAACTTGAAAGTAATCAAGAAACATCAATTATTATAGGAAGTTACTCTGATGCTACGAATGATGCGGGACTTGTTTATGTGACGAAATAGAATAGAAAATGTATTTTACATTTCTGTCCCGCATGAACTTTGTCATAATTCTTTTACTACCTCTGCGATTGGGAACCACGGGAGACTGCTGCTTCGGAGTGTTTTTTGGAGTTAGGTAGTGTCACACATCCTATGTGTGACTTATGTCGGCGATAATAAGTTAGGATGCGAGGAGTGCTGCGTGGCTGAGTTTGAGGAGGTTGAGCACGCGCCTATGGATCCAAAGAATGCGGGTTCGATACTCGCATAGTCACTCCTTTTACTCATTCGTAACAGTAGGAACGTTTGAGTGATGACGCAAGATTGAACTCGGATTTGTGCTCAGTTTTTTTCAGTTTGCTTCTAATTTTCTCACCACGTCTGCGATTGGTGACCACGTGAAACTACCGATTTGGGGTCTTTTTTAAGGTTGGGTAGAAACGCGTTAGTGATGAACCACAAATGAGTACAGTTTCGTGTTCAACGGAATAAAATACATGAGAATAGACTTTGTTCATAACTTCTTTATCACACTTGCGATTGGGAATCACGCAAATCCGCTGTTTCGGGGTGTTATTTACGTTATGTAGGAACGCTTAAGTGATGAACCAGAAATAAGTTGAGATTCGTGTTCAGAGGGTTAAAATACATAGAAAAAAGCTTCGTTCCTAACTTCTTAACCACCTGTATGAATATTAAATTTGAAATCTGCTGGCTCGTTATGACGTCTTCGTACTGTTACGGCCATAGAGGTTAGATTTCCTGAATTTCGAAAACCTGCCACTTTTTAGTAAGAAATAGAGATTCTAAGCTTTCATTTGCTTCGTCGCTCAACGTTATAGGATCAAATGAATTTAGGGGAGACTACTTAAAACTAACTTAAAAACTATGCATATCAAATTTTAAGTTATAACAAAACAAAGTTTAAAACATTATTCATATAATTTATTAATCGATATATTATACGAGGTCTGTCCCAAAAGTATCCGACCTACCTCGATTTCTCGGCGCTTGATTTATTCTTCGTCATCCGGGGGGTGGCATCCTTTAAAGTAGTCTCCATTTGATTGAACAAGACGCTCATATCGATGTTTCCACTTATTAAAGCACTCTTGAAAGTCAGACTTTAGAATCGCCTTTAGTGCATTCGTCGCATTAGTTTCAACAGTCTGTTTATTGTCGAATCGATGTCCTTTAAGCGGCATTTTCAATCGAGGAAACAGCCAAAAGTCGCAGGGAGCTATATCAGGACTGTATGGAGGCTGGCGGAGCTGCGCAACACTGTGTTTCTACTCATGTGGTAACTCGTTAAAAGACATAATTGATTTTATATAACTATATTTGTCATTAACCCTTTTCTTAATTTTAGGTATAATTAAGTATTTTTTCCTAGTTATAATAGATGACGTGAGATATTGGTGTTTCACATCAGAGTAATGACATTTTAGTGCCTCAAATATAAGCAGTTGTTCCAAGTCATAGAATTATTTTGTATAACAAAATTATTCTTATCGATTATTTTCAAAACTTTGTCGGTACGTTTTGCACTAAATCTCTATTATTTCTATAAACTCCACCCCAAGCTAATATTCCATAACTTATTATACTATGAAAAAAATCATAAAAACTTATCAATTTTTATTAAATACTTATTCATAGTTTCTTGCACGTCATTCCAAGTATCACCAATGACTATTATTGCAGTGTCATCTGCATATGACAGTATTACCTCTAGAGGGATCTCTTTCAAGATATCATTAATGTATAAAAATAGGGTAATGGTATGTTAAAGTATGTTATAGTTTAGATGTAACTGTACTTAGGCTATTAGTTTTTATGAAAATATTATCAATTGTAACAGGGTCCTCAATTTGTTAATAAGAATTAACTATCGAGCAAGAGACCTGGTGGCGTGCGCCACACGCGGCGCGTGTGTGCGGCTTACCGACGGAAAACCGTTGACGAAGCTTCTCTCTCTCTCTCTCTCTCTTTCTCTCTCTTTCTCGCTCTCTCTCTCTCTCTCGCTCTCTCTTTTATCGCACTTTGCTAAAGTATTAGATACGCTTATTACTCAGCAGTCAACAGATTTTCTTGAGAAAAATAAAGTCTTATCTCCTTTTCAATCCGGCTTTCGTAGCGGCTTCAGCACACAAACGGCCTTATTAAAAATCTCAGAAGATATCCGCAAAGGTGTTGAATCAGGGTTAGTGACCATTTTGTTACTCTTTAATTTTCAAACAGCGTTTGATTGCATAAATCATGAACTCTTACTCATAAAGTTGAGAGAGCTCAACTTTTCCGATGAAGCTATCTTATGGATACACTCTTATTTAAGTAATCTTTATCAAGCAGTCCTCGGTCTGGATGGCAATATATCCGACTTCATGCGAAACACTTCTGGCGTACCCGAAGGCTCAATGCCAGGACCAATCATCTTTCTGATTTTTATTAATTCCATATTATCTGTATTAAGGCATTATAATAAAAATTTCATGCTGTTTGCTGACGATCTACAAATATATATTCAGTGTAAACCTTCCGAACTTTCATCTACTATAGTCAAGCTCAATGATGACGCTGCTGCTGTAGTCGCGTGGGTCCGGTCATGTGGTCTTTTACTTAATGTTGGTAAAACTAAGGCTATTCTGTTAGCATCTACATAGTATCTTATGCGACTAGACAAGCATCAAATACTGCCTATAATTGTTGATGGTGCTGTAATTCCCCTTCAGAATTCTGTGAAAAATTTAGGTCTGACATTAAGAAATTATTAGTTAACGCGCTTATAATGCCACATTTCGACTATGCGTGCTTAGTCTTCAATAAATATGTCCCACTATCTCATTGTTAAGTTACAGCGGCTCTTTAATACAGTAGTACGTTTTATTTTTCGCTTGCGACGTGACACAACATTAAAACCTTATTTTGATAAATTAAACTGTCTCTTGCTTGCATCACGGAGAAATTACTTTTTGGGTGTATTAACCTACAAAATATTTGTGTTGGCTGAACCTGCATATCTATACGATCTGTTTCATAAAATTGATGCGAGTACACGGCGTTCTGAAAGACTAAACTTATCGCAATTTGATATTCCAACGGCCACTACTGCAACATATCGGGACACGTTTTCGATCCGAGCAATGGAATTCTGGGACTCGCTACCAGTTAATATTCGCCTTAAAGAAACAGTATTTGCATTTAAGACTGCGTTATATAAACATTTATTAGCCTTACAGATAAATAGTTAAGTTTAATTCTGTACAGAGCGTATTGTACTTTTTATTAATTATTTTGTTAAATTATGGTATTGTGTTAAGTTTTGCGTATTGTATTAAGTTTTGCGTATTTTGTTAAGTTTTGCAATATTTTGTACCGAATTATGTTTGTTTTTGAAATTGCGATATCACATGTTTTTTCTTTTTTTTTCTTTTTATAAGTTGTATATATTCTTTGTTATACTTTATCATATGTATTGCTACTGTATAATTTAAAACATGTTTGTTATGTATGTTCCTTTGCCATTCGGTCTAGCCAGACCTTGGCATAATAAATATTGTTATCAATCAATCAATCTCTCTATTGTAATAATATAAATAATCGCATAAATAATAGTAACTTAAGTAATAATAGTAGTAATATAGATAATAATAATGACGAGTGCAACTCAGTTGTGCAGAATAAAAATCTTGCTAGTGATATTAATAATATTGGCAAAAGGAGGCTGTCGCATACGATTGACTATCCACAGGTACTGCTGGGGGGGGGAGGTTCGCTGTAGGGGACTGAGAGCAGGTTTTGTCAATGTTACCTCTCTTCTGGGGCACCTTGGCATGCTTAAACAACATCTTTCGGCTGGTCCTACCTACCATTTCTTTGGAGTTGCTGAGTCGCACCTCAACCCTGATATTGAGAGTGATCGCATTCAGATCGACGGCTACTCATTCATTAGATTAGACCACAACAAACTCGGATGCGGATTGGTCCTGTACATTCACAATACGTTTAAGGCCAACCTCATATGCACTTCTCCAATGTATATTCAAGAACTTGTTTAAATCTAGAATGCATTCAGTCTATTATCATTCCATGTAATATGAGTATTTATTATTTAAATCCTTCCAAATTTAATAGTTTTAGTTTCGTGTACAATATTCTTATCAACAAAAACCATGACACCATCATTCTGATTTAAGTTGCATTCATTATAATAACTATTGTATTCCTCTAAATCATGTATTTTATGATATATAATATATAATGCTGGTGCTGCTGTTACCGTTTCTGTTGCTGTTGTCATTGCTGTTGCTGGTGCTGTTTCTATTGTTGTTGTTATTGTTGTTGTTGTTATTGTTGTTGTTGTTGTTGTTGTTGTTGTTGTTGCTGTGACTGATTTTTATTGTCTTTTTGTATATCTTCAGTTAGTTGAGATTGACTGTGAATTAGTTGAGGTGATGTTTCTTATATGTATACCTGTTGTCCTATACTTTTTTTTGCACATATTGTGTTGTATCCCACCATGGTAAAACAAGTTTGATTGGATAATCAACAGAGTCAATATAGTTAATTATTTTACTATTAAGAATCTCGCAAGATGTCGCATCCGATGCTATGTGATTAACGTTATAATTTGTTCTGTATTTTGTATTGTTAAAAATACGGTTATGACACTGTAGAAATTCACTTTTACAATCACTACTCTTGAGGTTTCCAGAGCATTTTAGGCAAACAATTAAATTTCTACAATTTTTGTTATGGCCAAATCTACAGCACGTATTACAAGGTCTAACATTTATTAGGTCATAAACTTTGCAGTTTTGATAACTTACAAAAATCTTGTTTTTGCTTTTCCTTATATGCTTGTAAATTTCAGCTGATACTTCCATTAAAACATATTCTAATATTGTTTGTGTTGTTCTTATACATATGTAGAATTAATGTCACTTTCGATAGCAGTTTTATCCATGTTATTCTTGGATTTATTAACTCATCCGTTTTTATGTCACACACTGATTCACGTTTCTGTTTTAATAAGTTTTCTGTCACTTTGACACTTTCCGTATCCAGGCAACTAATAATAATGTCCTCATTCTTTTTTAACTTGTATCTGTTTTGCCTGTATTCTTTTTTCTTTTGTAATATACTTTGTAATATACTGTTAGATATTAACTTCATCGTCATTTTTATCAATGATTTTAACAATGATATTTGGCACACGTTTTGGTTGTGGTTTAATGTTGCGAGTCAGGTGCCTCTGGTGAATACCGACTCAGAAGTGGCTCTAAAAAATACAACGGAAAAGGTTGTAGAGGAGTGGTTTGGGTTAATATGCTAATCGCTATAATAAATATTTATGCACACAATTTAGAATCTAGAAAATATAAATTGCCTATAATAAATTTTCCTTTATTGCGATATAAAAATCAAATAAAATATAAATAATTAAACGCTATATACGTATCGCGTCGCAGATCCACAATCTTTAAAAGAAAATCGCAACACAATCTACCCTAAATGTGGTAAAAACACATCGCCGCAATGCACACACATTCATACACACATACCGGTGCTTTCCTCTTCGTTCTTGGACGCGATGTAGGTTGCGGTCTATGCCGTGGCTGGCCCACAGTGTTGCGTTGGAGCGACGGAAAGTGGATGTTGTAGGCCCTCGACGACGTTGCTTCTATAAAGGCCGCAACTTGAGTTTTCTGGACGTCTCCAGATGAGCTCGAGCGCAGATGCGAGTGGCGAGATTATGCTCCTTATTGATTGGCCCACACATATGACTTGTATGGCACCGCAGATGACTTGTAGATACAAAATAAAAATGCCAGATTGACCGAGAATAATTCGGGCACAGAGAGCGAATGGAAAGGAAATGCTCAGCCCTAGGCTGAGCGATAGCGAGTGATCCTTCGACCTTAACTCCCTCGCCAAATCCCGAATGCTGGCGTCATTTCAGCCTTTGAACATTAAAATTTCCGAGAATGTACACTAGTAAGTGTAACAACATTCGGAACGGCGAAATTTAATGTTGGCGTTTGTTAGAAAATCGTGTCTCCGATTCACTCTCCTTTTCCTCTCTTTCATCGTTAGATGTTCGCTCTCTCCCCCTTTCCTCCTCTCTTAGAGGATACCATTACATTATCCCCCTTTTTATAGTGTTCCAGCAGAATAAGCTATAAAAATCGCCTCAAAATGCATCATCATTACTCTACCCGTCCCAAACTTTCACTGCCTACCTTATGACTCTTCTTCTTGATTCATCTTCTTCATTTTTATAATCACACATCCATTCTGCTCATTCCGCAAATACCTAAAGGCTCTATGAGTTCTTAACACAAGTCTTTACAATAAAAAAAAAAATAACAATTTCTAAATCGCGTTTACAATTTTAATAAAATGATAATTACTCACAAAATCGCGTTAACTAAACTAGTCGAATCCCCTATTTTAAAAAAAAAAAAACTAAAACCAAAAACTAGCCGATATAAATTTACTAATTTCATAATTTATTAGAGCTCAAACGTGAGAATAAATGTACCAGTTATAATAAGTATTAATATTATCCCTTTATACAAACGCAATTTATATAAAGATATATTCTACGATATTGCTCCAAACCTTTACTATATTTATTCAATATGAACCAAATCTCATATTTAGAAGAAACATAATTTTAAATTTTATTAATAAAAACAATATCATACAATAATCAATTCCATGCAAATAAAATAATTTATTCTCACTATATACGAATATGGCAAGTATTAAGCTGTGTGTATATATCTAAAAAGAAATAATAAATAAAAAACATGTGCTGTACCTATAAAAGATATTCGACCATATCATTCAATACATTATAATATCCTATACATATATAAATTCAAAGTCCTACATAAAAAAAACGTAATTTACCTTAAACAAACATAATTATACCGAGCATATTTGTCATATATAAAATATCATATACTGGCTAAAATTCATACAGATAAACACATTTTTTATCACTCACTTTTTTTTTTTTTTTTACATTATACATTTATATAAACATTAATTTAAAATATACGCACGTTGTAATATATAGCACGTTCTCTCTCATTTCATCTCACCACTCATGTAAGGTGCTTAATAAACTCGCTATCCTATTTAAAATATCTATATAACTAAATCTCCTTTAAGTCAACGCCAATACACTCATGGAGCCTGCCACCTGCCTACGGTCAGCTACACGTAATTTTCTTTACTTGCACTAACCATGATCGTCAGATGGAAACTGCCGGTAAGCCTTTAAATCGAGTCGATTGTAATGACCTATTATTTTTCCGAGACGATTAATTTCAGCAAGCTCGAAAGCATTATTATTAAAAGATCGTGTGATTTTATATGGGCCGTAATAAATATGGAAAAATTTTGCGATCGTTTTCCCTAGAGCACTCGACTGTTTTGGAATTTTGACAAGAACTAAATCACCGACATTAAACGTTATACCTTTGTCAACCCTTTGATGTGACCTTCGCAAGTCATGTGCTTGTCGAGTCCGTTGATTCGCAATCTCGATTTTTAACTCGTGTGGTTCGGCCTCCGCTTGCGGGAATTGAATAATTGATCGTATTTTTCCTTTCGTTGTCTTCCCGTAATGAAGTTCGGATGGGGTATAACCGGTAATGCAGTGAGTCGTGGAATTCAAAAACATACCGATATCCTTAATGTACCGAGCCCAAGATGAATGTTTTTCGCTACAGAAAGATCTAAAAAAACGCCCCAACTCGCGCATCACGCGTTCAGCGGGATTGGACTGAGGGTGTATTGAACAAAAAAATGTATCAACCCCGTTTTCTCTCATAAAATCACGCCACTTCTTCGACGTATATTGCGTCCCATGATCACTTAGCACACGCGACGGTTTTCCAACAGCTCTAAAGTACTCAGGCATACGATTAACACTCGCAACCGTTGTAGCCCTCTTCAATGGATAAAGAGTGACTAAGCGAGAAAACACATCAAGTACGACCAAGATATATTCCACGCCGCCGGTCGAGCGCGGCAAGGGTCCGTAATAATCAACGGCAATCAATTCGTTTGGGATCGTCGCAGCTACCTGTAAAAATGGGCCCACAGTATTCTTATTCGAGTGTTTTACCCGTTGACACAAATCGCAACACAATACTCTATATTTCACGAGTTTTCGCATTCCCTTCCACCAAAAAAATTCATCCAATGCTTTGTACGTTTTATATACGCCGATATGTCCGAAGCGCTCGTGTGTTTGATCAACTAACTTTTCCCATATCGCCGATGGTATGACAATTCGCCATTTTAAATCTCGCATTTTCTTATAGAAGTCAACATCATCAATAATTTTAAAACAATTTAAATTTTTATTTACATCGGTCTTTTTTATTTTTTCTATTATAATATCTTCCTTTTGCAAATGTTTTATATTTTTTAACTCCGAAATCCACGGTTCTGGTAAATTCATCGCAGCCACGAGACTCACAGGCGCGTTACACGTGATGTTATAATTTGCTGGAAATTCATTAGCTTCGAATTCTGCGTTATTTGGCGATATACGACTAAAGTAGTCGGCCATGATATTTTCACGACCGCTGCAATGAACAATATCATATGCATAATTTTGCAGAACAAGAAACCAACGTATTAAGCGTGACGTGTAATAATTCGTTTTTAACAAAAATAGTAGTTCTTCATGGTCGGTGATAATTTTGAACCGTTTACCGAGCAGATACGTTCTCAATTTTATAACAGCGAAAATTATGGCCAATAATTCTATTTCCGTACTTGTGTAATTTTTTTCATAATTCGTCAAACATCGCGATATTAAGGAGATAATTATTTGCTTCCCATTATCATCTAATTGAAAGAGAACGGCAGATATCCCCTGTTTACTCCTATCTGTTTGTAAACAAACGGGCCTATCACTGCGATAGTGATTCAATAAGACATGATCTGCAAATTTATCTTTTAATTTTTTGAATGCCTCACGATGCTCAATTGTCCATACGAAATGTGCTTTACTACTCAGCAATGTTCTGAAAGGCTCAAGAAACGTTGCATATTTAGCATGAAATTTTCGATAATATGTGCACATTCCGATAAACTTTTGAAGTTCGTTCCACGTTCGTGGCTCTGGAATTTCCAAGATTGCTCTAACACGCTCAGGGTCCGACCGTATCCCCTCATAAGAAAGAATAAACCCTAAAAACGGTATTTCTTAACGACAAAAGAGCGTTTTCCGTAATTTTAACGTTAGCCCACATTCGCGAACCCTTTCCCAGAATAGCCGTAAATGGTGCAAATGTTCTCCGAAATTCTTAGATTTAATCAAAGCATCGTCAACAAATAATCGAAGGAAATGTCGGTATCGATACCCAAATACACTATTAAGCGCGTGAATCAGCGCTGCGCCTGCTACGTTTACGCCGAAAGGTACGCGACAGAATTGATACGTAATCCCATTAATAATGAACGCCGTATATTTCCTCGAATCGGCATGTAATATAATCTGATAATAACTTTGTGTAAAGTCCGAGCTAGTAAAGATTCTCATTCCCTCGTTGTCCTGCATGACTTCATCAATGAGCGGAGGTCCCTCACGATCTTCCTCTATATATTTATTTAATTGACGCGCGTCCAGACATAACCGGACACTACTGTCTTTCTTTATTACTACGCGAACCGGATTGCAGAATGGGCTACTCGTCTTCTCGATGATCCCATTTTTTAGCATACATTGAACTTCATTCTCAACTGCATTACGGTACGCTATCGGAATCGGGTATTGCATACGGATTTTCGGGTTTTTTTCAGTTATTTTAAATTTATATTCATAATTTCGCATACAA
The DNA here is from genome assembly GCA_949152435.1 of Gastracanthus pulcherrimus. Taxonomy (NCBI): domain Eukaryota; kingdom Metazoa; phylum Arthropoda; class Insecta; order Hymenoptera; family Pteromalidae; genus Gastracanthus; species Gastracanthus pulcherrimus. The sequence continues at coordinate 146,288,675 of OX424572.1, forward strand.
CCCGGTGTATCAGAAAATATATCGCGGAATTCACGGACTAAGCTTTCTAATTCTTGTTTTTCATCGATAGTTAAAGATGTTATATTACTCACGCTATCATCTAGCTGTTTCTCAAAATCATCAGGGTTTTGATTAACAAAGCAAGCGCTATCCCCCGCCTCAAGAAAAAAATCACTAGTCGCTCTAATGTCGACTTCTTGAGGCCCGGGATAGCCAATCAGACCCGTCGATAAATCAAATAGGTTTATAACCCTAATACTATCATAAGATTCCGGTAGTATCGATGAAAAACTTATATTCGGTTGCTGAATATTTTCATTCTCTATGCACAATTGCTTATTTTTATAGTCGATGATAGCGTTATTATTATTCAACCAATCTGATCCGATAATTACACTATAACATAAATTTGGAACCACTAATAAAATAGTTTCAATTATCGATTTGCCAATATTTAATTGGACAAAAACCTGTTTTTTAATTCTGCAAGCCCGTTTTCCGAATGCGCTCGTTATAAATAAATTCGCGATAGGTAATGTTTTGATGTTTTCTTGTGAAATTATTGATTGATACGCTGCTTCTGAAATGCACGTAGCATTGCTGCCACTATCGATTAAGCATTGCAAATCGGAATTATTTATTTTTACAATGATACGTGGACACCGAGATTCTACCTTTCGTTCTATGCTCTTTTCAAAGACGGTACCCTCCACGTCAAACGAGAGATCCTGTATTATAAGTCCGTGCTCACGACTCGCCGACGGATCATTCTCAGACGAGTCATCGCCTAGTTTCCCGCATTGGTATTTTCGTGCATTTCTGCAACAGCGATAATTTCATCATAATCGACAGTAGGATTTTCGTTTTCGGTGTGTTGTATACCTATGTCTAAAGATGAAATATTGGCTTGTTTCCGATTTTCGAAATTATTATTTTCATTATTCGCGCGATCAAAATTTCTTTTATTGCTATTATTGTTTGTTATATCTACCGTTTGAATACCTTATCTCTTGTCGAGACGAATCTACCGCATTCGATTGTCTAGTATTGTTCACGTAATTGTTTCCCCGATTCGGAGCATAATCCCGCTGATATCCACGCGGCTGTGACGATTCTCGGAAATTAGAGAAACCGTTTGATTTCTCGTTGCGCCAATTCGACGACTCATTGTTGTCGTTGACCCTTTTCTTATGAGCTTCGTCCACGCGCGCGAGAGCTCGAACCACACATTGCGTATTAGCTATATCGACACCCGCCATAGCTAATTGAATGTCTCTTGAGAATTGCGAGATAATCGTTTGGTTTACATTGTAAGTACTTAGCGACGGTTGAAACTTACTTGCTTCCCCAACGCGACTATAAAAATAATTTAAGGTGCTCCCTTCTATGTATTTTTTTGATCGCCAAGCTTCTTTTGCTCGGTCCTGTACTTCCTCTGATAAAAACTCCTCTCGGAAACGACCGCGAAATTCCTCAAAATTTTCAAGATTATGTCTTACTGCGTTAAACCAAGTTTTTGCACGATCCTGTAACGCATTCGCAATAATTTTCGATTGAAAATAAACTGGAATATTTTTTATCAATAAGTATTGTTGTATATCGCGTAAAAATTCAGCCGCGTCCTCGATCATCGTCCCCGAAAACGTAGGTAACGAAATTTCTTTTTGTAAATTTCTTGTAGTTTCAGTTTCTTGAGATCGTTGCAGCATTTGTAACATGTTACCCATCTGACGATTAAAAGTTCGAATTTCAAGTTCTAATGACTCTACTTTCATATTGAGCCGATCTACCTCAAATTCAAGCCCGTGTTCCGGAGGCACGCCCCATAAGTCTGGCAGTGACCCACGACGAGCCATTTTCGCTTCTGTTCGAGTAACTGTATGAAAAATTACACTACCTATTAAATATGAGTTCTGCCCACTCGTTGGTCGCCAATTGTAGAGGAGTGGTTTGGGTTAATATGCTAATCGCTATAATAAATATTTATGCACACAATTTAGAATCTAGAAAATATAAATTGCCTATAATAAATTTTCCTTTATTGCGATATAAAAATCAAATAAAATATAAATAATTAAACGCTATATACGTATCGCGTCGCAGATCCACACTCTTTAAAAGAAAATCGCAACACAATCTACCCTAAATGTGGTAAAAACACATCGCCGCAATGCACACACATTCATACACACATACCGGTGCTTTCCTCTTCGTTCTTGGACGCGATGTAGGTTGCGGTCTATGCCGTGGCTGGCCCACAGTGTTGCGTTGGAGCGACGGAAAGTGGATGTTGTAGGCCCTCGACGACGTTGCTTCTTATTGATTGGCCCACACATATGACTTGTATGGCACCGCAGATGACTTGTAGATACAAAATAAAAATGCCAGATTGCCCGAGAATAATTCGGGCACAGAGAGCGAATGGAAAGGAGATGCTCAGCCCTAGGCTGAGCGATAGCGAGTGATCCTTCGACCTTAACTCCCTCGCCAAATCCCGAATGCTGGCGTCATTTCAGCCTTTGAACATTAAAATTTCTGAGAATGTACACTAGTAAGTGTAACAACATTCGGAACGGCGAAATTTAATGTTGGCGTTTCTTAGAAAATCGTGTCTCCGATTCACTCTCCTTTTCCTCTCTTTCATCGTTAGATGTTCGCTCTCTCCCCCTTTTCTCCTCTCTTAGAGGATACCATTACAAGATGTAAAGAGGGATTGCGGTGATAGTGCTGAAGAACATGTGAATGAGAAATTAAAAAGAGAGGAGAGTGAGAGTAAAGAAGAGAATAAGAGAAATGTGTTTATAGGAGTAAAGAACCCATCACTTCGGATCAGGATTATTCACAGCAACGCATACGTCGACTCTGGAGGAAGCTGGCCGAACGAGTGAACAACCTGGTGGTACTAGCAACCGAAAAAGAAGTGAAGAAGTATAGCGACCCAAGGAAGAGTATAAGAATCGTGGAGTGTTTGGTCAGTGCTACGTGATTGAGAGATTCACCCATTACTGAATAATACTTATGAGAATGCAGCTAAAGGAGGATCACATGTACGAGCGACCCCAGACCTTAGGGTGTGGAATCATAGAGAGAAACTGACTTGAAAAAATTGAATAGTAATGAGAATAACAGTATGTATGTATGTGTAGTAACAGTAGCAGCAGAAGTAGCAGCCGTAGCAGCAAGAAGAAAAGACGAATGCGGTGTTAGACCAATATTGAAAGCTGTTTCGCCTAGTATTGAACAATACCGAGTCAAAAGGAAAGAAAACGAAAAAATTTAGAGAAAAATAAGATGAAGTCGCATGTATACAACCTAAGTGACAACGAGAGCGAATAGAGGGATGAGGAAGAAAAGACGAGCGATGAGGGCGAAGAGAAGGCATTAGGAAAGGAAGAAGAAGATAGGAAAGAAGAAGAAAGCTCAACCCCTAGATTTTTAAAACGTTGTAATTACATAAAAGATTTTATGATAGTCAAGCATAAGTTAATGATTATTAATCGTCAGGCAGTGACATATACACAGTTGATAAAGAGAGCTGAGACTATAAAATGAAACTTCGAAACAATAAAGCAAGAGAATCAACAATTTAAGTTGACAAGAGTATTTGAACCATATTTATGGTAGCAATACAACATAAAATTGCAGATACATTTAATGTCGACTATTTTATCACTAATTACTTTCTTAAACCCAACAACTGTGTAAAAACTCATTATAAGTGAGAAAAGGTTTTTGTTTACATAAATACTCCGTTTATTCGAAATTATTACTATTCGGCTTATTCATTTAAAATAAAAAATTATTTGGAATAATATAACATTTACTTTTTCTTTTAATTCTCATAATACCAATGAATAAATAATAGGATTTTATGAATATTCAAAATATTTTTTTTAATAGAGAATAAGAAAATAAAAATAATTACGAAGAATTTATAGTTGTATTTATAGAATAATTTTTTTTAAAAACCAAATAATATCACTTTTACATAAAAAATTACGGCGTTTCACTTTTCTGTTCTACAAAATGATCATCCGGAAATATTTTTAATGATAATTAAATTGTCAACTAATTAGAAAGTAAAAATAGATACTGCCTGTTAAAGCTGGGGTTTGTTTGGAGAAAAACTTTTATGAGACATGTGCTTATGTTCACTTTAAAACAGAATTAGAAAAATGTTTGACGGAATGAACATAAGAATTTTCACTTTTTAAATGTATTGGAAATTCGGAGATTTATATTAATTAGCCCCGACTGAGAAATTAAAGCAGAGATATAAAATTTTCCAGATATACTCATTTACATAATACATAAGCAAAGCCTAAAAAAAATTTTTTTTACTCTATTTCATAAAAATATGTTGCATGAATGACATAGAACTGTCCATCAATTTTGATGAAGCAATATACATTGATTATATCCTCAACATTAACCGCTATGAAATTATTTTCGATTTTTTCGTATAAATAAATTGTAGGTATAAAGGTTTCACTGATAGGACAAATATATGCTGGCTTAAATATACATTTTGTAATAATTGCATATGTAATACAATTATCATTGCACTCGCTGCATGGTGGATTACAACAATTACACACGGTTTTAAAAAAAATTATTACACCTCCGTAATTAACGCCATCATATGTGTACTTCGTACACGAAGATTGGTTTTCTTCGAAAGTGCATACGTTTCAGTCTCAAAATACATTTCATTTATCAAGAGCCTTTTAAACACATAAAACTTTGAATGATTCAAGATATTGTGATATGGTTTTAAAGCATTTAGTACAAAATCAGGAATATCGTTAATCATTTTATAAGCCTCCACTGCAAAAATATTATTACTAAGATATTTAGATTTATATCTACGGGGTACCAGAATATTCAATTTTTTTGCAAAATTCAAATGCTGCAGTTTCGGGTAGCAATAATTTTTGTTTTAATTCAGTCAGCGATAAGAATGTCGATACAGATGAATAAATTTGTAGTTCCGCATACCTTGAACCATGAATATACGTTTTTTAAACGTCGTTTAAATTTTCGAATGAGAAACAAGACGTAGCCCAAAGAAGACCAAGTTTTTCGACGACATCAGGTAAGTGAAGAAGTAAGTGCAAATTTCATGTTTGACTTTTTGTTTCAAATAAAGTATCGAATCTTCTAACATACTCAGTCAAAACATTGACTCTGAAATGCTTGATAAATTCAAAAGTGTAATTGCACGTACTGATAATAGATGGTGTTCAAAATAATCTTTTACTATGATGTTTTCTAGAATCATTAAGCTATAAACTATGAAAATAATTTTAATTCCGACGCTTTCCAATATGAATAATTGCTAACTTTTCGTGGGATTCTAGGCACAAAAGATGGAATAGTGAGTTCCTTGATTTTATCATTGATAATTTTAGTGAAACCAAATAAAGAGGCAGCATGCGTTCGATTGTCCGCTTCAAACAAAAAGACATTAGCTTTTTTGTTATGCCTTGATTACACAATACATAACATCGATAGTTGTTGACTCAACGTAATCTCGAGCTATTAAACTCAGGGTAGTAGGACCTTTTACGCCAAATACAGGGACGTTCGTGTCATGAGCTTCTTGTGCATGTAATATTGATTCCTCGATTGTTCTCAAGTCTAATTGTTCAACAAATGGATACATTTGTACATGATCAACTCTTTTTGTTTCAATTTTACAGTTCGGACAACCAAATGCAGCGTTATATTGCTGAATATTAAGAAATACTGCTTTAGCGCATAAATCGTACGTACCATTTATGATTAATCCTCATACGCGTAATGGATTTAAAATCCCCGTAACTACGAAATCTACTGCCTTAAACAATTTTTTTAAATCTATCAGAAAAGTGTTCATAAACAAATTATTTGGTGGTTTATGTGAACCAAACCACAAGCCTGCTAGTATGACATTTTCTTTTTTAATTCTCAATTTATACGGCAATCCGTTAATCATAAGTGAAATGGCCAGATGCTAATATTCGATGACTTGAATAGTGGCACACCATCAGAATTCCATGTAAACGTGATATTATTATCATTTGCTAAAAAATCTTCTGGTAATGACTTATACACAGATCCGTCATATATATCTTCATCGTTAAATTGATTCTGTTTTTCGCGCATATTACGATAAAGTGAATTATCTTTAAATCCTGATCTTGTATAAAAAGAAGCTAGCTGCGATAAAATAGGGATTTCCAAAAAATAACTTCTTTTATCGGTATTATTACATTTCTGACAAAATTGTTTCTCTAATTTTTAAAATCATACGCAACAGTAATAGTGGCGAATAAGAGCGGCATTTATATTTGCAAAAAAATTTAGTTTGTAAAAAGTTATTACGCAACTATTTGGTTGAATGCAATGTAGTGATATGAGCGATAAAATACTCGATAGAAGTACCCCTGTTATTATGTAGCGTATGGCAACAGTAAAAATGGACAAAATGCTTTCCGCGATTCATATCGGCGCTCCTGGGTAATCCGGGTCATTGACACTTTTCATTCGCAGATCGTCATCATCGTCATCTTCATAATCTGAGCCGTCACTTTCTACTAACTCCTCATCCGTTGAACAATCTGTTGAACTGTCGCAAGAGCTTACACTTTCGTTTTCAGATAAACGTTCATTTTGATTTTCTTTTTGGATTTCATCAGATAAACGATGATTGTGATTTTCTCCTTCGATTTCATGTAATATAAAATATCATACATAAATTAATTACAAGTGTACAATAAGCGAGTTAGTCTGTTTTAGTTTAAATTTTTGTATCAATCCTTCCTTGGAAAAATTGATATAATCGTATCTATAATCATATATGATTCTATATGATTGTATATGATTATTTATAAATTCTGACCTTATATAAATATATATAGTCATATAGAATTATACATATAACTATACATAGAACTCTATATGCTCATATATGATCATATATAACCATATATAAGCATATACAAGTCTAGTGGCAATTAGCTTATACAGCGCTATGTATAGTTATATGCAGCCATATATAGTTATTTATAATTGTATATATTCATATATAGTTACATCTAACCTCTCATATACAATTATATATAGCTATATATCATTCGGAACTTGCATGAAAAAACCCATTGAGTCCATTAGATAGAACTTAGATAAATAATCGACTCATACTTTTCTTTTTCAAATAACTGATTACAATGGGATATCTGCACGTCAAGCGATATTTCAACATCCTATATCTTTGTTTATAATGATTTATTTGAAACAAAAAATATGTGTCGATTATTTTTCGATATTCTATTTCACGGACCTAATGAATTTTTTCATGTAAGTTCCCTATTGTATATAAAGTAAAAACATAGCGTGGCTCCAAGCTGCACGCCATTACCTAGTTGTACAATCTACTATTAAGATTTGATTGTTTGAACTTTATAGCTAAATAACACAGAAGTAGACAATAGTAGGGGAGACTTGCCCAGTACCCCCATGGCTATTTGGCTATAACTTTTCACCTTGAAGGTGAAACTTAAAAATAGAAATTAGTACTTGTTCGTTTAATGGACTTTTTTAAAGAACAAAAATTAAATAAAAAATAATAATCAGAATTAATTATAAATCGAAGTTTAAAATTTGCGTTTTTGCGATTTATAAAATGGTTTGTCTAGTACCGTCCACTAATAGTTTTCGTAGTGTTAATAGTGTAAATAGCCAATAAATAATAGTTAAAAAGTATTTGAGGTAAAAAAATAGTATTTTGATTATGAATATGTACTTAAGCATTTGTTAGAAACAAAAGAATCACTATTCTTTTTGTGTTATTTCAAATACAGGTTTAAATATCGTGTATGAATTGTTACATAGACAAACTTATTTGCACAATAAGTACTGAGCTGTTAAAATTAACTTTTGACTCTGGAAAAATTAACCTAACGACTATTTGTCCAAACAAATTTTGCAGCTTTGAAAGCAAAGCAATGATCTCGGAGTATGTTTAATAGCACTAGAATATGCAACAAATTACCGTATCTAAAATCTTCCATTTATCAGTGGAAGAGAGGCTGGTAGGCGGTACTAGGCAAAGGGCGGTAGTGAGCAAGTCTTCCCTATCTTGTGTACTAAGGGCGAGAAATAGGCTTTTTCCGCCCGCGTGAGAGTTTGCTGTACAAGATGGAGGCGAGCAAGCACAAGCCGAAGGCGAGTGGGTTAGTGGTTATATTTGTTACCTAGAAAAAAGTTTTTTGTAAATTTTCACAAATTTGTAGACAGTATACTCATATAGTAATGTTGGAAAAACTAACAATTTTCAATCAATTTTCTAAGTAAATTTATGTCTTTTCAAACCTGTCCTTGCGCACGGGAATGAAAGTATTGCATTTGAAAAAAATTATGTTGAATTTTCATTGTAAGAATAACCGAAAGTAAAACATATTTTTAACTCTATTCATGTGCAACACTTTCTTAATAATTTTTTTCTTTTATATCGGAATTCATGGTTGCAATGCGAATAAGTTCATTGTAATTCTATACGCGTAAGATTTACCGAATATTGAAAACCATAAACCGCACCTTCGTAAAAATAAGACATAATTTTCTGATGATTTTAAAACAATTTTTTTTATCGCAGAATATAGATAAAAAATTTTATTAATAACATAGAACCACAATATGAAATCGGGGCGAAGCATATCTAATCTCAATTGATCTTTATGTTTTTGAGGTCGCTGATCACGATGCCGGTGTCCATATGACCCCAGCACGTCTGGTTCAAGGACAAATGAAGGTCAAACCCCTTAAATTGATCGATATGATTTTTTCGATCCCAGATTCTGAAAGAACGGAAAATTTACGTCCAGATATGATTTGACCTTCGCGTCAAAGTCACCCTTAGAGGTCATTTGAAGGACATTTGGAGGTCAAATCCTTCTTTTGATCTCTAGTCTGATATTAACCTATAAACTTAAAACCCCTAAAGTATAAAACCCCTAAAGTTTGAAAGTTTGTGGGTCGGGTTTATGGTTTTTGTTTTGCTGAGAAAGTTTTTATGGGTTGAATATTTGTAGTAAAAATGTTAATTTTAGATTTTTATATTTTTTGCATGCTATTAGAATATTTTTTTTGAAAGACAATTATATATGCGGACTTTGGTATAAGTTTCAGATTATAAACCTATCATTTTAGGAAATCACATTTAACTAATGATCATTTTTACTGAAGAGTTCTCTTTGGATTACATAGACAGTCTTTTTCCAGGTCAACCGCCATTTTCTTGTGCCTGTCCCCAGGGCACCTCCACGTGGTGACGGCGGGCAACGGGTCAACAGGAAAGTCCCGAGGTAAAGACGTTCAAGCTGTCATGGCAGGTACAAAGAAATATCTTACGGTGCAGAGACTTGGTACCCTAGTGTCGGAGATTGGTCAGGGTTAGCAAGCGGGCCCGCAATCGTCGTCATCATGCGACCGCAGCTGTAAATCGGTGGTAGACTTGGCCTTTTTAGAGTTTAATGCTACAAGTTCAACAATAACCCCATGTCATCAGCGATTAGATAAGTTTTGCATCGTTTTTGCGAAATATGTTATCAAGGATCAGGGGAGGAACTTGAATAAATTATTCATGGTACGTTACAAAAAATGTTTCAATATAGATACAAGTGGGATGAACAATTCTTGGACTCCAACGAAAGTATGCGTCACTTGCTCAATGCAAATCGCAGGAAAAAAAAACAAATATATGCATCGCCTACGATCTGGCGAAAACCAGTCAGTCATGACACTGATTGTTATTTCTGCTTGACCAATATATCTGGATACACTAAAAATAATAATTTTGGAATATCCTATGCATCTGTTCAATCTATAACTCATGCTGTTTTAGTTAGTATTGGACAGGATGAAAGTCAACATCTGATGTCTATAGACGAAGTTTCCGAAATAGAAAATTATGATACAGATGCAAGAATGTCATTTTAAAAATTTGAAGATCAGCAATGCGTCGAATTGAATGAATCGCAAAAATTTGAAAGTGGTCAACGCGAGAATGCACAAGGTCTTAATCAAGATGAACCAAGCGACTTGGTTCGGGACACAGGCCTTTCGAAAGAGATTTCCGAACTCTTAGCTTCGAGATTAAAAGAAAAGAATTGTTTAGTTCAAGGTCTAAAGTGAGTTTTTATCGTGATCGCGATCGTCCATTTCGGAAATTTTTCTCAAAAGCATAGGGTTTGGTTTAATGTAATGATGTTGCAGGACTGATAAATGAATATGAATGTATTGAATATACAGCTAGTAACTGGCGACTATTTAGCGATTCATCGGTGAGGAGTTTGAAAGCTGTCTTACTTCACAAAGGGAACAAATATGCCCCTATACCGGTTGGCTATTCAGTAATCTTGAAAGAGGAATATAATAATCTCCATTTTCTACTTAAAAATTGAAGTACCATACTCATAAGTGGCAAGTAGTTGGAGATTTTAAAATAACCAGTATTTTATTAGGTCAACAAAGCGGAAACTCTAAGTATCCATGTTTTCTTTGTGAGTGGAACAGTCGTGCCCGAGATCAACGTTATATAAAAAAGGATTGGCCACTCAGACAGGAATTAATTCTAGGATCTAAGAACATTGCTAAAGAAAGTATAATTCCTAGTCATAAACCCATCATTCCTCCGTTACATATCAAACTTGGCTTAATTAAACAGCTTATTAAAGCAATGAATGTATTAGAAAGTGATGCTTTTATGTATCTATTCGAGGAATTTTCCAATATTTCTGAAGCGAAAATCAATGAAGGTGTTTTTTATGGTCCTCAAATAAGGGAACTAATAAAAGATGACGAATTTAAAATAAGAATGACAACTAATGAGAGAGCAGCTTGGAATAGTTTCAAAGAAATTAAAAAAATACTTTTGGGAAATAACAAAAATTCTGATTATAAGAATATTGTTGACAATCTATTGGAAAACTACCGAAAGATGGGATGTTTAATGAATTTAAAGATTTGCATTCACACATTGATTACTTCCCAGACAATCCGGGGGACTTCAGTGAGGAGCAGGGTGAGGGATTTCACCAAGATTTCAAAAAGTGTTTCAGAAAAGATATCAAGGTGTTTGGGATGTGAACATGACGTCAGACTATTGCTGGTCCTTAAAAAGAGATACACCAAATGTGCATACAAGAAAATCTCTCCGTAGATCTTTTGCGAACAAAAGAACACGTTATTCATGAATAAAATCTGCTGGATATATAACAACAGCGTAAGGGTTAAGTTACGTGAATTCAAAATTCATATAAAACGTGTTCATTTATTCGCAAAAGATCAACGAAGACATGTGTTTATGTACATTGGATGTGTCTATTTTCAAAGACCATCAATAGTCTGATGTATTCACATACCACACACCTCTATGTCTTTTTTCAGTCCTTCAAGTCTTACTGAAATCTCTCGATCTGCTCCTAACTCAGATTTTCAGGGAATTAATGTGTGAATCAAGGAAATAAATCTTTAAACTCATTAAAAATCCCATCTTTCTGTGTTAATTCACAAATTTTTTAATTAATTTATTTGTAACAAATCTAAGCTGCTCTCTTATTATCATTCTCATTTCAAATTCAGCATCCTTCATTAGTTCCCTGTTTTGAGAACCATCAAATACACCTTCATTGCTTTTAGCTTTAAAAATATTACAAAATTTGTCGAATGTATAGATAAAAACATCACTTTCCAATACTCTCATTGTTTGAAAAGCTATTTAAATAAGTTCAGTTTGATATGTAAAGGTGAAAGAATGACATAATGACTAGAAATGAGAGCCTCTGTAACAATATTCATAGATCCCAGAGTTAAATCTTGCTTAAGTGGCCAAACTTGTTTTACCCAATGTTAATCTCGTGCATGACTGGTACACTTACAAAAAACCTAAATACTTTGTGCCACTTTGTTGACCTAATAAAATACTGGTTATTTTCGAATCTCAATTTAATTGCCACTTTTAAATATATATCGTATTAATTTTTCATAACGAAAATGGAAACTATTGTATTCCTTTTTAAAGAATACTGAATGGCCAACCGGTAGAGGATACACGTGTCCATTATGAATCAAGAAAGCTTTGAAAGTCCTTGCCGATGAATCGATAAATAGTCGCCAGTCACTATCTATTTCATTCAATACATCTATATTCATTTATGAGTCCTGCAACAGAATTACAGAGAACCAAACCCTTTGCTTTTGAGCTAATTTTCCTAAATGGACGATCTCGATCACGATAAAAACTCACTTTAGTACCTGGAACTAAACAATTCTTTTCTTCTAATCTTGAAGCTAAGAGTTCGGAAATCTCTTTAGAAGTACCTGCGTCCCGAACCAAGTCTCTTAGCTCATCTTGATTAAAACGGTGGGCATTCTCGCGTTGACCACTTTCAAATTCTTGCGATTCATTCAATTCGACGCATTGCTGATCTTTAAATTCTTGAAATGACATTCTTATCTAAGTGATAAGTTTCTATTTTAGAGACTTCGTCAATAGACATCTGATGTTTTATTTCATCCTATCCCGTAATGACTAAAACAATTTTAGTTACAGATTGAACAGATGCATAGGATATTGCAGAATCATTCTTTTTATTGTACCCAAATATATTGGGCAAGCAGAAACAGCAATCTATGATTTAATCTGTTGATTCTTGCCAGATAATAGGCAAAGCAAATGTTTATTTCTTCTTACATGTGATTCGCAAAAAGCAAGAAATGCATAATATTTTCGAGATTCAAGAATTGTTCATTTCACGAGCACCTATAATAAAACAGACCCATTTCTGCCTTAATATCAGTCTAAAAGTTCGAAGAAAGGATTTTACCTCCAAATGCCCTTCAAATGACTTCTAAGGGTCACTTTGACGAAAAGATCAAAGCGTATCTGGACGTAGAAGTTTCCGTTCTTTCAGAATCCGGAGTAAAAAGAATATTATCGATCGATTTAAAGGGTTTGACCTTCATTTGACCTTGAACGAGACGTGCTGGGGTCACATGGATACCGGCATCGTGATCAGTGACCCCAAAAACATAAAGATCAATTGAGATCAGAAATGCTTCGCCCGAATTTCATATTGTCGTCCTGTGTAATTTATAAGTTTTTTGAAGTTTGTCTGCATCGTACAGAGTAGATTTGGGCACGCGTTAGGATTCGGTTAATGTAGGAAAATCATTTTCGGTTCTAAAAATGTGCAAAATATCAGAAAATGAAATAAGAAAATCAAGTTTTACGTCAAATTTTACTATAGGACCAACTTAAGAAATAAAAATATGTATACCTACACATACATTGATTTGCACGCACACAGTTACGCACGAACACACATACACACACAGTCACACATGTACACATACATACAAATACACACGCAAAGATATATGTACATGCACATACAGAGATAATTGTATTAAAGTATTATTGTATATTTTGTATTGTATATTGAAAGTTTGTCAAGTAAAAGAAAGGTGAGATAATTTCATCAATATTAATTATTTTTTGTTTGAAATAGAATTTAAATTTCTATTTACGAACGCGCATGCACGTGTACATACATAAACGTATAAATAAGTTGAAAATTGATTACTAAAACAATTCTTACGTCTTTTGAGGAGGTTATCTTTGCGACCGCTGCAGCAGATCAATCGGACTAGCGTCTGGTTATCATCTCAGCCAATCTTGGCCTTTACTCACAGGCCATTACACCCCAAGTCAGGGCTACAATGTAGGAAATGCCACCTGAGGTACACCCGACTGGGTCTGCACAGCCGGTTAGTGTGTATAATATAGGACGAAACATAAATAAACAAAAACGCGAAAAAAACTACACAGCCATTGCATCGCAAACCGACCCAATAAAACCTACCACCCTTTCCACTTCCGGCGGAACCCACCCTGGTACCGTTTATCACATTACCTCAGGATGGTGCCATTCTAGTATCGTCTCGACAACCGCTGCTGCCTTGACCACAAACAAATTTAAAATTCATAATTTTAAATTCCCCGAGGGGACGTCAGATCTAACCCGTCTCATTTATACGCGTATTCGAACCGGCGCATTCATCTCCGTACGGACAGGAGAAGTATCACTGTCCCTCACCGCGACATTCATAAAATGAGAGAAAATCAGCGTCTCCCAGTTAAGAAAGCGTCCCATCATCTCTCTCCACGTCCACTTCCATAGAGTCGTCCGACATCCCTGGGTTATGTTAGGATGTCGGAGCGACTTCCAGCGCTTTATTTATACTTTCGTCGGTTGCCCTGTCTAGGTATCGCTTCATTTGTCCAGGACCATCTCGGCGAATTTTGCCGTGGCGGCCTACTTATTCTCGGCCGACAGCATCTAGCCCAGGAAGTTTTTAGGTGTGAAATGTCCGACTGAGCCGATAAGAGCTGTTCTTTCTTCGTTCCACGTTTCGCAGACGAATAACGTGTGAAACGCATCGTCGCAATCAGCAGAACAGAAGATGCAACTAGGGCTCTGAACCTTCCCCACATACATGGGGAAGATGGTCTCAATCCGTTTGCCAGTGAAGGGCACTATCTCTGTCTTAGCGGCTGCCAAGTCGAGAACGTGTTCCCCCATCCAGCGAGAGATCCCCCAAAGTCTCGTGCGATGATGACTAAAGCTACATTATCAATGTAGGCTATCATGTACACCCCTTCTGGTAGCCCGAGTTGTAACAAGGCATGGTACCGGATGTTCCTAAAATTGTGTTCTGCGATTTCGTCTGACCACCAGTATGCAGGGCGTTTTCCATGTCTTGATCCCTTGCGCGGCATGGATGCGCCGCAGGCTCGGCGAATGAGACTCATAGTCTCCCTCACGAGGGCTTCTGCTCCATCCCTGTCTTAGATAGCGTTCGTCGTCGGTAAATTTCCCTGTCCTTCGAGCGGTACCTTGACTAGCTTTTCGGTATTCAGCCCGGCCAGATTTCATCGGGGTGGCTTTGCCGTCGCTCTATTCGATTGGGATTTATCGCACAACTGAAAAGTTATGCATTGGTGGTCGCTTCCGTTCTGATCTTCCATTACCCTCCAATCCGACGATCTACGCGCAAGATTTTCGGATGCGAAATACACGTCCGGATCGTCCCAATATATCCTACTATTCTGCATGTCGACGTGTTCCCAACGTTGAGAACTATCAGGCCGAGTCTAGATACGAGCTCCATGGTGGACTTTCTTCTGCTGTCCGGCACTGGCATGCCCCACTCCAATGCTCGCGCATTGAAGTGGCCGGCAACTCGGATCTCGCCTTCTATCTCGCGGATCGCGTCTTCCAGCTCCTCCAGACTCCGCTTGAATCGCTCAATACAGACGCTCGGGGCAAATAGCAGCTCACGTAAATTACGCCTCTGTTTCTGACCCCCACAAATCGGCTTCCGGACCCGTGTTCCTCCACTCTGTTAGTTTGTAGGTCCATATAGATGGCTGCTGTGCAAAGTGAGTTTCGCAGCACATCAGCCTTCGTCTGAGATATACTCTGAGTCAGAAGGCTGTTGGCTAATTCGGCTCTATGGAGGTTCGCTTGAAGGACCGTTATGTGGTCCATCATTAACGCGTGGCTTTAATTGAAACGCTCTACACTGCCTTCCGCGCCACATTTGTAGCAGGTCTTGCTTCTATCTGGGCCACGAAGCACCGCTGGTGCCGCTGTCATCTTCTCAGTCGGCAGTTCATATAACCGACTTTCAAGCGATTCTTCTCAAGGAGGAACTCTGCCTTTTCCTGAACCATCTATATGATGGCCAGTCGCTGCTTTCTACTGTTGTGCTTGGTCAGCGAAACGTTAATCTCACCCGTTGAGACTCCAGCTTCGTCAAAGATCCTCTTGGTCGCCGTCTCCACTTCTTCTTTGGTGGTAAGGCTGTCCAGGTCTCTGACTTCCACGTTTGTCTTAGGCGTCAGTGTCTTTACGGCCCCCGACGTGCCCAATACCTTCCTGATGGAGTCTCCTATAGTCCCCAGCTCCTGGTTGTTGCTTTTTGTGCCCAACTCTATCAGGACGTCGCCCGCCCTGATTTTCATGATACACTTAATATCAGTCGTTGTACACTTTGGTGTGACCTTTTCGCGGACATTTGAGAGAACGTCCGCGTAGTTGACTCCATCCCTCGGTCGGAGAAGGACAGCCTTGTGTCGCTTTCTAGGCGTTCTCCTCCTCCTTTTCTTCTTCTTTCGAGCAGTCTCGCTCCTCTTGTCGGCCGATGTCCTGGCTGTTGGGCTCTTCTTTTGTTGCGGCTGCTGATGAAGTTGTTGTCGCTGCTGCTGTCGCTGTTGCTGATTTCGCTGCAGCTATTGTTTCTGTGTCAGCTCCTCAGGTTGTCTCTGTAGCTGCTGCTGCTGATTTTTAGCTGCAGCTTTCTCCTTCTTTGAAATGACCGTCTCAAAGCCGGCGATCTCCGATAGCCCGGTGGATCTAGTCTTCTTTTCAATAATTGGAGAGTAAGCACTATCTGAGTCACCATCTCGCGATCGCACCTTCGTATTTTGAGGCCGCTGGCTTGAGATAGCCGCGGCTCCCAGAGGGTCTGTCGCGCTGTCCTCTTCGGTGTTGGTGATCAGGCGTTTCGAGTCCAAAAGTTCGACGAGGGTGGGTAAGCTGTGTTTGATGTCGGTATTGACACCAGGCTGCCTCTCCAACCATTTTTCCATCTTTTTGAGGAGATCGTCCACTTGCTTCACGAACTCCTGGATTGTTACTATCTGCGGGCGGCTGGGCTGCTTTTTGATTATTTAACCAGCGCATCGTGCGTAGGAAGGCAGACCGAAATAGCTGGGAACGGGTGTACCCTCGGATACTTTGATCCTACCCCAGTTTCCTGAGGCCCAGCCTTCGTTTTCCCGGTCCCGGAAGACACGAATGGACCCGGGCACGCCCGGAGCAATAGGGGTTCCGATGGCCCTGCCCAATACGTACTTCCTGATCAGGGTCCGAAGCGGCCGGCTTCTGATCATGCACCAAAACTAACCGCCTCGGCAGAGCTAGGCTCACTTCAGCCATTCGCCCACACCGATGAGAAATACCGACACGGGTCCGGACACTCCAAGCGTGTCCCGGCCCGAGAACAATCGAGTGGTTTTTTGTGCATCTGCCTCACGACTAGTATACCGCCCGAGAGAAGATGTTTGAATATTTTGTTGAGTGTAGTGCGTGTGGTAAGTGTAGGGTAATGATTGTAAGAGTAAATGTGTGTAGAGTGTGCTTGGTTACCATTTAGTCACCTTCCAACTTCCAGCAAACTGGCAAGTCATCCAGCTACAATCCCTACCAGGAGGACCGCTGCGCTTCCTCATGCCAGGAAGTCTATGCCTCGGTTACGCATCAACCCAGGCAACCGCGGAGGGATGATCCATGGGTATAATGACACTGTGAGTAATAATACTAATAATAATAATATAAGATATCCGAGAAAACATACAGAGAAGTTCTGACAGCATATTGTGCAACTCTCTGGGGTACCAAAACGAAAATGACAGAAAAGAAACTTACACATTAATTCAAGAAATAAAAGAAAAGTTTACTCAAAAAGAAAATGATAAAATTGAAGAAAGTCAAAAACGAAAAGGCTTTAGTGAACATCTAGGAGAGTTACAAAAAGGAAGGAATAAAACATTTATAGAAAAACAAACGGAAACAATTTCGCAGAAAGAGAATTTGATTGACGTAAAAGAATAAATATACAACAGGAAAAACTAGAAGATGGGATCAAAAAGCGATTAAGGGAAGAATTGCAGTAAAAAATAAGGCAAGAATTAAAAGAAGAGCTCAGAAAAGAATTAGAGGAAAAGTTCAGGAAGGTAAACGAAGACAAATCCATACGATGTCGTGAGGAAAAGCTCAGACTGGAAGAGGAAGAATAGCTTGAAAATGTTCGAGAGGATAATCTCAGACAAATAAAAGAATCCCAAGGCAGACTCGAGCAAGAGGGAAAGCTCAGACATGAAAGTCGACTAGACTAGAACAACTGAGATGTCTCAGACAAGAGAAATAAGAGAACATTAGGCAAGAACGAAAAGAAGAGAGGAAAAGATCAGGCAAGAAAATGAAAAGAAGCCGCAAGACAAAAAGGAGAAACAAAAAACAGGTACGAGGAAAGAAAAGTTTGAATAGGAAAGAGAGCCAAAAGGGAAAGCAGGAAGACAGAGAACTGAGGAAGAAAAAGAAGTTGTAAGTGGTAAAAGAAAACGCAAATTTGATGAAGTTACCGAAAAATGAATTAAGAAATACAAGTAATTATATATATTTAAAAAATATGTTTAGAAAATGTTATAATTTTATGTAGTAATACAAAAATATATTTTTAAAGTATAAAATTAAATAAAATGAATGATATTGGCTTGAAATTAATACCGCAAAAATCATATTAAACGCGAAACATTTTGTATTACGATAATAATTACTACAAAACTGGAAGAAAATTAACGTTATTCAGTATAGTAGAAATAATGTCAATAAATGTTGTAACAATTATTTCCATAAAGTCAGAATGTCAAGTATTTAACTGTATTGTATACATTTTTTTATAACACATACATAAAAAGACAATTTTCAGCGCCTATAAAGTGGAGCTAAAATAGAGTTTTCCGAGTGTCAGAAATAAAGTGGAGTGAAACTGGTCATTTTTATGCACTTTTTATAAGAATTACAGTGAATAGCAAGGGCTGAATGGGCTTTTTCAGACTCGGATGATGATTGGAGCACTCGTGTTCATCTCGGTCGCCGTAGACGCCCGTCCAGTTGTGCAACGTACTATTCACCATAAAATTCTCTATATATATCCTATACGAAATTGAAAGGTTATTCATAAATCCTAAGTCTACAGATCTATTTTCTAAATAAATTCAAAATTATTTCGCCATATTACCGCCATAAAAGTTTAATAATTTTTATGAAGTTTTTGACATGTTTTTTTAAGTGATCGCTGAATTCTTACCTTTTTTATAAAGTTATGCTGAAGTTCTTGTCAAGTTTTGCCAAAACCTTCGCCAAATTCTCACGTCTTTTGAAAAGTTACTGTAAAGCTTTTGTCAAATTTTGCCAAACTTTTGTCAAACTTCAGCCTTTTTAAAAAATTCTGTTACAGTTTTTCTAAAGTTTTGCCAAACTACAATTTCAGCCAAATTTTGGCCAAACGTAAATTTAAAAAAAAATTAACCATAAAAAAAGTTTAGGCACAAATTATGTATTTTTCATAAATATTAATAACTATAATAAAAGTAAAACATCTTTTGTAAATATGTTAGTTAATTCGTTCATCGTGTTAACCTAAAAAATACATTTTTTAAACACATGCATGATTTTAATGCCCTTTTGCCCTCAAAACCGGGCCTAAAGTAACCGTTTTCCGACCAGCGGATATAAAGTGAGTACTTTTACGCTCGCTGCTTATTTTATCTTACGCCCGCTCGTTTCGGCAATATAAATAAGAATAAAACTGACCTAAATTGATTTATGAAAATCAATACATGCGTTACAAAAATATAGTGTGCACGACGGGTGTGAGGACCATTTTGACCTCGTGTATGTGCAGTATACTCGCCTCTGACATGTACAAACTCACACTCGGTCAAAAAAAGCCCACTTTTCGTCCTTGGTACACAATATACTATTTTGTTCTACTTGCACCGAAAGGATACTTGATCATATACACTCCGCAACAAAATTAACGCAACACCTAATTCCGACTAAAAAAGGGCGCAAATTCGAAGATCGATATCTCAGGTAAAAAATGTCGTAAGGGGGACAATTTTTTTTAAATTAAAGGTTGAAGTCTCTACTTTAAGATGGTGGAACTCGATTTTCGATTTGACGCAACCCCTACTTACGTGACCTTGAAATTCAAGGTCATTTTTTAAAGCTCAAAAATCGTAAACTTTCGCAGTGCGCTCGCTCGTGGGTAATTTTTTTTCGATATCATTACATCTTAAAGTACAACTCTTTCCCTTTAAATTTTTTTTAAAAATGACCTGCTACGATTTTTTTTGACGATTTCACAGCGTTTTAAAAATTGTATTAAAAAAACGCTTTTTTTTGTGAAAAATTTGATAATTTCGATCCACCCTACGATTGAATCAGCGGTGTAGAATGACTCGACTTCGTAGATCGATATCTCAGGTTGAAAATTCCATACGCACACGGGTTCGAATGTTATTTCTTGGTTGATTCTGATCAAATCGAAATGGAAAACTCGTATCCGAGCGAAACGAATATTTCCGTCGACTTTAGCGTTAACCAATAAGCACCACGAGGTAGTCGATCGGGTTTAACTCAAGCTAAATGTAAAAAACAAATTCTTAAAATTTTTTAAACGTTATTATTTTATAACTTTTATCTTACATCAAATATCTCTAAAAAAATAGGAAGTGTACAAATTTATCAAATTTGTTATCCGTTGCATATTGTTTCCTGAAATCAGTAATGTAAAAAAAAAATTTTCAAGTCCATCTCTGACCGTGTCCAAATTTGAACGAATACGGTTCTTTTACAAATCTACCATTCTTTAAAAAATACCGTTTGGCGAAATTGTAAAATTTTTTCAGTTAAGGGCCACGGGTTTTGATTCTTACGGCAGTATTTTAAAACTGTTCAAATCGATTTCTTGGCCAGTCGACGTGAGGTAGCAAGACGATTAGGGGTTCATTTTTCGACTGTTTCTCGAGTTCTGTCTCGATTCAATGAAACAGGTGTTTATCGCAGAAGGACGGGGCAAGGTAGGAGACGCGTAACAAATGCTCGTGAGAACCGTCGTATAATAGGAGCAACCTTACGTGAACCGGTAAGAAATGCGCAACAAATTCATAACGATGCCTTGCCACACAAGCAAATCAGTTTGCAAACAGTAAGGAGACGTCTTCACGAAGCAGGTTTAAGATCGCGAATTCGTGCTAGAGTACCCTTTCTCACAGCAAGACATCGTAGATCTCGTCTGCACTATGCTAGAACTTATGGACAATTGATGGTTAGACAGTGGAGGAACGTCTTGTTCACAGACGAGTCACGATTTTGCCTGTATGGTAATGATGCCCGAATACGAATTTAGCGTCGTAGGAGGGAGCGTTTTGAGCCAAACCAAATTCATCTGACCAGGATTTTTTCCGGTGGATCCGTCATGGTATGGGGAGGAATCTCTTTAAACTATCGCACTGATCTTATTGTGGTTCCACCTCCCGGGTTAACAGCTAGACGCTACATCGATGAAATTTTGGAGCCTCGCGTGCTTCCAATGAGTCGCCGCATAGGTCCAAATTTCATTTTCATGCAAGATAATGCACCCCATTCCGCAAGAATTACTCAGGCTTACATCCGAGAACACCACTTGGAGATACTGCCACATTCATCGAATAGTCCGGATCTTAATCCAATTGAACATGTATGGGACATGATGGGTAGACGATTGCACAGTAGGCAGAGACAGCCAAGGAATCTTGAGGAACTGGGGCTAGTTCTAAATGAGATATGGCACGAGATATTTCAAGACATGATAAGAGCTTGTATTAATATGCCTGCAAGATTAGCTGAGATTATTCGACGCCGAGGTGGCAACACAAGATATTAAGGGCTTTCTGTACAATTAGTAATCGGCCCTTTTAAGCCCCCCCCCCCCCCCCCCCCACACACACACACATACGCACACGCACACACACAAATACATACACATATGATAAGCTAAACCCGATCGACTACCTCCTCGTGGTGCTTATTGGGTAACGCTAAAGTCGACGGAAATATTCGTTTCGCTCGGATACGAGTTTTCCATTTCGATTTGATCAGAATCAACCAAGAAATAACATTCTAACCCGTGAATATGGCATTTTTAACCTGAGATATCGATCTACGAAGTCGAGTCATTCTACGCCGCTGATTCAATCGTAGGGTGGATCGAAATTATCAAATTTTTCGCAAAAAAAAGCATTTTTTAATACAATGTTTAAAACGCTGTAAAACTGTCAAAAAAAATCGTAGTGGGTCAATTTTATTTAAATTAAAGGGAAAGAGTTGTACTTTAAGATGTAATGATCAGAATTATCGAAAAAAATCACCCACGCGCTGGCGCACTGCAAAAGTTTGCAATTTTTAAGCTTTAAAAAATGACCTTGAATTTCAAGGTCACGTAAGTAGGGGTTGCGTCAAATCGAAAATCGAGTTCCACCATCTTAAAGTAGAGACTTCAACCTTTAATTTAAAATCAAAATGACCCCCTTACGACATTTTTTACCTGAGATATCGATCTTCGAATTTGCGCCCTTTTTTAGTCGGAATTAAGTGTTGCGTTAATTTTGTTGTGGAGTGTATATAAAGCGGGCGGAAAGTGGTTCTCTGATTCCGATCGCGGATGGAGAACCAAACATAATAATCTAACCTTCCAGCGGTAAAATAACGCACTTTCCGTCCGCTTTATATGTGTATGGAAAATCATCCTCAGGTGCCATTACAATGGTAATTCCCGATTATTTACAATACATGTAGTCATTAACATAAAGAAGTTAAGTGTATATTAAATAAAACTTCCCTTATTCCTAATAATAACGTAGCCTTTTGTAATTTTGTCAAAGAGCATAGAAAGTCGTTTTTTTTAATTAATTCAATCTAGAAATTCTATTAATATTTGAAACCAATACAATTTATACTCTTAAAAAAACTATATGATATTGAATTTATCAAGTTTGACAACGTCTTTTTTACAAATATTGATAAAGGTTCTCTGAAACATTACCTCAGTTTCATCAAAGTTTGACTACACTTTTACCATTTTTCACAAGGTTTAATGAAGTTTTTCTAAAGTTTTGCCAAACATTTAGCAACTTTTATCAAACTTTTTTACAAGTTATAATAAAGTGTTTTTAAAGTTTTGCCAAGCTTTCAAAAACTTATGGCATTTCTTAGAAGTTCTTATAAACTTTCTTTAAAGTTTGCCAAAGTTTCACTAAACTTTCATCAAAATTTGTCTGTTTTACAGTTTCTGATAAAGTTTTTTTAAAGAATTGCCAAACTTTTAACAAGTTTAGCCTTCTCTTAAAATTTCTTATAAAGTTTATCTAAAGTTTCCCAAACTTTCTCAGAATTTTGTACAAGCTTGTACCATTTTTTTGACAAATTTTTAAGTTTTTCTAAAGTTTTGCCAAATTTTTTACCTAACTTTCTCTAAGCTTCCACTAAGCATTCACTATTATTTACAAGCTTTGATGAAGTTTATTTGAAGTTTCTCCAAACGTTTTCCAAGCTCACTCATATATTTAAAAAAGTTTGAAAAAGTCTCATTGGCCAAGTTTGGCATAAGTTTTGCCAAACTAAAACTTCAGCTAAACTTTGGCCAAACGTATTTTTTTTACGCGGTTGAACATGTAACACCACATTTTGTGTGTCTTACACAAACTTCCAGTCTGTCGAACGAGCTGCTCCATGCAAGTCCGATGCTCGACAGAACTGGCCTATACACTACCTAATGGCACACTACTATCTCACAACACTCACTATACACATACTCACACACACTATTCTCTTCGGTGACACAGAGCATCCCACAAAGCCACGCATACGCTGGAGCTGGCTGGTCTTGGCTGGGGTGCGCTGAACGTGTCCTGGTGTTTCCTCTCCTTGTTCCCTTTCTCTCGAACCAACCTAAGAACACATACATAGCGATTAAAATTTAAGAAAATCAGCAAAATGGTATTAGAATAATACCCACCTGGTTTTATGCCTTGAAAAGCATGAATGGGTCTAGGTACTCTGGAGGCATAAAGAAAATATAAAGCTGAGTTAGTCTACAGCAGATACGCACATCAAACTGGAACTCTCTTACCTAGTTTGGAGGGTTTGTAGAGGCAGTGTGGTCTCTCAAATGCAGTAACGTAGCTCAGCTCATGGCCCGCTCCTCCATAACACCAGCAGTAGCAGTCTCCGAAGCACTCGCCAGTCACCTAGAAGCAACCTAGCATTAGCAAGAGGTGATTACAGTGGTATAAAAAACACTAATCGTACCTGATAGCAGTGGTAGTTGAAGAATGCAATGTAGTAAGCTGCAAGTAAATATAACCTCTTCGAGGTTAACCGTGTCCACTGCTCCTGCTGCAAGTACGCAGTCCTGGGCCTTGCAGCTTTTGTCTTCGTGCCGCTTCGTCGGCACAATGGTCCAGATGCACCTCCTGCTATATCCCTCGTCGTGCTTCCTCGTCCTGGCCACTCGTCCTTCCTCGTCCTCCCCAACGCCGTCTGCAAGCCGTCGACTGCGTGCCATATAGCGTGAAGTCACCGCGAGCAGACGCTCCCCTTTCCTCGTTCTTAATTCTATTTATTCCTCATCAGGCGCATGCGCCTCGCCTTCAACTGGGCTTGGTCAGCACTACCGAAATCCGAGTGTAGCGCCACGGGGACGAAGCGACAGCCTCGCTCACTTCGTACTGAGCCGCGCTCGTAGACACTTCGTTTTTTCTACCTGCTCCGTGCGAAAACATCCGCATTAACGTGCTCCGCTTCGCGAATCTGTAACCGCGTTCCGTACCTCGACATTATCGTCGATCTCGTACTGTGTGTGCCGACCAACTTGTATTTGCGAAGGAGGCCACACCGGATTTGAAAAGAGTACGTTTCACAGAGTTTTATTGTGCTTAACAAGTATATATATATATATATATATATATATATATATATATATATATATATATATATATATATATATATATATATATATATATATATATATATATATATATATATATATATATATATATATATATATATATATATATTATAAATCTAGCGCCGCGTGCGTGACGAACATCGCGTCGTGCGCCGTCTTTACACGTGTATTTCACCGCCGTATATTCAGCAGAATTCGCGTCCCTGAGTATTAACTTCTTCCCCTCTCGACAGCCGTGCTCACCGTAGTTAGTTTAGACTGGTAAATAATTCTATGTGATGATAGAACACTTGCAAAATCGTGCTGCGAATTCGCACAGCTGTCGCTCAACACCTTGTCCATAAATCGAATAAACCTCAGGTGTTCATACTCTTATCTAAATTCCTGTGTCGTAAATTATTTAAAACCTCGCATAAATATAATGTTAAAGCCTGCATGTGTGGCGCAATAATCTTGGCTAATATAGCTAAAATTATTGTCATAATCACTTAAATAATTATTTAATGGTATATTAACGGGTGAAATCTATAATTATTTCTGTTTGAGGAAACGGGGAGACGAGATATCGCGACCGTGAGACAAACATACGGACACTCACACGCACAGACACCATCAAACAGCCAGAGCTGACTCCGGGTAGCCGATAAGGCTCGGCCAGTACCTGGCAGCCGAGAGGAAGACCCGTACACACACACGCACACAATTATTCATTCTCGAAGACGACGACCACTACGATGAAGATGCCGACCCGAAACATACGTACCCAGCAGAGGTATGCAGACGCCCGTACTAGAGATGCTTCGCACGTAAATGATCACGTCGAAGCCTACGAGCGCGGCACACACTGCCATCGCAAGACACATCTCGATACTACGCACGATAGTCATGCAGGACTAGCCGTACTTTACCTGGAACCCTTCAAAGTAAATTCGGTAGAGTAAAGTGATTCATAAGTGGAAAAATAAAGTAATTAAAATAGATAACAAAATTCTATGTTATACTTTTTCTTAAAAAGATAAGACAACTCGATGCCTATACTTACTGATACTTACAATTCGCCTTCCTCTTGCTCATAAAATGATTGTTACTTGGCTTAGCTGTCCGAGACTCCTTTGTAGTTTCGTCGTGCCGTTTCTCAGCTAGCTCTATACGCTTCATGTCGCGCATCTGGGCATATTCCCATGCAGCTGAGCCAATAATTACACTCATAGTTCTACAAATTCTAAGAATTGACCTCAGGCCGTCGTTAAATATCCCAACAGCATAGAAATTGGCGAATTCAATAGTTCTTAGACCGCTGTGGAGGTGTTTTGGAGCAAAATGCCACAGCAAGCCATTATAGCTTTCGTTGTTATTTTGAGTATTGCTCGTAGCACTATCTCCGTCAACGATGTAGCGCGTATACTTTACGTTATATTTTTCGAGTGACCGAGCTAACATTTTTTTCACACCGTACATCGCTTCGGCAACTGTCCAAACATTTTTAAAGCATCCTTCAAAAGAATTCGGATAAAATGCTTTTGCCAACTCCATTAGGCCACACAACAGATTTAATCCTTCTCTTTCAATTCCTAGAAGTCACAACACAAGCACTATACGTCGATTAATTTCGTAGGCTTTTCCAATTTGAGGGCCAGACACGATATACGAGATACCACACCGACACGTCAAAGCTATTCTGTATCCTAAGCCTGCCGGACTTGATTCATTAAATTTAATATCTGTTTTGCAATTCTTACAAATCGCTAAATTGCTAATGGCAGTAAAAACGGAAAAAAATTCAAGGATCCTATAGCCGGGAGTGTTTTTCACGATAATTTCGTCGTCTTTCTTATGCGCTAATTTTTCGACAGTCGTACTGGTAGACCCGGTCGATTCCTCCTGCGTGTACTGATTTCCACAGAATTTTCTTTTCTTGCTCGTAGATCTGCGCACCGGATTTTCTTTCGTGCCTTTCTTGACTCCATACGACGTACTTGCACTCATTTTACAACATTCAAAGCTAGGTGTGCTCTATAACAGTGCTCAAAGTAAACTGAAGCGACCGTTTCACGCGCGCCGGCTTTTAACGGTCTTTCTCTACCTGCGTCTTCTTATAACGATTTCGGCCGATTCTATAACTTATATTTATTGTTCGGGAAACTGCCTGGCCCTACCTTTATAATCCAAAGTTGGTATATTGATGCTACAGCACAACAATGAGCATGCAGCTGCTCGGCGCTACGGCCCGTCTGCGAGCGTCGAGGATCTGCCGCGCTTTATATGCTCCATTTCAAAACTATTTATGATACTGCCGTATAACTTTAGAAAATTATTCTTAGGACAATATTCTATCGAAATATGCAAAAAAAATCGATTTTTCTAAAGTAAAAAACTGGTCTAGCCTCTTAAGCTATTTTCAAGCAAAAGAAAACGTAAATTTGAAGAATCTATCAATTATTTATAAAATAGCTATTTTGGCAAATATAAATTAATTTGTTAGCACTGCTTATTAAAATATAAAAATATACGTAAAGTTTTTTCAAAATAATTCTTTTAAGGTTATTCTGAACTATGAAATCATAAATTAATATTAGTATTAATTTATTTAATGCGAATTTCCATTATAAGATTCTGTAAGTCGATTAATCAAGACCTCTCTCTGAAAAAGCATTCTGGTAAGCAGTACTTAACAGCGGCTTCTTTTTATGCGTTAGTTTGAACACATCATTAGTAAACGTCAAATAAGATTACAGGTACTCGAAGTCAGGTTGACATAAAATATTGCACACTGTCGTCAGAAATGTAAACATAATTCTAATCTGGTCATCAAATCTATCAGTCATACAATTAAAATTACATACATACAATAACAATTTCTTACTTTACACATATTAATAAATACTTGCATACTTTTTCAAAGCTATTGTACTTGTCGATCGGTGAAACTCATAAATAAATAAATAAATAAATAAATAAATAAATAAATAAATAAATAAATAAATAAATAAATAAATAAATAAATAAATAAATGAATGAATGAATGAATGAATGAATGAATGAATGAATGAATGAATGAATGAATGAATGAATGAATGAATGAATGAATGAATGAATGAATGAATGAATGAATGAATGAATGAATGAATGAATGAATGAATGAATGAATGAATGAATGAATGAATGAATGAATGAATGAATGAATGAATGAATGAATGAATGAATGAATGAATGAATGAATGAATGAATGAATGAATGAATGAATGAATGAATGAATGAATGAATGAATGAATGAATGAATGAATGAATGAATGAATGAATGAATGAATGAATGAATGAATGAATGAATGAATGAATGAATGAATGAATGAATGAATGAATGAATGAATGAATGAATGAATGAATGAATGAATGAATGAATGAATGAATGAATGAATGAATGAATGAATGAATGAATGAATGAATGAATGAATGAATGAATGAATGAATGAATGAATGAATGAATGAATGAATGAATGAATGAATGAATGAATGAATGAATGAAGGAAGGAAGGAAGGAAGGAAGGAAGGAAGGAAGGAAGGAAGGAAGGAAGGAAGGAAGGAAGGAAGGAAGGAAGGAAGGAAGGAAGGAAGGAAGGAAGGAAGGAAGGAAGGAAGGAAGGAAGGAAGGAAGACGAAGGAAGAAGGAAGGAAGGAAGGAAGGAACGAACGAACGAACGAACGAACGAACGAACGAACGAACGGACGAACGAACGAACGAACGAACGAACGAACGAACGAACGAACGAACGAACGAACGAACGAAGGAACGAACGAACGAACGAACGAACGAACGAACGAACGAACGAACGAACGAACGAACGAACGAACGAACGAACGAACAAAACAAACTAACAAATAAATAAATAAATAAATAAATAAATAAATAAATAATGAATAAATAATGAATAAATAGGTAAATAAATAAATAAATAAATAAAGCGATAAATAAGACTGACAACAACATTAATCCAAGTTTGCGAAGTATTTTTTAACCGCCGCCTTAAAAGCCATTAATGATGGTAAAGTGCGAATGGCAAAAGGGAGTGAGTTCCACAAATGCGCACCTTGCGCAACAGAGAGTTCTTTTAGATCGCCCTTTACAGGGCGCTTAGACTCGTTCTTCTTAAAAACAGATCTTAAGTAAACTGGTTCTTTGATGTTAATTATTTTATAGACGGTGATCGCCATGAAAACCGCGTTTCTCGAGTCTATTCTTGTCCATCCTAATTTTTCACTGTAAGGGGTGATGTGCTCATCTTTCCTAGCACCTAGTACGTATCGCACACATGAATTTTGGAGTCTCTGCAGTCGGCTACGTAATTCTAGTGACGCGTCAAGGTAAACTACAGAACAATAATCAAGGTGCGGAAAAACCAGAGCCATTGCTAGGTGCTTGCGCAGATCCTGGGTGGTATACTTTCTAAAAAACCTCAATTTGTACAATACTCTGTTAACCTTTTTTGCGACCATGTCGACGTGTGGCTTCCACGTGAGCTTAGAATCAAGAATAATACCCAGGTTCGTAACGGTTTGCGAGAATGGGACAAAGAAGCCATCTCCCAGACTGATTTCCGGCATACCTTGTAACTCAAGAGCGTTAATGTATCTGCATGAACCGAAAACAATAGCTTTAGTCTTGGTCTTATTCAGTCTGAGGGTAACGCCCTCGGCCCAATCAGCAATAGCTCGTGCAGCACGGGATAAAATCTCCACACCCTCCGTGATGTTTTCGGGTTCTATTTGAATATAAATCTGTAGGTCGTCTGCGTATAGTAGATGTTTGATGCATCTTGTATCGTCATTGTCTAGGCCTTTATTCAGATCGTCGAAAAGCTCTTTGATGTCGTTTATGTAAAGACAGAAGGGTCCCAACACAGATCCCTGGGGCACTCCAAGGTTAGTTGACAACCAAGATGACTTAGTGTCCCGGCACGTTACAACGGCTTGTTTTCTACCTAATATATATGATCTTATCCAAAATAAAGCATGCCTGGAGAACCCCAGAGCTCGCAGCTTTGCTAAAAGCTTGGCTGGTGAGATAGTGTCGAAAGCCTTGCTGTAGTCGAACAGTAAAAGTAGTGTTAGTAATCTGTTGTTAATCCCTGTCCTTACGTCTTCTGTCAGTTTGAGTAGAGCAGTTTGAGTTGAATTATTTTGCTTGAAGTCAGACTGCATAGGGTCGAGCTGTTTCGTATTGGTCAGGTACGCCATTATCTGGTCATGCACAATTTTTTCCAAAACCTTTGAAAGAAAGCACAGTAGTGCTATTGGACGGAAGTCCGACGCTGACGATGGTGTAGTACACTTGTTCAGCGGCACCACTCGTGCTCTCTTCCAGAGGTCAGGGAATACGCCCCTATTCAGAGAAGAGTTGAATAGATTCACAATGTGCTGCCCTATGACTGGCAGTGCCTTCGCAACTACACTCTGCGGGATATCATCTTCGCCTCTCGCTTGAGAGGAAAAGTGCGCGACCGCGAGCACGACATCCGCGGCGCTGACTGGATTGAATTTAAAACCATCATCACTCGCAGATGCAACCAGATTTTCGATCTCAACGGGATTTTCTTCGTTTGAAATGGATACTCCCGCAAAGTGAGTATTGAGTTCCTCCGTCGTGAATCCATGCAACCCTCCTCTAGCTTTGGGAAGGAGTCCTAGGTTGCGCAATTCCTTCCAAACATCGCTTTGCTGCTTACCCAGCAGTCTACTTTGATAATAGGTGATGCGAGCTTGTTCTGTTTTGGTTAAGGATTCACCTCGCAACTCTAGGAACTCTTTATGGTGCCGTGCATCCCCAGTCCTTTTGTACCGCCTGTAAGTTGCGTCACGTTTTTTGTTTAGCTGTTCAATTTCAACATCGATCCAGGGTGGACTACCGTTACGAGACTTAACTCGCTTTAATGGTGCCAAGGTGTTAATTGCATCTAATAAGTTGAAGTTAAGGCAGTCCAGCGCTGTGTCAAGGTTGACGTGAC
Source organism: Gastracanthus pulcherrimus (assembly GCA_949152435.1). Taxonomy (NCBI): domain Eukaryota; kingdom Metazoa; phylum Arthropoda; class Insecta; order Hymenoptera; family Pteromalidae; genus Gastracanthus; species Gastracanthus pulcherrimus. Next base: position 146,319,358 of record OX424572.1, read on the forward strand.
ATTCCTCCAGGGCAGACCAATTATATTCCGACAAAAGGGATTGTAATTCTGCCGGTTCTATGTTTTTAAAATCCCTATAAGTGAATGAATCGTCAACACGGATGGGCGCCCGCACTTTTATGGCTACATCAAGGATGTTGTGTTTGCTGGGCCATGTAGGTTCGTAGTTGTCATGATCCGTTACGATGTCGTTACTGTCAACAAGTATAGTGTCAATCCATGTGTGCGAAGTGTCAGTGTGATGGGTCGCTCCGTGCTGAACAATCTGAAGCGTCAGTTCAGCAGCAAGTTTGCGAACAAACTTCGCATCATCACTGTCTGTCAACAGATCCGCGTTCAAATCTCCCATTATAATTTTGTGACTGTATAAGTCACAATATTCCCTCACCTTGTCGACAAGATCCGAATACTTGAGAAAAGCAATGGTGGGACGTCTGTAAACAACCGCGACAAATACACTTTCCTGGTCTCCATGCTGTATCTCACACATGATGTACTCGGGTTTTTTAGGTTTTTCAGGTTTGCTAGGCTTGTTAGTTTTGTTGGGTTTTAGAGTTTTACTGGGTTTTTCAGGTATGTTAGGATTTTCAGGGTTACTAGGTTTGGGTTTTTTGGGTTCTCCTGGTCCATTTGTATTTGATGTAGCTAGGACTTTGACCCTGTATTCCTCGCGAATGTACAGTGCTACCCCCCCCCCCCCCTCCATTTACGTTTCTATCCTGCCGCACAAGTGAGTATCCTTTGATATTAACGGGATCGCTGCCTATTTTCTCCTCGTCCAGCCACGTTTCGGCCACTCCGAATAGATGATAGGACTTTTCGCTAAGAAGTTCTCGGATTTGTTCAATGCAATGCCTAATCGAATTTGCATTGAAAAAACCCGCTCTCGTATTCACTCCTTCGTCCGTTTCACGAGTTTTTAACTACATCTAGTCAATGTTTTCAGGACCTATTAGTTGCTCATTGCTATCACACTTATTTTTTCCGGTAAGGTTACTGGTGACTCTGTTATTTAAATCTTGTACGTCTCTAGCCTTTTCAATAGTATAATTAATGTTGTTATAATTGCTTTTGGAACTATTGCTGTTGTAGGAGTCGGCTACTGTGCGAAGGTCGGAAGCAGAAGCGAACGAGTGAGCTCGCATACCCTCATCTCGTCGTGCGAGAAACCTGCCACGTCTATGCCACACGAATTTGAAACCAAGATTCTTGGCAATAACTTTTAAATTTTTGAAATCGTTGTATGTGTCTTTACTTAAAGCTTCATTAATGAAAATATTCGTGTGACAGAGATTCTTGGCCAGTTTCTCGCCTAACCTAGAAGGGTCAATATCGCTGGTGTTAAAGCGCGTAATGTCCGCCTTCGTACGCATCACTTCATTACGTTTTGTTACGCTGGTGAGACGGACAATTAAAGGCGGCGGTGAGTTTGCTTTAGTAGATGGCGCAGGACTAGAGCCCTCGGAACCTGCAGTGGAGGATCTGCCTCTCATCGTAGGGCGAGCAATTTGCCTAACACTAATTATATCATCTTGACTGAGAGAAGGCAGAGCAGTACTGAGAACCACGTAAGCGACCTCAACAGGATCAGTCTCAGCACGAGAGCAGTCGACTATACCCGTGACAATCAACTCAGTGTCCTCAACACCGCTACTGTCTTCTCTGTTTGCATGGCTAGAGCCCTTTCCTCCACCAGCAAGTGCCGAGACATAACTCGACGCAGAGTTATATTTATTGCGTGAAACTGGCGTACTAGATTTATGGCTCCCTTTTCGAATCCTACTAAAAGCAGGTTCTTTCGGAGTCGCGTGGTCTGAGGAGTCAACTTGCAAGTCTCTAAAGGATACGAACACACGCGACTCATTAGCGTCATGTTCATCACGGATGATGTCGTCATTCACATTTTTCTTTTGGTTTTGATTAATATTTGGATTGTAAAATAGCTTCATGCCATCGGCCATGCCATCAATTTTAGTCTCCATTTGTTGGACTTGTTGTTTTAGAAGTGTATTTTCTTGCAACAACAATAGACTATCTTTCTGCAGATCCGCCAGCTTGGATGTCTGCTCGTCAATTTTCTTCTCGAGTGACGAAACCTGAGAAGTCAGCTTAACAGTCAACCCGTCGGTTGCTGGTACGGTTGTTGACGTATTACTGATCTCATCGAACTTCTTCACCACGAGAGAATGATAAGACTCAATTGTTTTTGCAAGAACTTCAAATTGGTTGTGAAATAAGTCTAGCATGGACGATGGCAGATTACAATACCGCGAACAATTTAAAGTGGTAGAGGCGATATCCTCGATTCTCTTCTCTTCAGTGGTCGTTTTTAACAATTTAATTGTAGGGGTGGAAGCGGTGAGTGGCTCCATCTTTGTGTCGTTGTTAGATTTCTTATCATTCGCGGAATTATTTGCAGTGCTTATGCTTGCTGAGGCCAGACTCTTATCCATAGTACAGTTAATGTTTTTGGTTTTGCTGTTATTTATATTTTTCTTTTTGCATTCTTGACATGAAAATTTATTATTTTTTAGCGCTATCATTTCATGACACACGTTATGATAGCATTTAAGGCAAGTTTTGCATCGATGAAGGGTGGCTTCTTTGCGAGTTGTCTTTTTACATTTAGAGCAAGATATAGAAAACATATGGAAAGTATATGAATGTCAAGTCAAAAAATCATATACATTTAAAAATTGGCGCTTAATTCGGTGTGCCTGGTGTTAGCGGCATCTATTAAGCAGTTAATACACTCGTGCGTCAATTTTATCGATCGATTTAAGGCGATGGTGCTGCGCCCTGGTGGTGAATGCCAAAAAAAAAAAAAAGAAATCGTCCGTGCAGTGTTGCCAATTGCAAGATGCAAATGTTTTAGATAGAAATAGAGAGAGAGAGAAGAACAGACACTTTAACCTCAAAGAAAGCAATATGTTTTACTGCTTCTCTCGCTTCTCATCCTCCTCCGGTAAGCCTCCCATGTACAGCAATCGAGTGCAGTACAACGAAATTACAGACCCTCTATAATGATGTAAAAATGAGAGATACAGCTGTGGCACGATGACACTCTCCAACTCCTCGTTCAAGATGACGTTTTGAGGTTATGTTGGTCGCAGTTTAGCGGAATTCTCCTCCAGGCTGATAAAAACGTACAAAACATGCAGTTTTTTAGCGTGAGCTTGAGAGCCGATTGGAGGATACTCTCCGCTGTAAAAGAATCACTCCTCGGAGTGATAAACAATCAGAAAGTTGTTAAAATATTGCGAGGTTTTGATGTGCCGCGACTTACTGGAGAGAGAGCAAAGACAAGAGAGAGAGAGAGAGAGAGAGAGAGAGAGACCGACGCGGCTGTCGACAGCATGGGGAGAGCTAGCAGCCCCCGCGCCGCGCGCCTTATGAAGCTGCCGGTCTATCGTAGCGTAGGCCGACGCGCGCACGTCGCCGCTGCCAACTGTGATGGTCCGGCGGCGACAAAACCGAAAGCGCCCGATATAGATATACACGTCGGGTTGCCCGCGCGTGTATATTTAGCGATTCATATCGCCTGCGCTTCGTGGGCAGGGCGGCAATCGCGGAGCGGACCAATGGAAATTAGCGACTCAAATTACTGCAGACTTAGCCTTGATTTTCGCATTTAGGGGAAATCAAGGCCAATCACCGGGAAGAAAGAGGCGGAAGCAACAAGTGTGTGGGCTGAATGTAGTCAAGAAGGAGAGCTGAAAATTGGGAAGAGATATCCGCCCTCTCCGATTTTGGGCATTGTCTGCCCGCCCGTTAGAGAAGACAGACATACGTTGCGAGCACCTATCGAGAGTTATTGTAAAATCGGCGGACATATAGTAGCGAGGATAGAATCGGAGGAAGTTATAGCGACCAGGAGTACAAGGAGCACCGCTAGACGAACACAATTAGCGACGGTGAGTGGGCTGTAATTGTCGAGATTCCCTTGGCACTTATAGATAGAGTTATAATTTAATATATATAGCATATTGCCGCCATGTGCTCGGGGGCAATGGAGTAACCTCGTTGGTGGTGTGACACCGTCGTTTAAAATAAGTGCGCACCGGGCCCGTTGAAGATTACGAATTGTAGTGTGGAAAAAGGGGGATATTACACGATATTCGGAAAACTCGGGAAACGCGGTGATTTGGTCACCGCGGAAGACGCGTGCGTGGGCTAGCGTAGCCATATAGTTTAGCGACCGGTGAATTGTACGAATCTTGTAAATTTGGCGACCGTACATATTGTGATTTATAATAAAGCCTAGGTACTTAAAGAGTGAGATTTGTGTAATTATTATATGAGTATATATATTCCTGATTTTCCACTTCACGGAATTTCCTCTGGGGAAAGGGACTCGTGCAGGGCTAGCAGCGCTTTACCTGGCGCCCATTATATAAAAATATAGATAAATTCGGTAAAGTGCTGAACAAAAGTTATAAATAAATTAGAGTAACGAAATCCCACGTTACACAATTTTGAATCAATCGAAACTTATGACAACAATTTTAGCTTTTAAAACCAATATTATTGCGCCGCACATGCAGGCTTTAACATTATATTTATTCGAGGTCTTTAAATAAAGTACGACACCTGAAATTACGATAAAAACATGAACACTTGAGGTTTATTCAATTTAAAATACAAAGATGTTGAGCGTCAGCTGCGCGAACTCTCAGCACAATGTTGTAAGTGTTCAATCGAAACATAGAATTATTTACAAAAATTAAACCTAACTACCGTGAGCACGGCGGTATGGTGGGAAACGGTATGTGTTCAAGAGGGGGAGAAGTTAGTACTCAGGGATGCGAATTCTACAAAATGTATGACGGTGAAATACGAATACTAAAGAAGACGCGCGGCGCAATGATCGACAATCACACGCGACGCTAGATTTCAATATATATATATATATATATATACATACTAGGGAGGTACCCCCTGCTCGCTCCGCTCGCCAACCCCCAAAGCATCCTGAAATTTTTTGTTTTTATGAAGGTTTTCTATTTTTCCACACCACCCGGGAGGTAAATAGATTGGCGCGTTGTTTTGTTTTGTTAATTAAACATTATTATACATTCAAATTTATGTTTTATTTCATTCATTTATAAATAAATATATGTAACTCATACTTACATTTATTTATATTTAGTTTTAAGTATTGTATTTTTTAACATATATATTTATTTTAATTTTGTTTTTTATTTGAATGTAACATTGTAAAGCTCTTTTTAATTCGTATGTAATAATCTATATATGTAAATTTAATATTAATAAATATAATTAAAAAAAAATAATTCTTTTGAATGTAATAAGAATTTACATTACTTTAATTTTTGTTTTAACAATATATCTTGTTATATTATATATTCTGTGCAACTTACTCTTTGCTTCACTGTAAGTCCGTCGCGGCCTCGAACGAAGAACGGACGGTCTGTTATATTGTCTGTATATAATGTGTATATATATATATATATATACCTATATATAGTTATTTCGCTAACTCTACCACCCAGCCGCCCTCATCCCCCTCGCCCCCCTAAACCCCGCTCAGCCCCTCCTCTTACGATATCTCTTTAAAATAGCGTTAAATTTTACTTTATTAACGTTATTTTTCACTTTTGTAGACTTCCACATCGACCCCCCTCACCCCCTCATCACCTAATTTGACCCCCTCACCCCCTCCTCCACCCCCTCTTCCCCTCCTCATGCCCCCCTCCGCCCCCCCCTCTTCCTCCCTCAGTCGCCCTCATTGTATTTAGTTTAATATAATGTTTTTAAAAAATCTCTCATAATGATTAAAAGGAAAATATCCAGACTTATAAATGGATAGAAACGATCTTTCAGGTAAATAGAGAAATTGATAAATAGATAGCTGCGTTTTTTGTGTTATATGGAGTGGTTACATTATTTGAAAAACATTTAAAAATTTAAATTAAATTCAGTTAAATTGTTTTAGGATTTCAAGACAATTTTTTATTGATAACGAGGAAGTACGATGAGGAATCCAGTAGCAGGTATACCTGGGCAACTGTGACGACGAAATGGAGCGGAGACAACAGCTGCAAGTCCCAGAACTGCATACTTGCCGCAAGGCAGTGGGACGCGGTTAACCTCGAAGAGGTTATATTTGATTAACAGCTTGCTATGCTCTCTTTAACTGTCACTACAACTATCAGGTGAGATCAGTGTTTTTATATTTCACTGTCTCTTCACTCTTCGTAATGCTATATTGACTCTAGGTGACTGACGAGTGCTTCTTCGACTATTGCTGCTGCTGTTATGGAGAAGCGGGCCTGGAGCTAGGCTGCGATGCTGCGTCTGAGAGGCCACACTGCCTCTACAAACTCTCCAAACCAGGTAAGAGAGTTCCAGTTTGTTCTTCTTATGTTCTGTAGGCTAACCCCTCTTTATGTTTTCCAGGGTGTATGATGTAGGCCTCTGGAGTTTACTATTCCAATACCATTCTGCTTATATTCTAGGGTACTAATATAATTTGTATGTGCTTTCAGGTTGGTTCGAAAGGAGGGGAGCAAGGAAAGGGGTCACCAGGACACGCTCAGCGCACCTCAGCCAGAACAAGCCGACTCCAGCCTATGCGATGCTTCATGGGATGGCAGCCTGTTCGTCTTCTTCACCTGCTTCAGGGTGTCGAGGAGCTCGCTTGCTCTATGTGTCATCGAGGGATAGTATTGTGGCAGTGACTAGTGTATGTAGTGAGTAGAGTAGTGTTATGGAGCGGAGATTAGGTTAGAGTGTAGTAGTAGAGGGTAGTATGCGAGGCTGCGTAGAGCCTATCTTCAATCTACGCTTTCCTTTCGGTGTTGTACTGAGTAGCTCGCTTCGACTATGCCTACAGGATTTACAGACTGTCTAATATAAAACACACACAAAATGTGGTGTTACAAACTTTTCATCCAAATATCCTCAATGGTGCCCCGAATACTCAAATTAAAGGTTTTGTTCATGTCGCCGCGATCATGGGATATTGTAACCCGATTGAGAGTAAAAAAAGGGAGGAGGGGGACCGAACTCAGAAAAGGGCAGGGCAGAATTAAATTCACTCCTTATTTAATGAACGAAACTAGTTTATTTATCACTGGTCATAAAGCACAAAAACAAAAACTCGGATGAATAATCACCGCGATGTGCAGCGACCTCCGCACAGCTCGGAGCGCCGATGGAGACTGACTCCTCGCTGAGCTGTAGCCGGCACCTTGCGGCCCGCGCAGCGGCGCACACCATCTAGCGGCCATCGGAAGAGACTCCGCCATTTCGGAGTCGGCGCACAAAGGCTCTTCTCGCATGAACATTCCGCCCGCCCTCGCTTCTCAAGCGAGATTCCTGTTCCGCCCGCCCTGGAGAAGTCAAGGGAGGGGCTCTGAATTCAGTCCCCCTGGTTAGTTGGCAGTTGGCACAGTTTTGTGATGGGACGAGTGTAGGTCCCCATGGCAGTCCTGATAGTTGCGACCCTGACTCAGTTATCATGGCTCGGGTGGGTTTGGATGAGGCGTCCCATCGGCCACCTTCCGCATCGTAGAAGGGATGGATCCACGATTAGGACAAGATCGTTCACCTGGATGTTCCGAGTGGGTTTCAACCACTTGCTGCATTGCTGGAAGGTATTAATATACTCAGCAGCCCATCTGCTCCAGAAGTGATCTCTCGTGCCTTGTACGAGGCGCCAGTGACTGAGATGGCCCAGATTCACCTGTGGATTGTGTGGTTCAGGAAGCACCTGTGGAGGGAACCCAGTTATTAAGTGCCAGGGTGTTATAGCCTGCAGATCGTCGGGGTCCCCAGAGATCGGGGTCAGAGGTCGAGAATTCATACAGAATTAGACCTGAGTCAGGAAGGTACTCAGCTCCTCATACGTCAAGAGCTTATCCCCGAGGACCCGTTTGAGATGAGATTTCGCCGATTTGAAGGCTGCCTCCGACAATCCTCCAAAATGTGGGGCGGCAGGGGGGATAAACCGCCAGGTGATCCCATCGTTGGCAAGTGTCTCGGTGACGACATCCCATTCGATCTCAGCACTCCGCAGTAGCGCTCGCAATTCGAGGTCGGCGCCTCGGGAGGTGGTGACATTGTCGCTCCAGAGCTCGGCTGGTGATCCTCGCCTGCTGGAGAAGCGTTGGAGGGCGGCAAGGAAACTGCTCGTGGTCACATCACCGACAACTTCCAAATGGACGGCCTTCGTGCTCAAGCACACGAATACCGCGATGTAGCCCTTGACGGCCCTCTGCCCTCGCCCTTTGTTGGCCTTTACCAGGACCGGTCCGGCATAGTCGACCCCGACTTTCGAGAAGGGCCGTGATCTCTCGACTCGTTGACGTGGAAGGGAGCCCATCAGTTGTGTTGAGGTCTGTCCCCGATTCCGAGCGCAGGTGATGCATTTTTGGATCACTGCTCGGATCCTCCGACGCCCTCCAAGGATCCAGGCACGTCGAATCGTGTAGAAGTAGCTCAGTGTTACGCCGCCATGGAGAGCGGCTCTATGAGCTGATTCAAGTATCAGTGTTGAAAGGTGGCAATCGCCAGGCAACATTAGAAGGTGACGTTCAGCGAACGGCAGAGGGGCCTCTCGCAATCTCCCTCCCACTCTAAGGGTGTCTTCATCGTCAAGGAAAGGCGCAAGGCTTGCCAGATGGTTTCTCTTGTTTAAAGGCTCCCCCTTTTTCAGCAGCGAAATCTCAACAGCAAATTTTGATTGTTGCAAGAAGCGTGCACATCGATAGAACGCCTCGTCAAGTTCAGAGGGTGTCAAAGAAGATTCCTCCGATGGTCTTCCATCTCGAAGTGATTTGATAAAACGTAGGCACCGGGCAGTCACTCTCGTGAGTCGGGTCAGTGAAGAGAACCGGGTAAATCCATGATCTTCAAGTTGCAACTGAAAACAGGGCAGTTCCTCGTTAGTCTCTGGAATCTGGATCTCGGAGGCAGACGTCAGATCATCCGAAGAGGGCCATTCAGAAGAGGGTCCGGCCAACCACTGGGGTCCTTGACACCATATTTGACTCTTGCTCAGAGTGGGGAGGTTCGTCCCCCGAGATGCAAGGTCGGCTGAATTCTCGTATGAGGGAGTGTGTCTCAAGATAACATTCTGGGATCCCGCGTCAAGGGAAGGCGAACTATATATCACCCGTCCTCACAGCGTCGACAGCCTTAGACGAAGAGGCGCTCACACTCTTGGTCATCCTGTGAGAGGAGAGGCTTAGCAGAGATTTCCTCGAGTTCCCAGAATCTTTGGAGCAATTCATTTGATGCAGCATCGTCGGACCAGGAGGTGTAGGCAGTACTTAGCGCCCCCTCGTGACTGCGATCAGATTGTGTTGCTAGTCCCAAAACTGTCTAGCCGAAGCGGGTTCTCTGAGCTGCGGGAGTACCCAGAGGTCCTTACTTTAGGCCTTCGAGAATCAGCGTTCCGTAAGCGTCGGCACGGAGCAACAGATCTCCTTCACCAGGTTGTCAAAAGTCGGGATCGACCAGATCGAGGCTCTGAAGGTACTCCCAGGTTTGATCTTCTAATTTCATGCTTGGTATTTTGATGCCAAGATGGCGGAGAATAAAGGCTGATTGACTCCAGGTGTGGCTGGAAGTCGTAATGGTCCGGATTGTCTTTTGACGACTAGCATACACTCGCCGGCCTCCTATTGCATGGATCCCGAATTCGACTTCTTGAGTGGGGGTACCTAAGCGTTGAGCCAGCTTAGCTGTTATGAAACTGGCCTCTGATCCGGGATCAATGAGTCTCCGAACCTGCAGTTGCCGGCCACCGTAGGATATCAAGTTTACCCGCGCGGTGGCCCGCAAGACTAGTCATTTCTCTGCCGATGTATTAGCCCCGGAAGCAATGACCGATTGGGTTTCATGCTCTCCTCTCACTCGAGCCTATTTGGCTGGTCTGTGCGCGGGTGCGTATAAGTTGCGCATGGAGGAGGGTATGGTGCGACGCGCTGCATTCCTTGCACACAAAATTTGAGGGGCAATGGGCAGCGGGATGACCTTGCCTCAAGCAGTTGTAACACAACTTCAGTTGTGCACCTTTAACCCGGCGCTGTCCCACATCGAATGTCGCTCATCACATACAGGACACTCAGGGGACGCCTTCACCTTAACGATTGATGCCTCAAGAGACTGTAGCTTGGTTCGCGATCTCGTTGCCGGGAAGAGGCTCTTCAAAGAAGGTCCTTGGCCAGTGGTCTTGATGAGCTCACTGGATTGCAGGACTCTTATTCGATTTTGGAGGAATGTCGATAGTTCATCGAAAATAGGGCATCCTATCGGTGTTGGAGACGATTTTCTCCCAGTCCTTCTGGGTTACGACATCCAAGGCTCTTGTGGGGTAAAAAACGAAGAAATCATCCCAGTGCTCCGTTGGACGCTCGAGAGATTTAAACGCATCCTTCCGAGATGCTACAGTGTGCAATAGATTCTGTAGACTGCTTGGATCTTCCTTTGCAACCATGGTCAGATTCGAGAGTGTATTCATATGCCGAAGGGCAAGCAGGTGCGTATTTTCGTAACGCTTCACCAGTATACTCCAAGCGATCTTGTAATTGGCTTCGGTGATTGGCAATTTCTCCAGAGCAATCTTCGCGGCGCCCTCAACTGATGTGTTCAGGAAGTGTAATTTTTGGATCGCCGTCAAGGTTGCTTCATGATCGACGAGAGAGAGAAATAAGTCCCTGAATGGCTCCCATTCTTCGTCATTTCCGGAAAATCTTGGTAGATTGATCTTAGGGAGGTGAGAGCGAGAGCTTACTCGTGGCTCTACAGCAGCGCTCGTCAGCTGACGATGCGATCAGCCAGTGATTGCTGCCGTTCCAATCGCTCCATCTTACTGGCAGTTCACCGAACTATCGGAAATGTCTGGGCGAATCTGCAAAACACCATTTGATTTAAAACTATGCCTTCGGAAAGAAATTGAGGGACAGCATAAAGAAGAAAAGAGAGTGAAAGAAAGAGGGAGAGAGAGAGAGAGATTTGATTGATTGATTGATTGATTGTTTATTCAATGACTAAAAGACTCATGGTCCATAATAGTCACAACTTTATACACAGTTTACAGCATTAAATGTATGTACATAGTGAAGTCGGGCCCGCAGTCCCGCGCTACATTTGGCGAATAAATCCTTAAATATAGGAACGAAACTAATATTAAGTAAAATTATATAGAAAAAAAATATACACTAAAAATTAATAATAAGTAGAAATTGATATAACAAAGTACGAAGTAAATACAAAAAAAAGAAGATTTATACAAGGAAGAAAAACAAAAAAAGAAAAAAAAATGTATACATATAGAGATTCCTGAAATAGTAGTGTGTATAATGCAGATTATACATAATGTAACGCAACAAGTAACGCAAATCACACACGCAGTGTGTTACAATGGCTAATCGGAAGAGGCAAGATGTTGTAACAATAATAATTTGAAGCACGGCCTTTTATAATAAATACGCAGATCATGCGGTAATTCGTTCCACAGTCCGGCGACGCCTATTTCAAATGAACACGCAAAGCAGTCAGTATTCCAGCGCTAAATAATCAGGTCGTATTCACTCGCCCTCATCGATCCTACTTTATCTACAGGCCGAAATTTAAGTTTCCCTCTTAAATACGCGGGGGTACCAGTACGCAGTACAGACCCCAATAGGCACAACATAAGGAATCGACTCCTACTCTTATAAGAAATAACGTTGTATTTTTTATAAACGGGCGAGATATGCTCGTAGCGTCTTATTCCTTCTACGAACCGGAGTGCAGCGTTTTTACATCTACTGAGCTTGGTCGATAGTTCACCAGATAGATCGAAAAATAAAGTCGCACAGTAGTCCAGGGAAAACAAGCGACTTAACTAGCATAAGTTTAGTATTCTGAGGAAGAAAATAACCGCCTTTTCTTAGTCTCGAAAGTGCAGCAAAACATTTATTGGACGTTACAGCGCACTGCTGCCTCCACGTAAGGGTGCTATCGAGCGTAACTCCCAAAAGCTTAAGAGAATCACACGGAGTTATCACTTGGCCGTTAAGGACGATATCAGGCAGATTGCGATTGGGAAACCTACCATAGAAACCTCGAGTGCCAAACCAGATGGTTTTCGTTTTGCTCGCATTAATCCGAAGTCCGTTGTCGGCGGCCCAACGTGCTAAATTTTCCAGTGCAGCGTTGATGTTTTTAATGATAATTTCCGCGTCTTTTAACTTTCCATGAAAGTAGACGCAGAAATCATCTGCGTAAAGGTGGTATTTACAATTTAGACAAACATTGGGCATATCGTCGATAAATAGTGAAAAGAACAAGGGCCCAGGAAGGGAACTTTGTGGAACACCACTTAGCCGTGGCAGAGGCACTGATGTTTCACCGGAGGTCGAAGCGACAAATTGGGTGTGGCCGGACAAAAATGAGTGGACCCAATTACAGGCCGAATCCGAGAAGCCAAATGCGTGGAGCTTTTCTGCCAACAACTGAATATTGACCAAATCGAATGCTCGTGTTTGATCGATTGAGACGAGGAGAGTGACGTCACCCTCGTCAATTGCCGATCGAATGTCGTCGATGATCCTTGTCAGCGCAGTGTGCGTGCTATGAAGTTTTCTAAAACCCGACTGGAGGGGATTAAGAAGATCACGCGAGGTTACAAAATTCATGATCTGCTTATAATCTATAGATTCGAGAATTTTCGAGGCCGCTGACAGGATACTGATGGGGCGAAAATCATCCATACTGGTAGGCTGTTTTTTCTTTGGAATGGGCCTCACTTTAGCGCATTTCCAGCTGTTCGGAAAGAAACCCGATTGGAGCGAAGAATCGAAAATATTCATGAGAACTGGCAAGATGATGTACAGACACGTTTTTAGCATTCGTAGTGATAAACCATCGGGACCAATTGCATTTGAGCGTGCAGAGGAAAACGATTGAAGAACTTCGTCAGGTTCGACGTGTTTGAAAAAAAGCGGTCATCAGGAGCAATACGAGCTGTAGGGCGACAATCATGGAGAGGTGCAGGCACCTCACTGCCGACAAAATGACTATTGAGCTCGTCTAGTGAGGCAGGTAATTGAATTTCCGTATCAGAGTTGGAGTTAAGCCCTAGTTCATCAACGGTTTTCCATATCTCTCTGCTGTTTTTACAACTGTGAAATTTGTCACAATAATATGCATGCATAGCATTTCTCACTTCTAACTTAATTCTATTGCGCAGCTGCTTATAGAGAGCCTGTTTCTCACGGCAGCCATAGCGCTTAAAATCGCGCCAAGCTTTATTACGTGCTGAAATAAGCGAGCGAAGGGATGATGACATCCATGGGCACGATTTCTTTTTAACCGTAAACGTACGCCAAGGGGCATGCGAGTCATAAACTCTGATAAGATTAGAAGTGAGAAATTGTACCTGCTCATCAACGGATGAAGTCGTCTCGATCAATGCCCAATCTACACTCTCAAGGTCACGCGAGAAGGCATGAGAATCAAAATTTTTGAAGAATCGATGCGTGACAGTTTTGGGCCTGAGCGAGGGAGCTTCTACGGAGAGCGTAACAAAGAGAGCGTCGTGATCAGAAATCCACGGCTGGCGTATTTGAACAAAAGAAGTCTGTTGCGCTACTTAAACAAATATAGTCTATAGTAGACTCGGAATTGTCACGATGGTGGGTGGGTTCGAAGGGGACAGGAGCCAGTCCTAAGGTTAGCAAAGACTGAGCAAGAATTATTCGACTAGTAGTATTACTATGCCATTCGATATTAAAATCACCCATAAGGATAAGGTGATCGTTGGCCGAATTACAATTGAGGATTGCCTCTTCGACATCAGACCAGTAACCCGATTTAGGTGGGCTGTAAACAAGTACGCACAGCAATTTTATTCTGGATAAAAGTATTTCTACGAAAAGAAATTCAGGCCGTTTTCGATAAACTCGAAGTTGGTCAGACGCCCCAACGATTCTGCCGCGTACCGATTCGTGTACATAAAGGGCTACACCCCCTCCACCTTTGTTAAGACGATCATTCCTAAAAAGAACGTAGTGCGGGATGGATGCCCGGACATCGTATTTTTCGGGTTTCAAAAAAGTTTCACTTATACCCATAAGTAATGGCTTATTTCCGAGGACTAACGATTGTACGTCGTGCAGGTGCCGCGTATCCCATTGTGCGTTAATGTGCCCAATCGTAATTTTGCTTAATAGAAAATTACTAGAACTAGATGCCATAATCAATTTTAGCCGATTTACGCTCAATTTTTTTACGCAGAATAGGGCACCTGGAGTTATCAAAAGCAGCGTGCGCGGTGTTAGATTGCTTCCCGGCCTTACAGTTAACGCAGCATAATACATTTTTCGCTTTACAATTTCGAGTGAAATGAGCACCCGCGCAATTACCACAGACCTCCGGATCTTTGCAGTTGGCAGCGACGTGACCGAAATTATGGCACCGAAAGCATTGCAAAATAGATACATGATCAGTGAAGCGACAAGGCATCCATCCGATACTGACTCGACTCTGCTGAAAAAGTATATTGCGGCAAGCGGGTTTCATTTGTACAACGCACGATCTAAATTTTTTATTTCGAGCAGGATAAATATACACTACCGAGAAGTCAGCTGTGGTAAATTGCGTGAGATTTTGGCAGACCAAGAAATTTACGATTTCCTCTTTCGAATATTCCACCGGGATGTCATGGATTAAGATACGCGGATCGAGCTTAGACTTATTTTTGACTTCTAAACCAGCTTGTTGCAGCGATTCACAGCTAAAGAGGGAATCAAGTGAGTCGCCTTCGACCACAACCGATTTACCATCGGAGATAAGATTAATACGCTTAACTTTTAAGTGCACATAAGCTGGGTTAACAGCTTCAAATAACGCTTTTTTAGTGTCGACCGCAGTGGAAAACATCGCTTTAGAATCATCACGAGGAGCAACAATGACGCGCTTCGAGTTATTAATAGCTATTGGTTTGCCACGATCTAAAACAATTTTACTGGACGCATTGGAGAGAGAACGGGCTGACATCCTAGCAACACTCGCATATGAGGCGGCTACCAGAGCGGGGTTCGACTCAGCCGCTACGGTGGCTGATTTACTCAAAGCGGCACTCGCTTTTTCGACATTTTCACAGGCTTTTTTAAGAGACGCCGTGTACGATTCCGTGACATTATCTAAGGCTAATTTACCTAAATACGCTCCTGCAACCCGAAAAAATGACTCAGAAAATTCGGAAATCGCAGTTCGAAGCGTTTGTTTTCGCGTAGTCTCTTTCTCGTTAGCTAACCACGATAACAGAGTGTCTGTATGAGCGCTAACCTTGTTACGTAATTTGCTTACTTCATCAGCTGTCAGCAGGCACGCGGAGCAGCCCAATAGATGGTGGCAATTTCGGATATCAATCGACGATTAAGCCATCGACTCGCCACTTGTCCAACGAGCAATTTCTAGGAAATCACAGGTGATTCGTCGAAAAAATCACAGGTGCGCGCTGGAAACGCAGACTGACGTGATGCTGGCGAACGCCGATGGAACGAAGAAAGCCAACCTCAAAGAGACCACGTCTCCAGAAATGATGGAAAAATTCGCACCAAACGGCCAAAAACACCGAAATGTCCACTTTAGTCGATGATCCGTACAAAAGTGCATGCAAAGCACTGCAAAACAAAATTGCCCGGAGGTAGAGGCGGCAGAATTCTATCGACAAGCAAAGATCATACGAAGAGCGACCAACTTACTTGAGAAAGAGAGAGAGAGAGGGACAGTGCAAGCCGGCGCACGCGTCGCGCGGCTCAACTGTCATCATGGCGGCCGCGCTCTCGTCTCGCTTCCCGCGCAGGCATGGCCTCACGAAAGGAGAGAGAGAGAGAGAGGGACAGCATAAAGAAGAAAAGAGAGTGAAAGAAAGAGGGAGAGAGAGAGAGAGAGAGAGAGGGACAGCGCGACCCGGCGCATGCGCCGCGCGGCTCGACTGTCATTATGGCGGCCCCGCTCTCGTCTCGCTTCCGCGCAGGCATGGGCTCACAAAAGGAGAGAGAGAGAGAGGGACAGCGCGACCCGGCGCACGCGCCGCGCGACCCGACTGTCATCATGGCGGTCCCGCTCTCGTCTCGCTCCTGCGAAGGCATGGCCTCACGAAAGGAGAGAGAGAGAGGGACAGTGCGAGCCGGCGCACGCGCTCCGCACAGCTCGGAGCGCGGATGGAGACTGACTCCTCGCTGAGCTGTAGCCGGCGCCTTGCGGCGCGCGCCATCTAGCGGCCATCGGAAGAGACTCCGCCATTTCGGAGTCGGCGCACAAAGACGCTTATCGCACGGACAGGTTTTAATGTCTGCTTTCTTTTTGCCGTTCGTAGAATTGTCCATAATGTATATCTTACGTAAATTACATCATACTTTAGTAGTATGTTGTTTACTTTAGGTGGAAAAGCAAGCTATGCTACATGTTCAATAGGCAAATACAAATCAAGTACTTCAGTTTTTTGGATGTTTGAACTATGTTTTCTGAAAGCAAGAGCTCAAAAGATTATAATGGAACAGTGTTATAAGGGTGCCAAGTTGACAATTTATGGGATAGTACCTACCTTTCAGATGCTCTAACTTTGGTTATACCAAACGGATTTGAACGTACCAAATAAGAAATTAACCCGTTAAGGTGGTCCTATAGTAAAATTTGACGAAAAACTCAATTTTTTTTATTTCATTTTCTGATTTTTTGTACATTTTTAGAACAGAAAATGATTTTATATTGGCAATATTGGACATAAATTAGTTTTAATAAGCTTAATAATTATTTATACGTATTTTTCTTCCGACCTTTATTGCATACAATCCAGCGTGTCCCTACACGAACCGAATCCAAACTCGTGTCCAAATCTACTCTATACTATGCAGACAAACTTCAGAAAACATACAAAATAATTAAAAAAAAATATTTTGATGGATATTTTGCGATAGAAAAATTATTTTAAAATCATCAGAAAATTATTTTTCTTTTTACAAAAGTGCGCTTTTATCCATTTATGGTTTTTTCAATGTTTTTTAGGATTACAATATAATTTACAATTAAGGGGGCAGGCCTGGGTTAATTCCAAAAAAAAGACTTTTTTTACGAGTCCAGAAAACTTTTTATTTTTAAAAGCAATCATTCTGAAAACTTGTATCCTATCAAAACATAATAATATCTTAAATTTTACCGTTGTAAAACCATAAAATTTTGAACCGATACGTCATAATAAATCACTGTTTTCAATATCATATTTATTAAAGAATCTTTGATCCTCACACAATTCAGGGTGACACAATGAACAAAAAAATTTTGTTTATGGTTATTCAACTCCTTTTGACATGTGTTACAAAAAGAGTAGAGCAATTTTTCGTTAAAATTTTTTTTATTATTTTCTTTCAAAGATCCAATAGATTTAAAAAAAATAAATATTTTTTAAAAAATTGAATGGATCACCGAAAGAAATAACAAAAAAAATTTTAACGAAAAAGTGCTCCAGTCCTTTTATAATACATATCAAAAGAAGTTGAAAACCCGTCGAAAAACATTTTTCGTTCACCATATCACCATATGATTAAATATAAAAAAATTTTTGTACGCATAAAAAAATCCTTTTTCGGGGTTTAACCCAGGCCTGCCCCCATTACCTGAAACCTTAAGAATATCTTATTCAACTTATTCGTATTACAACCATAAACTCCGATTTATGAAAAAATTTATTAAGAAAGTGTTACCCGAATAGAGTTAAAAATGTCGTGTTTTGGGTTATTTTTACAATGAAAATTCAAGATAATTTTATTTTTCTTTATAATTGTGTTTTTAAAAATTTGGACTTGACAGTTCTGTATGGTACAGGTGTTAGATATTGCATAATTTCTTTCAAATGCTATACTTGCATTTCTATGCGCAACGACAGTTTTGAAAAAACATCAATTTACATTGAAAATTGCTAGCTTTTCCTACATAACTATGAGTAAATAGTCTAAAAATTTATTAAAATTTACAAATAACTCTCTTTTTAGAGGTAGAACCACCTTAAGGACGTATGGTCTATTTTTGTACCTTAAAATTTTAGCGTTTTCTTTAGATTTCGACGTGATACGTTCGAAATTTTGCAAATCTAATCGCTGGTTCTGATCAAAGTGGACTATTTCCAATCTCGTATGGTGGGCCTAAAGATACTTTTGGTCGCATAGAAACCCAGAAAACTATAAAGTATGAAATTTTCTTTTGCATAAATCCTCTAGTTAAGGGCTAAAACGAATTTCTAAATTATTTTGGTAATTATCCTTTAATATTTTTGAGAGTCTCATCCTTAATGGGTTAAATGTATTTTCAAAGCGAAAAAGTTGAGACATGGTAGACCTAAATCCGTTTTGATAACGTAACATGACAAACGATCAAAAATAACTTAGAAAAGACCAAATTTGAGGTTTACATTCATCTCTGTAGAGGAGACCTATTGAGCTTCCAAGAGTGTCTAATATATTTTTTCTTAAAGTTTGTAAAAAGATGAAGAAATCTGTTATAGAAAATTCATAAAAAATATTATAATGAACTACACAACCTGACATGCTATAGCTATGGTAACATTTCATTGTAAACTTCTATAGTCACCAAATCTAAGAAAAAGCCTGTCGAAGTCTTATAAATCAACTTTTTCTAACTTTACTAATCAAAAGAAACTTCTGCAACAAATTTTAGGACTCTAGCTCTTTTATTTTCTGATTTCTGAGATTCGGGTACAGAACGACCGATATCATGAATTTTGAGAAGCCACATATTGCAAGCTAAAATTGATTTCTAGAGTTTTAAATGAATATGCACAAGTCTAATATGATATTTGTGAGTAACTTAGACAATGCATAACAATTATCACATGGAATAACACAATCTGATGTACTATAGGTATTGTGAAATTTCATTGTAAGCTTCTATTCTCCTTTAGTTTTTTATTTTCTTAACTGTTATATTTGGGTATGAAATGACCGATACCCTGAATTTGGAGAAAACTGATATTATAAGCTAAAACCCTGCTGAAAGTAGACGATTAGAGCGGATTGAAATGGATTCCATCTGATTTAATACTTTTTTGAATCCGCAATTTTTCTTCGAAATGTACGCATTCAAATCTAATAGAAATAGATACAGACGAGATAGGTGTATTTGAATCCGTTTTTATCCAGTCATATTGGTATTTGAATTTGATTAAATACGTATTTATTGTATATTTGAATTGTTTTAAATCCGTTTGTATCGTTAATTTAATACGTGTTTTTTTTTCGTTTTTACGTCGTTTGAATCCATTTAAAAACGGTATCTGTTGTTCTTACTGATTGAATCAGTTTGACTCGGTCTCTTTTATTCTATTCGATTTAATCCATTTGAATCGGTAGATGATTTGATCGGATTACAATTAATTCCATCCGATTTAATGTATTTTTCAATTCGCATTTTTTCTACTAAATATCGCCCATAACGAGAATCTTTATCGAGACGAGATCTCGTCTCGTCTCGGTCGCGTCTCGCACACCATTACAATACAATATGATTTATTTTATGATTAAGAGAATCACATATAAAAAAAATAATATTATTGTTCATAAGAAACCAGATCCTATGTTTCAGAGGAAAATTAATATGTATAATCACATATTTTTTTCAACAATAGGAACTGCTAATTTTTCATGTGAATTTTCAGAGAATTTGAAACGAATGAATAATCATATAAAAATTATATGTTTTTCAATAGTCTAGCTGATCAAACGTTCTAATAACATTGCTGTGTTGCGACGTTCTAAAAACATTGCTACCCCATTAAAAAGATGTTACCTAAATTAGACTCCTTTTTCTCATATTGTGTTTCGAATAACCCAGTTTTGAACATTTTATAATTTACCTTGAAAGTTTCAGTTTGATTAATTAAATGTTGCGTATTGATAGTCCTACGAAGGTTTACCACGAAACGAGACTCGACCAGACTTTTGAAAGTCTCATCTCGGTCTCGAAAAAATGCAAGTTTTAAGGTCTCGTCTTTGTCTCGTCTTCATCTCGTCTTGAAGTCTTGACAAGTCCTCATTTTGATTTTATAAAGAGAAAGCTTTGTAACGATGTAAAATTTTTAATCAGAGAATTCGATAAATTACGATGTTTTTAAGGTTCTTGAGTCAGAAGTTTTTAAAAAATGTGTGTGTGTGTGTGTGTTTGTGTGTTTGTATGTGAGTGCGCGTGTGCGCGTGGGTGTGTGTTTCTGGTTGTGTGTATGTGTGCGTGTGTGCGCGTATGTGTGTGTGTGTTGATTGAAACTCATTTAACAGTGTATAGTCCACTTCTATATTTTAAAATAACAATAAAAAAAAATATTAAAATTCCATGAAATAATTGTTAGTGAGTCTTAAACATTTAAAAGCTCAACATTTATTCTCAGGATTCGATTACAAATTCTATTCCAATTTTAGCTTCACTGTTGTAAGTTTTCATCTATAAATTTATAAATGAAGGATCTGTTATCTTTGTTAAATACTGTAAGATGAAATAATATATTTTTTAAATTTCTAAATTCTTATAAAATATGATTTTTTATATAATAAGAATAATGTTTTACATGCATGAAAATTTTTTAATAAAATTATATATATGATAAATGTTGTCAAAATGTTAAAAAGCTTCTAAATGAAAATAACTCTTTTAGTTCAGTTTTAAGTAGATTGATTTAACTACTATGAGCAAGAAACATTTTATCTAAATATAATTTTTTGTATGAAAATTAAATAATATAGTGGTGAGTAGATTATTGGGATGTCTTGTACATTTTAAAAACGTAATCTGAATTTTAATATTACATCGTTCAAAATTTAAAATAATAGAGCTTTCACTTAATAAAATGTAATTTATGGAGTTAAAACACATTGAAACAATTTTTAATTTACAATTAAAATTAAATTAATCGTAATAGTCTAGAATATTCAGCAGCTATCTAAAAGCCTATTTAGAAGTAAGATAGTAGTAATAATCACTCGAATAAGGCTGGTTCATGTATGATAATAGGCGAGAAAACTCGAATTGGAAATTTTGAGAGAACTGTAAAGTTTTAGTGAATTGTAAATTTTGAAAGAATTGGAAATTATTAGACAATTGGAAATTTTTAGCAAATAGGAAATTTTTAGTGAATAGGAAATTATTAGAAAAAAGGAAATTTTCAGTGAATTAGAAAAGTTTGCGGGAATTGTAAATTTTGAGCGAACCCTGCTAAAAAAGACTCATTGAAGTCGATAGAAAAAAGTTCAATTGATTCTGAGTGTGAATCTTAATACCTATAATCGCTATTGAATACAATTCCAGTAGTACTTGCTACACTATCGCTAGACACAACAAACCCCCACTCCTCCACCTTCCTCCCTCAACAGTTTTGTGGTGGAGTAGGTAGAAGAGTGCAGTGGGGGTTAAAGATTGTCACAGCGATAGTGTAGCAGTGGTTCGCTTACCGCAGCACGTCCTCTCACTCTCTCTCCTTTAATCTCCCTCTCTCCCTCTCTTTCTCTCTCTCTCTCTCTCTCTTGGCATCTTGTATGTGTGTGCGCACTTATGTGTGTGGGTGTAACCACATCACGTATCTATATATATATATATAAGTGTGTGTTCGCGTGTGTATGTTTCTCTCTCTCTCTCTCTCTCTCTCTCTCTTACATATCTTGGGTATGTGAGTATATGTATGTGCGTGTGTGTGTGGGTGTATGCTGTACAACTCGTTTATATGTGTGTGTGTGTACTCTAGAGAGAGAGAGAGAGAGAGAGAGAGAGAGAGAGAGAGAGAGAGAGAGAGAGAGAGAGAGAGAGAGAGAGAGAGACATACACTGGCGCACATGCATACACTCTACATATATATATATATATATACACGTGGTGCGGTATAAGAGCGCACGCACACACACACACACATATACATATACATAAGCGAGTGGCGCAGATCTACCACTCCTCTTTTTTATCTATAATTATAATTATAAAAAACTAACCTTTTTATTTATCGGCTGTACCTAAAAAAGTGGAGATCGGGAATCGAACTGGGTACGCCCGAGTTACAGTCCACCACCGAAATCACGAGGCTACCGATGAACTGCTCGCTCCCACTCATTCCAGTTATAATTTACATCGATAATGTCGGTAAGAGAGAAACCTGATATACACTGGCTCGCGTCAATATCACCGCCATTATAGCATCGGATGAGTGAAGGATTATCTTTGTCGGCTTGGTATCCCAATGCCACCATGTAGAGGAACTCCCCTTGAGCGGCTCGTTCACCATTGAAGATGTTGGGAATAACTTTTTCACCATCTTCACCGATGATTTCGTTCTCGTATTCGTGGCAAGCCGAAGAAAAAATGAATTGCTGTTTAATCTTTTTTCTTTATTGCATTAAAGGCAAATCGAAACCAGTATAGTGATCGAGGTAATGGCTTAGAGCAAAATTTTACCACAAGGAGAATCTATTTCTTTTCCTTGAATTTAGATCTATTTTTTTTATTTTTTAAAATCAGAATATCCTTCGTGAAATATTAGTCCGCAGATCTATTACATTGTATATTATTGTAATTTATTTTTATCAAAACAAGTGCAATAACCAATCTATACTTCGTATATTTTGTTTCTAGAAGTAAGAAACGAGAGTAAAATAAATTCAAGTTTTTACGAATACCGTATGCAATTTTTATCTTTGTTTCAGTGCCGAAATTTTAAGTAACACTTAAAGAACACACGAAGCAATCCCAATCACATAGCAACACACACGCGCTCATCGACCACAAAGAATATTGTGCGAGCGACGAGATTGTATTGACGGTATATTCATATTAAATTTTTTAATCCACACTACTTATACATAAAACTCTTGAAAAGCAACGGAGATGTGTTCGCGGTGAGAGTATATTCGCGACTATCAGTCAGTCCAACATTGCTTTGAGCAACGGATGATCTCATCGGCAAGAGTACACGTGCAGTCTTTTCTGCAACTGCGTAGGATATCGGCTTACCTCATATTAGTCATCGCTTATAACCGGTCAAAGTCTTTCCCATTAAAAAGACTTTTGCAAAGAAATTAAACGTGGCATTGTTTATTCACCACGTAATATTCGCGCAGCTGCATCTTCTTTTCTTATATCGCTGTGAGGAAACCTACAAAATCAAATGTTATTACAATGCATATGTACTGATATGGTCACGTTTCTGAAGTTCGTGCAGTGAAGTCGACTCGCGTAGAAGATGGCACGTACGAAAAATAAGACCTAGTCCGCGTTTATTAATTATTTTACCGTGGGAGCAGAATCGTTTTACGGTACGAGGGCTGGTGTTTTAGACATGATATAAACCTTTATCAATCATGTATTCAGATATTACCCCTCATTTTTTTTTTGACAAACGGTAATCGATATCTCGAAAAGTTATAGTTTGTTCAGCTCGCGTGATTACACTTTTTTGTAGTTACATATAAGCACTTGTTATTCGTGTATTCAGATTTTGTCACGTTTGAACCTACCCAGTGAAAAATGTGTAGAGCATCCGTCAGACTGAAAAACAACAAAATGGCTTCCTGTTTGCGCATGCGTACGAGTAAGAAAGTAGAAGAGGGCGAGAGAAAGAGACGGCAACGAGTGCATACAGAAAGTTCTGGAAAAGTCAGGTTCTGAAAGGCGCTGGTGTCGGTGTCAATGTCTGTAGTACTACGGCGCGACATACGCACACAATGATCCCCGTGCTTCGAAACGCGAGAATGAACTGACATCGTTCATGGACTGGTGTGACTCTGTTGCCATGCAAAATAAACTGCAGGTAATAGCGGAGTAAAAAATCTAAATGGCTTCCCGTTCGCACATGCGCATGAGTAAGAAAATAGGAGAGTGTGTGATAGAGAGAGACGAATGAGTAAAGCAGTATGTAGAAAGTTCTGGACTATCAAGTTTTGAACGGCGCTGGTATAATTGTCATTGAATACAGCACTACAGCGCGACACGCACACGCAATGACCCGCTCATCCCGAATTGCGAGAAGTAACTAACAGCTTTCACGGAAATGTGGGACTCTGTTGTCATGCAAAATAAACTGAAGAGGATTACAGAACGAAAAACAAGAAAAGGACTTCCAGCTCGCGCATGCGCACGAGTAAAAAAGTAGGAATTGGTGAGAATCTGAGAGAGAGACGACGTTGACGACGTTGACGACGATGACAGCGGTGACTGCTGCAATGCACACAGAAAGTTTTCACATCAAGTTTTGAACGGCGCTGGTGTCGTCAATATCTACAGCACTACGGCGTGACACACACGAGGTGATCTATGCACTGCGATACGTGAGATGGAACTAACAACTTTCATGGAGATGTGGAGGGCTCTGTTGTCATACGAAGTAAACTGAAGTGGATGACAGAGCGAAAAGTATCAAAATGACTTCCCGCTCGCGCATGCGCATGAGTAAAAAAGTAGGAGAGAGCGATAGATAGAGAGAGAGAGAGAGAGAGAGAGAGAGAGAGAGAGAGAGAAAGAGAGAGAGAGAGAGAGAGAGAGAGAGAACGACGGCGACTGCAATGGCGGCAGCGATGACTGACGCGGTTCACATAGAAAATTCTGGAAAAGTCATGTTCTGAACGGCGCTGGTGTCGTTGTCAATGTCTGTAGTACTACGGTGCGACACGCGTACACAGTGATCCGTGCGCATGGAAACGTGTGAAGGAACTGACAGCATTCATGGAGTGGTGTGACTTTGTTGCCATGCCCAATAAACTGCAGACAATGGCGGAGTGAAAAATCTAAATTGCTAGAGAGAGAGAGAGAGAGAGAGAGAGATAGAAAGCTCTGGACTGTCAAGGTCTAAATGACGTTGGTGTCGTTCTCAATATCTGTAGCACTGCAACGCTATACACACGCAGTGGTCTGTGCGCTCCGAAACACTGAAAGGAACTGCCGGCTTTTATGGATTGATGGGACTCTGTTACCATGCGAAATAAGCTACAGGCAATGGCCAAGTTATAAAACAAAATGGTTTCCTGCTTACACGAGTAAGACAGTAAGCGAGTGACGACGACGACAACGGTAACGATGAGTGATGCAGTACACAAAAAGTTCCATCGTATTTGCGACTTTTCTGTGATAGCCAATCTGTAGAGTAAGAGGAGATTCTGATCGTTGTGCAAAAACATCTTATCGATGACTGACGCAAACCGACAGAATTGTCTGGAAACTCGAGTTCCGGATGGCGCTAGTGTCGTCTTCATTGCTGATTCGCGCATGCGCGAGTATATGTAGGAAGTTCTTCTACCGATCGACGCGTCGAGATTGAGCTGATTGGCCGTGGTGAATGAAGCTGATTGGTCGATCGCCGCGCCACCATTAAGTGACCTTCTATGAGTAACCAATCAAATTTTAGTAAAGAAAGAAAGAAAACTATTTTACAATGCAATGTGTAAAGGCTGAGTAAACTCTGATCGTTGCGCAAAAGAGACTAGACGACGACTGACGTAAACCGACAGAATGCTCTCGAAAGCTGAGCTCCGGATGGCGCTAGTATCGTTGCCACTGCTCGTTCGCGCATGTGAGATGAAACTAAAGGATTTCACGGGTAGAGGGGATTTAGAGTTGAATCTGTCAGAATGATGGAAGGAGTAATCAGGGTTTCTACAGTTCGCGCATACTCAAGAACCATGCGCACACGAAAACTACTACCAATGTCAAACTATCAAAGAGTGTGGGAGAAAAAGAGAGGTGACAACCCATATACGAGTTACGAGTACACGCCACACACACACACACACACACACACACACACATACATACACATACACACACACACACACACGTATATACACAAGCTCATACACAAACTTGTGTCTCTCTCTCTCTCTCTATCTTTTTCTCTATATCACGCCCTATCCTACTTTCTTACTCGTACGCATGCGCGAATGGGTATCCATTTTGATTTTTCACTCCACCATTGTCTGCAGTTTATTTGGCATGGCAACAGAGTCACACCAGTCCATGAACGTTGTCAGTTCATTCTCGCATTTCGAAGCGCGCGGATCACTGTGTGCGTATGTCGCGCAGTAGTACTACAGACATTGACACCGACACCAGCGCCGTTCTGAACCTGACTTTTCCAGAACTTTCTGTGTGAACTCGTTGCCGTCTCTTTCTCTCGCACTCTACTACTTTCTTACTCGTACGCATGCGCAAACAGGAAGCCATTTTTTGTTTTTTAGTCTGACGGATGCTCTACACATTTTTCACTCGGTAGGTTTAAACGTGAAGGTTTGAAATACGCATGCGAATTCTGCCTGATATCTCTATCAAATATATAGTGGCGTGTTCGGTATGGTGGTGGGATGTTCGAGCAAAATCACATCGCAGAAACTACCGCTGAAGAAGCTTTGGCTTCTCTACTAGTCTCGTACGCGTGTCGGTTTGCTAGATCTGCATTTTTGTGGATCTGTGTAGACATATGTTTTTCAAAGAAGTTTGAACAGCATTATTCGATGTTGTGTTGATGCAACTAATACCGAGAAATCTTCTTCTCGACGTGGTGAAAATGATAGTGAAACGCGATAATACAAGATGCTCTAAGAAATATACAGTCTTTAAAAAATCAAGATTTTAAAATCTTTATTTTTTGCAACCGGGTTCGCGCTTGTAAAGAAGTATACACCGAAAACAGTTTATTGCATCGGTAGCGCTAATACGCGGATATCTGTGACGCAGCAGTTTCGAGCATCTAGTGTCCTGTCTTAGCGTACATTGTATCCGCTTGCAGGCAGCAGCGCTCCTCGCTCGGATTTGAGGTTATGTTTGTGTGAGCGGTGGGAACACTATGGATGAATGCTGCGCTAAAAAGGGGGCACCAGACGCTTCAAACGAAGGGAGACGAGTTGCACTTCAAATAGAGCAGCTGATGCCTACTAGAGGGCAGCCGAGGTGCTAATGTCTTTTCAATGTACAGTCCAAGAAATCTACCCAATAACTTGAACACTGGCATTTTTAAAAAATGAAAAAAAAAGTGTAAATCCGCTAAACGATTATTAAAGAAAGTGATGGGTAAAATCTGAATACACGGTTAACAAAGACTTATATCTAACTACAACAAAGTGTAATCCTACGAGCTGATCAAACTATAAATTTATGAGATATCGATTGATGATTGTCACAAAAAAAAGTGATGGGCAAAATCTGAATACACGATTAACAAAGACTTATATCTAACTGCACAAAAGTATAATCCCGCGAGCTGATCAAATTATAAATTTTAGAGATATCAATTATGGTTTGTTAAAAAAAGCGATGGGCTAAATTTGAATACACGATTAACAATTGCTTATATGTGGCTACAAAAAAGTGTAACCCCGCGAGCTGATCAAACTATGAATTTGTGAGATATATATTATCGTTTGTTAAAAAAAATGCGATGTGCAAAATCTGAATAAACGGTTAACAATGGCTTATATGTAACTACAAAAAAAGCGTAATCCTGCGAGATGATCAAACTATAAATTTTTCAGATATCGATTATCGATTTTTAAAAAAGTGATGGGGTAAAATCTGAATACACGGTTGACGAAGACTTATATGTAACTACAAAAAAGTGTAATCACGCGAGCTGAACAAACTATAACTTTTCGAGATATCGATTACCGTTTGTAAAAAAAAAAGTGATGGATAAAATCTGAATACATGATTGATAAAGGTTTATATAACGTCTAAAACACCAGCCCTCGTACCGTAAAACGATTCTGCTCCCACGGTAAAATAATTAATAAACGTGGACTAGGTCTTATTTTTCGTACGTGCCATCTTCTGCGCGAGTCGACTTCACTGCACGAACTTCAGAAGCGTGACCATATCAATACATATGCATTGTAATAACATGTGATTTTATAGGGTTCCTCACAACGATATAAGAGAAGAAGATTATAAAATTAAGTAAATAAATAAATAAATAGATAAATAAATAGATAAATAAATAAATAAATAAATAAATAAATAAATAAATAAATAAATAAATAAATAAATAAATAAATAAATAAATAAATAAATAAATAAATAAATAAATAAATAAATAAATAAATAAATAAATAAATAAATAAATAAATAAATAAATAAATAAATAAATAAATAAATAAATAAATAAATAAATAAATAAATAAATAAATAAATAAATAAATAAATAAATAAATAAATAAATAAATAAATAAATAAATAAATAAATAAATAAATAAATAAATAAATAAATAAATAAATAAATAAATAAATAAATAAATAAATAAATAAATAAATAAATAAATAAATAAATAAATAAATAAATAAATAAATAAATAAATAAATAAATAAATAAATAAATAAATAAATAAATAAATAAATAAATAAATAAATAAATAAATAAATAAATAAATAAATAAATAATTAAATAAATAATTAAATAATTAAATAAATAAATAAATAAATAAATAAGTAAATAAATAAATAAATAAATAAATAAATAAATAATTAAATAAATAAATAAATAAATAAATAAACAAATAAATAAGTCAATAAATAAATAAATAACTACCCATGTATGTGAATTCTCCGTCATCATGAAAAAATGTCAACTTACTCACCGTGCAGTTGTCTGAGGTGCCTGCCTAATGCCGTTTTAAATTTACATAAGGACGGCAGATACCTCACACTGCAGGGGAGGGTGTTCCAGAATCGCGAACCTTGGGCTCTAAACGAATAGAGACCCTTATCAGTCCGCGAACCCGGAACCGAGAGCTCTTTCACACCGCTCCTACTGGAAGTCCTAGCTGTGTTTTTACCAAAGAGAGCCGCAAGGTACGGAGGTTGTCCCATATTTATTGCCCTATACAATAATAACCCCGCAAAGTACGCTCTTCTTTCCTTTACTGTAAGCCAGCCAAGATATTTCCTGTGAGGAGTGATGTGCTCATCCCTTCTAACACCACATATGCATCTCACACATGAATTTTGAAGTCGTTGCAACTTCGTCTCGAGCTCATCAGACACATCAAGGTGAACCACGGAACAATAATCTAAATGTGGCACTACCAGCGCGCATGCAAGCTGCTTTCTCAACGCCTGAGTTGTGCATGAACTAAAAAATCGTAGGCTGTAAAGAGCACGATTTACCTTTTTTCCAACTGCATCAACCTGCAGATTCCACGTGAGTTTAGAGTCCATGACAACACCAAGGTTTGTGACCGAGTCAGAGAAAGGCACATGTACACCTTCCTGAAACTCAATGCCGGGCAAACCAAGATCCTGCAACCGATTGATGTTGTGCTCGGAGCCGAAAATGATCGCTTTTGTTTTGCCGACATTGAGTCGCAGTCCGGATGCTTCGGCCCACTCCGACACTGCCCGCGCAACAGCCGACATGCATCTGATACCCAGATAAAGATCTCGCCATGTCACTTGAGTGTAAGTTTGCAAGTCGTCCGCGTATAGCAAGTGTTTAACATCACCACCAGTCAGTACGTCTTGTAAGTCATTGATATAAAGACTGAATAGCAAGGGCCCCAGGACTGAACCCTGTGGCACACCTAGATTGGTGGTTAGCCAATCAGATTCCCCGTTGTTGTCAGTTATGACTTTTTGCCTGAGACCAAAGATGTATGATTTGATCCACAGAAGAACACTCCTGGAAAAACCCATGCGTATCAGCTTACGAAGTAATTTAGATGGTGAAATAGTGTCAAACGCCTTACTAAAGTCGAACAGTAGCAGTATAGTCATTAGTTTCTTATTGTCGTTTATCCCAGTTCGTATGTCCTCGGTTAGTTTTAGTAGAGATGTCTGGGTGCTGTGATGCTGTCTGAAACCGGTTTGCAGAGGATCCAAAATATTTTTGGATCTTAAGAAATCGGTAATCTGGTTGTGTACTATCTTCTCCAGCACCTTGGAGAGAAAGCTCAATAGTGCTATTGGGCGAAAATCTGATAAAATAGATGGCACTGAAACCTTTTTTAGAGGCACCAAGTGAGCCCCCCTCCAAGCCCCTGGGAAGACACCACCAGACAAAGAGGAGTTGAAGACCCTCGCTATATGATGACTTATATACGGGAGAGCCTTAGCTACAACGCTTCGGGAAATACCGTCCTCACCCCTAGCCTGCGACGAGAAATGAGCAACAGCCAGGACTACGTCCGTCACTGTAACGTCTTTGAAAACAAACCTGTCGTCACTGGCCGAGTCCAAGATGCTACCCAAATCAACGTCACCTTCACTCTGGGAGACCGATACCCCCGCTAAGTGCGAGTTCAGCTCACCCGACGAGAAGCCATGCAACCCCCCTCCCCGTGCCCTTGGCAGGAGCCCCAAGCCCTTTAGTTCTTTCCAAATATCCTTCTTATTTTCTAGGGCTTCAAAAATCTTATTCTGCATGTAAGTCTCCCGCGCGATTTTCATGCGTTGTTCTGCTTCGACCGCGAGAGACCGGTACTCCTGCCAAAGAGAGAGAGAGAGAGAGAGAGAGAGAGAGGGAGAGAGGGCGAGAAAAGGAGAGAGAAGGAGAGAACGTGCTGCGGTAAGCAAACCGCTGCTGCACTATCGATGTGACAATCTCTAACCCACACTACACTCTTCTAACTACTCGACCACAAAACTGTTAGGGGAGGAAGGTGGAGGAGTGGGGGTTTGTTGTGTCTAGCGATAGTGTAAGTACTACTAATTCCAAATCAAATACATTAATGTTAAATTGAAAAGTCGATTCAAAACGATTAGCGAAAAAGCATTGCAGTCGATTGGGGGTCGAATCAGTATGAATCGATTTAAATATCCATTTTTCATATTAATTTTATCGCATTCAATCGATTTGTATAACATTACGTTTTTAATTGTATTTTAATCGTATTCCGTTCCAATAATTGGTATTAAGATTGACACTCAGACTCGATTGAACTTTCTTCTATCGACTTTTCAAGTTCTGCTTTCAGCAGATTTTGCGATTCATTGGATTGATTTTAATCGAATCGAATCGATTCCAGTAAAATGACGCTTTTAATTGGTTTTAAATGCTATAGTGAGCATTAGCATAGACATTTAAAATCGATGCAATCTTTATGTATCGACTTCAATGTCATTTTTGCGATTCGTTTCATCGATTTTAAACGAATTTAATGTAGTCATTTGCAGACATCAGTATTTTTAATGAATTTTTATAGTATTCTTCAATATTACTTGAACCAATACATTGTTATAGTAAATTATAGTAGAATTCAAGCATCATATTTAATTGAGATCTATTATAAAAATTAATCGATTTCAGCGCGTTAATTTTTATGGCATTTAATAACATTTATAAAATAAAATTAGAATTCAAATACCTTTGGACATAACTTTTTATTGTTTAAATAAACTTGTTTAAATACACTTTATTATTATTATACTTTGTACCACAAAATTCATAAAATTATTAACTCGGCGTTAATAAGAAAAGTTGACAAATAAAAAATAACCCAACGTCTTTACTTTTTTAGTGGGCTCGTCAGACTATGGCTATTAAAAAGCTAAAATAAATAAATAAATAAGTAGAAAAATAATATCCAACTCGGCGTTAATAAGAATAGTAAAGCCATAAATAATAACCCAGAGTCTTTACATTTTAGTGGACTCGTCAGATTATATAAATATTAAAAAGCTAAAATAAATGAATAAGTAGAAAAATGTTAACTAACTCAGAATTAATAAACATAGTAAAGCAATAAATAATAACCCAACGTCTTTACATTTTAGTGGCCTCGTCAGACTATATAAATATTAAAAAACTAAAATAAATGCATAAGTAGAAAAATGTTAACCAACTTGGCGTTGATATGAAAAATAGAACAATAAATAATGATCCAGCCCAGCGTCTTTACTTTTTAATGGGTTCGACATAAACTAAATATTTTAAAGTAAGAAAAATTAACAAATATTAAGCATTTATGCTAGTGGATCTTCATCAAGGCTTGCCGCATCATTTTCTGTACCTTCGTCTGACTTCGTGTCGTCATCACTTGACATGTCATCTTCAGAAGCTGTAACCAATAGCTCATCAGCTGTGACTTACTTACGTCAATAGTCCGAAAGGCATGGACAGACAAATGAATAGAAAGCATCTCGAATCTCTGAATTTTAAAACAGGCAATACCAGTTCATCATCGGAAAAAGTAAAGGACTATTGCATTAATTTGTTTTCACATAAAAGATTAAGTCAGTTCTATAAAAATGTGCCGGAAAATATAACTTATTTTGGAAAGAGTAGCCTTGAAAATATAAATGGAAAGGGCCAATGTTTAACTTATCAAAAGTGCATTTTTAAAGGTTCCGTTTATCACAGTATTGCGTATTCCCGGGCAAAAAAGACTGATGACACTGTTGTAAAATTACGTTCAGGGTAATTTGGGTGTATAGTTAATATTGTAGATAAAAACAACCAGTGTTACTTGCAAATTTCATTGTTTGAGATTTTTCCTGATGACCGTTTTGAAGGCACATTAAGAAAGTACACTCTGAAGATACAAAAAATACTCTTACGGTACCAATAGATAATGTACAGTGTAAAGTTTTAATTAAAAATGTAAAAAACGCCCGTTATGTATCTATATTAGCAAACAACATAGAAATACAATAAAAATATTGGTTTATGTAAATATTCTGCTAATAATCAGCATTTAAAAGCGATTGAATGAGTAATTTGCTTCAATAGTAGATCAAAATCTAAAGATACCAGATTACAAAGGATTGAACAGATTAAACTCAATTTAGATGGATTGGAATCGATTAATTATCTAATCCATCTCAATCAGATTCAATCTGTTAAAACAATTATTATCTGGTGATATTGGATTGAGATTATTTTATTTATGAATTGATTTGTCATAATATCAGGGTATCTCTACTCAATAATTGTAAACAAAAAAGGCTTTATTGTAACTATTATTACTTTAAGGATAGACTGGTAATTAAATATCTAACTTAAAAAAAAATTTCAAACAAATGATCTACTTATACGACTTCAATAGATTTGCCCATTAAAGTGAATCATTACGTCAATCGAACACACGAAAAAAATACGGAAAACTCTCTGTTTTAAGAAACTAATAACAATAGTAACTATTGGATTTCACGTAGAAGCGATATATTAAAAGAATACTATATTGTAAACTTATAATTTTATTAAACCTACAGTGAAAAGAGGATTTTTATTCCACTGTATGACAAATTTTTAAGTTTGTAATAGTATTCTTTGACAATATCGCTTTTGCGTGAAATCTAATAGTTACTAGTTTCTTCAAATGCTAAGTGTTCGGGACGCGGTAAGCCCCTGCATGCCCCTCACCCTCTATACAGCGAACGCATTGTTCCTCGCCTCCCCATGCAAGCTATCGACTTAAGGAGAGCGCGCGGGGGCGTGGGTGCGTATGCTTTCTCCCACGTTTTGACCCGCGAAGTCCTTCAAACATCACCTTCGACGTGTTGTCGGAGATGCTAAACTGACGTTTGAGGAGTTCGCCACGGTGACGTCACGCATCGAAGCTTGTCTAAACTCAAGGCCACTTTCACCACTGAGCAGTGATTCGACGGACATCACCGCCCTGACGCCAAACCACTTCCTGATCGGTGCTGCCGTGAAGGCACCTGCTCAGCCCTCCTCGCCTGATTCGTTTGTTACAGATACCTCTCGTTGGCAATTGGTCAAAGCTATAAGGGACCACTTTTGATATCGATGGCGCAAGGAGGTACTACACTTCCTTCAGCAACGCATCAAGTGGCTCCAGGCAAGGGGAGTCCCACGCGAGGGCGATCTCGTGCTTTTGACTGGCGACCAGCAGCCGCCACTCCAATGGCCACTAGCGAGGGTAGAAAAACTTCATCCAGGCCCAGACGGGCTCACTCGGGTATTAACCCTTCGGACGCAGACTTCAACATTTCAACGGCCACTGACCAGGGTCATTCATCTATAAGTCAATGACGAGGTAACGTCTCACCTGGTCAGCGTCCGCGAGCAGGGAGCTCCTCGCTTCCAATCAGCTGCACCGACGGTGAGCGGCGCACCCGCCATAGCTGACGGCCCCTCTGCCACGGTGGGCGTGCATACTCTATCAACGCTCGCGTGAAGAGCTCACGAAGATGAGATAATCACACGATATACACTACATACTTATCTCCGCCTTATATTAATCTCGCGGTTCCAAGCTTCTATTCATGCGTTACTGTCTAAAAAAAAATTTTAAAAATCGTACAGCTTCCAATTTGTATTTAAATGTAAAAAAAGAATATATTTTTGTACCTCAATATATGTATAAAGTAAACCCTGAAAAAACATATTTTATAAAACTACATATTTTATGAAATATTTATGTACCTATATTATTGTAAATTGAAAATTTTATGAAATTGTAAATTTCGTGAAATTGCAAATTTCGTAGAGTTGCAAATTTCGTGGAATTGCAAATTTCGTGAAATTGCTAATTTTGTGGAATTGAAAATTTCGTGAATTTGCAAACTTCGTAGAATTACAAACTTCGTGGAATTGCAAATTTCGTGAAATTGCAAATTTCGTGAAATTGCAAACTTCGTGGAATTGCAAATTTCGTGGAATTGCACACTTCGTGGAATTGCCAATTTCGTAAAATAGCAAATTTCGTGAAATTGCAAATTTATTGAGAAAAAATGCTAAACAGCTTTGTGGCCGCGTATAATATATATTATTAAATATAGTTTCTAATTCAGTAAATTATGTGAACTGCGACATATAATTATATTCCTGCATATTTTATGTAATGATTATGTACCTATGTTATTGTAAATTGTAAATTTCGTGGAATTGCAAATTTCGTGCAATTGCAAATTTCATAAAATTGCAAATTTAATAAAATTGCAAATTTATTGAGAAAAAATATTAAACAGCTTTGTGGCCGCGTATAATATATATTATTAAATATAGTTTCTAATTCAGTAAATGATGTTAACTGTGGACCTATAATTATATTCCTGCATATTTTATGAAATATTTATGTACCTATATTATTGTAAATTGAATATTTTGTGAAATTGTAAATTTCGTGACATTAACAATTTCGTGGAATTGCAAACTTCGTGGAATTGCAAATTTCGTGAAATTGCAAACTTCCTGGCATTGCAAATTTCGTGGAATTGCAAATTTCGTAAAAATGCAAATTTATTGAGAAAAAATATAAAACAGCTTTGTGGCCGCGTATAATATATATTATTAAATATAGTTTCTAATTCAGTAAATGATGTTAACTGTGGACCTATAATTATAATCCTGCATATTTTATAAAATATTTATGTACCTATATTATTGTAAAATGCAAATTTCGTGGAATTGCAAATTTCGTGCAATTGCAAATTTCGTGGAATTGCAAATTTCGTGAAATTGCAAATTTCGTGGAATTGCAAACTTCGTGGAATTGCAAATTTCGTGGACTTGCAATTTTGGTGGAATTGAAAATTTCGTGGAATTTCAAATTTAGTGAAATTGCAAATTTCGTGGAATTGCAAATTTCGTGGAATTGCAAATTTCATAAAATTACAATTTTCATAAAATTGCAAATTTATTGAGAAAAAATATTAAACAGCTTTGTGGCCGCGTATAATATATATTATTAAATATAGTTTCTAATTCAGTAAATGATGTTAACTGTGGACCTATAATTATATTCCTGCATATTTTATGAAATATTTATGTACCTATATTATTGTAAATTGAAAATTTTGTGAAATTGTAAATTTCGTGAAATTGCAAATTTCGTGAAATTGCAAATTTCGTGGAATTGCAAATTTCGTGAAATTGCAAATTTCGTGAAATTGCAAATTTCGTGAAATTGCAAATTTCGTGAAATTGCAATATTCGTGAAAAAGCAAATTTCGTGAAATTGCAAATTTCGTGAAATTGCAAATTTCGTGAAATTGCAAATTTCGTGAATTTGCAAATTTCGTGAAATTGCAAATTTCGTGAAATTGCAAATTACGTGGAATTGCAAATTTAATAAAATTGCAAATTTCATAAAATTGCAAATTTATTGAGAAAAAATATTAAACAGCTTTGTGGTCGCGTATAATATATATTATTAAATATAGTTTCTAATTCAGTAAATGATGTTAACTGTGGACCTATAATTATATTCCTGCATATTTTATAAAATATTTATGTACCTATATTATTGTAAATTGCACATTTCGTGGAATTGCAAATTTCGTGAAATTGCAAATTTCGTGAAATTGCAAATTTCGTGAAATAGTAAATTCAGTAAAATTGTAAATTTTGTGAATTTGTAAATTTTGTACAATTGTAAATTTCGTGGAATTGCAAATTTTGTGAAATTGTATACTTTGTGAAATTGTAAACTTAGTGAAATTGAAAATTTTGAAAAATTCCAAATTTTGTGAAATTGTAAATTTTGAGAAAATGTAAATTTTTTAGATTGTAAATATTGTGATATTGTAAATTTTGTGAAATTGTAAATTTTGTGAAATTGTAAATTTTGTGAAAATGTAAATTTTGTGAAATTGTAAATTTTGTGAAATTGCAAATTTTGTGAAATGGCAAATTTTGTGAAATTGTAAATTTTGTGAAATTGTAAATTTTGTGAAATTGTAAATTTTGTGAAATTGTGAATTTTGTTAAATTGTAAAATTTGTTAAATTGTAAATTTTGTGAAATTGTAAATTTTAAATAAATGGATATTTTGAGACAATTGAAAATATTTAGCGAATTTGAATTTCGTCAATTTTTGTGAAATTGAAAATTTTGTGAAATTGCAATATTGTGAAATTGCCAATTTTGTGAAATTGCAAATTTTGTGAAATTGTAAATTTTGTGAAATAGTAAATTTTGTAAAATTGTAAATTTTGTGAAATTGTAAATTTTGTGAAATTGTAAATTTTGTGGAATGGCAAATTTCGTGGAATTGCAAACTTCGTGGAATTGCAAATTTCGTGAAATTGCAAATTTCGTAAAATTGCAAATTTATTGAGAAAAAATATTAAACAGCTTTGTGGCCGCGTATAATATATATTATTAAATATAGTTTCTAATTCAGTAAATGATGTGAACTGCGGACCTATAATTATATTCCTGCATATTTTATGTAATATTTATGTACCTATATTATTGTAAATTGTAAATTTCGTGGAATTGCAAATTTCGTGGAATGGCAAATTTCGTGGAATTGCAAATTTCGTGAAATAGTAAATTCAGTAAAATTGTAAATTTTGTGAATTTGTAAATTTTGTACAATTGTAAATTTCGTGGAATTGCAAATTTTGTGAAATTGTATACTTTGTGAAATTGTAAACTTAGTGAAATTGAAAATTTTGAAAAATTCCAAATTTTGTGAAATTGTAAATTTTGTGAAAATGTAAATTTTTTAGATTGTAAATATTGTGATATTGTAAATTTTGTGAAATTGTAAATTTTGTGAAATTGTAAATTTTGTGAAATTGTAAATATTGTGAAAATGCAAATTTTGTAAAATGGCAAATTTTGTGAAATTGCAAATTTTGTGAATTTGCAAATTTTGTGAAATTGTATTCTTTGTGTAATTGTAAATTTTGTGAAACTGTAAATTTTGTGAAATTGTAAATTTTGTGAAATTGTAAGTTTTGTGAAAATGCAAATTTTGTAAAATGGCAAATTTTGTGAAATTGCAAATTTTGTGAATTTGCAAATTTTGTGAAATTGTATACTTTGTGTAATTGTAAATTTTGTGAAACTGTAAATTTTGTGAAATTGTAAATTTTGTGAAATTGTAAGTTTTGTGAAAATGTAAATTTTGTGAAATTGTAAATTTTGTGAAATTGCAAATTTTGTGAAATGGCAAATTTTGTGAAATTTTAAATTTTGTGAAATTGTAAATTTTGTGAAATTGTAAATTTTGTGAAATTATAAATTTTGTGAAATTGTGAATTTTGTTAAATTGTAAAATTTGTTAAATTGTAAATTTTGTGAAATTGTAAATTTTAAATAAATGAATATTTTGAGACAATTGAAAATATTTAGCGAATTTGAATTTCGTCAATTTTTGTGAAATTGAAAATTTTGTGAAATTGCAAATTTTGTGAAATTGCCAATTTTGTGAAATTGCAAATTTTGAGAAATTGTAAATTTTGTAAAATTGTAAATTTTGTGAAATTGTAAATTTTGTGAAATTGTAAATTTTGTGAAATTGTAAATTTTGTGAAATTATAATTTTGTAAAATTGTAAATTTTGTGAAATTATAATTTTGTAAAATTGTAAATTTTGTGAAGTTGTAAATTTTGTGAAATTGTAAATTTTGTGAAATTGTAAATTTCGTGGAATTGCAAATTTCGTGAAATTGCAAACTTCGTGGAATTGCAAATTTCGTGGAATTGCAAATTTCGTAAAATTGCAAATTTATTGAGAAATAATATTAAACAGCTTTGTGGCCGCGTATAATATATATTATTAAATATAGTTTCTAATTCAGTAAATGATGTGAACTGCGGACCTATAATTATATTCCTGCATATTTTATGTAATATTTATGTACCTATATTATTGTAAATTGTAAATTTCGTGAAATTGCAAATTTCATGAAATTGTAAATTTCGTGGAATTGCAAATTTCGTGGAATGGCAAATTTCGTGGAATTGCAAACTTCGTGGAATTGCAAATTTCGTGAAATTGCAAATTTCGTAAAATTGCAAATTTATTGAGAAAAAATATTAAACAGCTTTGTGGCCGCGTATAATATATATTATTAAATATAGTTTCTAATTCAGTAAATGATGTGAACTGCGGACCTATAATTATATTCCTGCATATTTTATGTAATATTTATGTACCTATATTATTGTAAATTGTAAATTTCGTGGAATTGCAAATTTCGTGGAATGGCAAATTTCGTGGAATTGCAAATTTCGTGAAATAGTAAATGCAGTAAAATTGTAAATTTTGTGAATTTGTAAATTTTGTACAATTGTAAATTTCGTGGAATTGCAAATTTTGTGAAATTGTATACTTTGTGAAATTGTAAACTTAGTGAAATTGAAAATTTTGAAAAATTCCAAATTTTGTGAAATTGTAAATTTTGTGAAAATGTAAATTTTTTAGATTGTAAATATTGTGATATTGTAAATTTTGTGAAATTGTAAATTTTGTGAAATTGTAAATTTTGTGAAATTGTAAATATTGTGAAAATGCAAATTTTGTAAAATGGCAAATTTTGTGAAATTGCAAATTTTGTGAATTTGCAAATTTTGTGAAATTGTATACTTTGTGTAATTGTAAATTTTGTGAAACTGTAAATTTTGTGAAATTGTAAATTTTGTGAAATTGTAAATATTGTGAAAATGCAAATTTTGTGAAATTGTAAATTTTGTGAAATTGTAAATTTTGTGAAATTGTAAATTTTGTGAAATTGTAAATTTTGTGAAATTGTGAATTTTGTTAAATTGTAAAATTTGTTAAATTGTAAATTTTGTGAAATTGTAAATTTTAAATAAATGGATATTTTGAGACAATTGAAAATATTTAGCGAATTTGAATTTCGTCAATTTTTGTGAAATTGAAAATTTTGTGAAATTGCAAATTTTGTGAAATTGCCAATTTTGTGAAATTGCAAATTTTGTGAAATTGTAAATTTTGTGAAATTGTAAATTTTGTAAAATTGTAAATTTTGTGAAATTGTAAATTTTGTGAAATTGTAAATTTTGTGAAATTATAATTTTGTAAAATTGTAAATTTTGTGAAATTATAATTTTGTAAAATTGCAAATTTCGTGAAATTGCAAATTTCGTAAAATTGCAAATTTATTGAGAAAAAATATTAAACAGCTTTGTGGCCGCGTATAATATATATTATTAAATATAGTTTCTAATTCAGTAAATGATGTGAACTGCGGACCTATAATTATATTCCTGCATATTTTATGTAATATTTATGTACCTATATTATTGTAAATTGTAAATTTCGTGGAATTGCAAATTTCGTGGAATGGCAAATTTCGTGGAATTGCAAATTTCGTGAAATAGTAAATTCAGTAAAATTGTAAATTTTGTGAATTTGTAAATTTTGTACAATTGTAAATTTCGTGGAATTGCAAATTTTGTGAAATTGTATACTTTGTGAAATTGTAAACTTAGTGAAATTGAAAATTTTGAAAAATTCCAAATTTTGTGAAATTGTAAATTTTGTGAAAATGTAAATTTTTTAGATTGTAAATATTGTGATATTGTAAATTTTGTGAAATTGTAAATTTTGTGAAATTGTAAATTTTGTGAAATTGTAAATATTGTGAAAATGCAAATTTTGTAAAATGGCAAATTTTGTGAAATTGCAAATTTTGTGAATTTGCAAATTTTGTGAAATTGTATACTTTGTGTAATTGTAAATTTTGTGAAACTGTAAATTTTGTGAAATTGTAAATTTTGTGAAATTGTAAGTTTTGTGAAAATGCAAATTTTGTAAAATGGCAAATTTTGTGAAATTGCAAATTTTGTGAATTTGCAAATTTTGTGAAATTGTATACTTTATGTAATTGTAAATTTTGTGAAACTGTAAATTTTGTGAAATTGTAAGTTTTGTGAAAATGTAAATTTTGTGAAATTGTAAATTTTGTGAAATTGTAAATTTTAAATAAATGAATATTTTGAGACAATTGAAAATATTTAGCGAATTTGAATTTCGTCAATTTTTGTGAAATTGAAAATTTTGTGAAATTGCAAATTTTGTGAAATTGCCAATTTTGTGAAATTGCAAATTTTGTGAAATTGTAAATTTTGTGAAATTGTAAATTTTGTAAAATTGTAAATTTTGTGAAATTGTAAATTTTGTGAAATTGTAAATTTTGTGAAATTATAATTTTGTAAAATTGTAAATTTTGTGAAATTATAATTTTGTAAAATTGTAAATATTGTGAAGTTGTAAATTTTGTGAAATTGTAAATTTTGTGAAATTGTAAATTTCGTGGAATTGCAAATTTCGTGAAATTGCAAAGTTCGTGGAATTGCAAATTTCGTGGAATTGCAAATTTCGTAAAATTGCAAATTTATTGAGAAAAAATATTAAACAGCTTTGTGGCCGCGTATAATATATATTATTAAATATAGTTTCTAATTCAGTAAATGATGTGAACTGCGGACCTATAATTATATTCCTGCATATTTTATGTAATATTTATGTACCTATATTATTGTAAATTGTAAATTTCGTGAAATTGCAAATTTCATGAAATTGTAAATTTCGTGGAATTGCAAATTTCGTGGAATGGCAAATTTCGTGGAATTGCAAACTTCGTGGAATTGCAAATTTCGTGAAATTGCAAATTTCGTAAAATTGCAAATTTATTGAGAAAAAATATTAAACAGCTTTGTGGCCGCGTATAATATATATTATTAAATATAGTTTCTAATTCAGTAAATGATGTGAACTGCGGACCTATAATTATATTCCTGCATATTTTATGTAATATTTATGTACCTATATTATTGTAAATTGTAAATTTCGTGGAATTGCAAATTTCGTGGAATGGCAAATTTCGTGGAATTGCAAATTTTGTGAAATGGCAAATTTTGTGAAATTGTAAATTTTGTGAAATTGTAAATTTTGTGAAATTGTAAATTTTGTGAAATTGTAAATTTTGTGAAATTGTGAATTTTGTTAAATTGTAAAATTTGTTAAATTGTAAATTTTGTGAAATTGTAAATTTTAAATAAATGGATATTTTGAGACAATTGAAAATATTTAGCGAATTTGAATTTCGTCAATTTTTGTGAAATTGCCAATTTTGTGAAATTGCAAATTTTGTGAAATTGTAAATTTTGTGAAATTGTAAATTTTGTAAAATTGTAAATTTTGTGAAATTGTAAATTTTGTGAAATTGTAAATTTTGTGAAATTATAATTTTGTAAAATTGTAAATTTTGTGAAATTATAATTTTGTAAAATTGTAAATTTTGTGAAGTTGTAAATTTTGTGAAATTGTAAATTTTGTGAAATTGTAAATTTCATGGAATTGCAAATTTCGTGAAATTGCAAACTTCGTGGAATTGCAAATTTCGTGGAATTGCAAATTTCGTAAAATTGCAAATTTATTGAGAAAAAATATTAAACAGCTTTGTGGCCGCGTATAATATATATTATTAAATATAGTTTCTAATTCAGTACATCATGTGAACTGCGGACCTATAATTATATTCCTGCATATTTTGTAAAATATTTATGTACCTATATTATTGTAAATTGCAAATTTCGTGGAATTGCAAATTTCGTAGAGTTGCAAATTTCGTGACATTAACAATTTCGTGGAATTGCAAACTTCGTGGAATTGCAAATTTCGTGGAATTGCAAATTTCGTGGAATTGCAAATTTCGTAAAATTGCAAATTTATTGAGAAAAAATATTAAACAGCTTTGTGGCCGCGTATAATATATATTATTAAATATAGTTTCTAATTCAGTAAATGATGTGAACTGCGGACCTATAATTATATTCCCACATATTTGATGAAATATTTATGTACCTATATTATTGTAAATAGAACATTTTTTGAAATTGTAAATTTCGTGACAATAACAATTTCGTGAAATTTCAAACTTCGTGGAATTGCAAATTTCGTGAAATTGCAAACTTCGTGGAATTGCAAATTTCGTGGAATTGCAAATTTCGTAAAATTGCAAATTTATTGAGAAAAAATGCTAAACAGCTTTGTGGCCGCGTATAATATATATTATTAAATGTAGTTTCTAATTCAGCAAATGATGTGAACTGCGGACCTATAATTATATTCCTACATATTTTATGAAATATTTATGTACCTATATTATTGTAAATTGAAAATTTTGTGAAATTGTAAATTTCGTGACATTAACAATTTCGTGAAATTGCAAACTTCGTGAAATTGCAAACTTCGTGGAATTTCAAACTTCGTGGAATTGCAAATTTCGTGAAATTGCAAACTTCGTGGAATTGCAAATTTCGTGGAATTGCAAATTTCGTAAAATTGCAAATTTAATGAGAAAAAATATTAAACAGCTTTGTGGCCGCGTATAATATATATTATTAAATATAGTTTCTAATTCAGTAAATGATGTGAACTGCGGACCTATAATTATATTCCTGCATATTTTATGTAATATTTATGTACCTATATTATTGTAAATTGTAAATTTCGTGAAATTGTAAATTTCGTGAAATTGCAAATTTCATGAAATTGTAAATTTCGTGGAATTGCAAATTTCGTGGAATGGCAAATTTCGTGGAATTGCAAACTTCGTGGAATTGCAAATTTCGTGAAATTGCAAATTTCGTAAAATTGCAAATATTATTGAGAAAAAATATTAAACAGCTTTGTGGCCGCGTATAATATATATTATTAAATATAGTTTCTAATTCAGTAAATGATGTGAACTGCGGACCTATAATTATATTCCTGCATATTTTATGAAATATTTATGTACGTATATTATTGTAAATTGAAAATTTTATGAAATTGCAAATTTCGTGGAGTTGCAAATTTCGTGGAATTGCAAATTTCGTGGAATTGCAAATTTCGTTGAATTGCCAATTTCGTGCAATTGCAAATTTCGTGCAATTGCAAATTTCGTGGAATTGCAAATTTCGTGAAATTGCAAATTTATTGAGAAAAAATATTAAACAGCTTTGTGGCCGCGTATAATATATATTATTAAATATAGTTTCTAATTCAGTAAATGATGTTAACTGCGGACCTATAATTATATTCCTGCATATTTTATGAAATATTGATGTACCTATATTATTGTAAATTTTAAATTTTATGAAATTGCAAATTTTGTGAAATTGCAAATTTGTGAAATTGCAAATTTTGTGAAATTGTATACTTTGTGAAATTGTAAACTTAGTGAAAATGAAAATTTTGTGAAATTGTATACTT
The DNA here is from genome assembly GCA_949152435.1 of Gastracanthus pulcherrimus. Classification (NCBI taxonomy): domain Eukaryota; kingdom Metazoa; phylum Arthropoda; class Insecta; order Hymenoptera; family Pteromalidae; genus Gastracanthus; species Gastracanthus pulcherrimus. The sequence continues at coordinate 146,363,262 of OX424572.1, forward strand.
TGTGTAATTGTAAATTTTGTGAAACTGTAAATTTTGTGAAATTGTAAATTTTGTGAAATTGTAAGTTTTGTGAAAATGTAAATTTTGTGAAATTGTAAATTTTGTGAAATTGCAAATTTTGTGAAATGGCAAATTTTGTGAAATTGTAAATTTTGTGAAATTGTAAATTTTGTGAAATTGTAAATTTTGTGAAATTGTGAATTTTGTTAAATTGTAAACTTTGTTAAATTGTAAATTTTGTGAAATTGTAAATTTTAAATAAATGGATATTTTGAGACAATTGAAAATATTTAGCGAATTTGAATTTCGTCAATTTTTGTGAAATTGAAAATTTTGTGAAATTGAAAATTTTGTGAAATTGCCAATTTTGTGAAATTGCAAATTTTGTGAAATTGTAAATTTTGTGAAATTGTAAATTTTGTGAAATTGTAAATTTTGTGAAATTGTGAATTTTGTTAAATTGTAAAATTTGTTAAATTGTAAATTTTGTGAAATTGTAAATTTTAAATAAATGGATATTTTGAGACAATTGAAAATATTTAGCGAATTTGAATTTCGTCAATTTTTGTGAAATTGAAAATTTTGTGAAATTGCAAATTTTGTGAAATTGCCAATTTTGTGAAATTGCAAATTTTGTGAAATTGTAAATTTTGTGAAATTGTAAATTTTGTAAAATTGTAAATTTTGTGAAATTGTAAATTTTGTGAAATTGTAAATTTTGTGAAATTATAATTTTGTAAAATTGTAAATTTTGTGAAATTATAATTTTGTAAAATTGTAAATTTTGTGAAGTTGTAAATTTTGTGAAATTGTAAATTTTGTGAAATTGTAAATTTCATGGAATTGCAAATTTCGTGAAATTGCAAACTTCGTGGAATTGCAAATTTCGTGGAATTGCAAATTTCGTAAAATTGCAAATTTATTGAGAAAAAATATTAAACAGCTTTGTGGCCGCGTATAATATATATTATTAAATATAGTTTCTAATTCAGTAAATGATGTGAACTGCGGACCTATAATTATATTCCTGCATATTTTATGTAATATTTATGTACCTATATTATTGTAAATTGTAGATTTCGTGGAATTGCAAATTTCGTGAAATAGTAAATTCAGTAAAATTGTAAATTTTGTGAATTTGTAAATTTTGTACAATTGTAAATTTCGTGGAATTACAAATTTCGTGAAATTGAAAAACTTCGTGGAATTGCAAATTTCGTGGAATTGCAAATTTCGTGAAATTGCAAATTTATTGAGAAAAAATATTAAACAGCTTTGTGACCGCGTATAATATATATTATTAAATATAGTTTCTAATTCAGTAAATGATGTTAACTGCGGACCTATAATTATATTCCTGCATATTTTATGAAATATTGATGTACCTATATTATTGTAAATATTAAATTTTATGAAATTGCAAATTTTGTGAAATTGCAAATTTGTGAAATTGCAAATTTTTTGAAATTGTATACTTTGTGAAATTGTAAACTTAGTGAAATTGAAAATTTTGTGAAATTGTATACTTTGTGTAATTGTAAATTTTGTGAAACTGTAAATTTTGTGAAATTGTAAATTTTGTGAAATTGTAAGTTTTGTGAAAATGTAAATTTTGTGAAATTGTAAATTTTGTGAAATTGCAAATTTTGTGAAATGGCAAATTTTGTGAAATTGTAAATTTTGTGAAATTGTAAATTTTGTGAAATTGTAAATTTTGTGAAATTGTGAATTTTGTTAAATTGTAAACTTTGTTAAATTGTAAATTTTGTGAAATTGTAAATTTTAAATAAATGGATATTTTGAGACAATTGAAAATATTTAGCGAATTTGAATTTCGTCAATTTTTGTGAAATTGAAAATTTTGTGAAATTGAAAATTTTGTGAAATTGCCAATTTTGTGAAATTGCAAATTTTGTGAAATTGTAAATTTTGTGAAATTGTAAATTTTGTGAAATTGTAAATTTTGTGAAATTGTAAATTTTGTGAAATTGTAATTTTTGTGAAATTGTAAATTTCGTGGAATTGCGAATTTCGTGAAATTGCAAACTTCGTGGAATTGCAAATTTCGTGGAATTGCAAATTTCGTAAAATTGCAAATTTATTGAGAAAATATATTAAACAGCTTTGTGGCCGCGTATAATATATATTATTAAATATAGTTTCTAATTCAGTAAATGATGTGAACTGCGGACCTATAATTATATTCCTGCATATTTTATAAAATATTTATGTACCTATATTATTGTAAATTGCAAATTTCGTGGAATTGCAAATTTCGTAGAGTTGCAAATTTCGTGACATTAACAATTTCGTGGAATTGCAAACTTCGTGGAATTGCAAATTTCGTGAAATTGCAAATTTCGTAAAATTGCAAATTTATTGAGAAAAAATGCTAAACAGCTTTGTGGCCGCGTATAATATATATTATTAAATGTAGTTTCTAATTCAGCAAATGATGTGAACTGCGGACCTATAATTATATTCCTACATATTTTATGAAATATTTATGTACCTATATTATTGTAAATTGAAAATTTTGTGAAATTGTAAATTTCGTGACATTAACAATTTCGTGAAATTGCAAACTTCGTGAAATTGCAAACTTCGTGGAATTGCAAACTTCGTGGAATTGCAAATTTCGTGAAATTGCAAACTTCGTGGAATTGCAAATTTCGTGGAATTGCAAATTTCGTAAAATTGCAAATTTATTGAGAAAAAATATTAAACAGCTTTGTGGCCGCGTATAATATATATTATTAAATATAGTTTCTAATTCAGTAAATGATGTGAACTGCGGACCTATAATTATATTCCTGCATATTTTATGTAATATTTATGTACCTATATTATTGTAAATTGTAAATTTCGTGAAATTGTAAATTTCGTGAAATTGCAAATTTCATGAAATTGTAAATTTCGTGGAATTGCAAATTTCGTGGAATGGCAAATTTCGTGGAATTGCAAACTTCGTGGAATTGCAAATTTCGTGAAATTGCAAATTTCGTAAAATTGCAAATATTATTGAGAAAAAATATTAAACAGCTTTGTGGCCGCGTATAATATATATTATTAAATATAGTTTCTAATTCAGTAAATGATGTGAACTGCGGACCTATAATTATATTCCTGCATATTTTATGTAATATTTATGTACCTATATTATTGTAAATTGTAAATTTCGTGAAATTGCAAATTTCGTGGAATTGCAAATTTCGTAAAATTGCAAATTTATTGAGATTATATATTAAACAGCTTTGTGGCCGCGTATAATATATATTATTAAATATAGTTTCTAATTCAGTAAATGATGTGAACTGCGGACCTATAATTATATTCCTGCATATTTTATGTAATATTTATGTACCTATATTATTGTAAATTGTAAATTTCGTGAAATTGTAAATTTCGTGAAATTGCAAATTTCATGAAATTGTAAATTTCGTGGAATTGCAAATTTCGTGGAATGGCAAATTTCGTGGAATTGCAAACTTCGTGGAATTGCAAATTTCGTGAAATTGCAAATTTCGTAAAATTGCAAATTTATTGAGAAAAAATATTAAACAGCTTTGTGGCCGCGTATAATATATATTATTAAATATAGTTTCTAATTCAGTAAATGATGTGAACTGCGGACCTATAATTATATTCCTGCATATTTTATGAAATATTTATGTACGTATATTATTGTAAATTGAAAATTTTATGAAATTGCAAATTTCGTGGAATTGCAAATTTCGTAAAATTGCAAATTTATTGAGATTATATATTAAACAGCTTTGTGGCCGCGTATAATATATATTATTAAATATAGTTTCTAATTCAGTAAATGATGTGAACTGCGGACCTATAATTATATTCCTGCATATTTTATGTAATATTTATGTACCTATATTATTGTAAATTGTAAATTTCGTGAAATTGTACATTTCGTGAAATTGCAAATTTCATGAAATTGTAAATTTCGTGGAATTGCAAATTTCGTGGAATGGCAAATTTCGTGGAATTGCAAACTTCGTGGAATTGCAAATTTCGTGAAATTGCAAATTTCGTAAAATTGCAAATTTATTGAGAAAAAATATTAAACAGCTTTGTGGCCGCGTATAATATATATTATTAAATATAGTTTCTAATTCAGTAAATGATGTGAACTGCGGACCTATAATTATATTCCTGCATATTTTATGAAATATTTATGTACGTATATTATTGTAAATTGAAAATTTTATGAAATTGCAAATTTCGTGGAGTTGCAAATTTCGTGGAATTGCAAATTTCGTGGAATTGCAAATTTCGTTGAATTGCCAATTTCGTGCAATTGCAAATTTCGTGCAATTGCAAATTTCGTGGAATTGCAAATTTCGTGAAATTGCAAATTTCGTGAAATTGCAAATTTCGTGGAATTGCAAATTTCGTAAAATTGCAAATTTATTGAGATTATATATTAAACAGCTTTGTGGCCGCGTATAATATATATTATTAAATATAGTTTCTAATTCAGTAAATGATGTGAACTGCGGACCTATAATTATATTCCTGCATATTTTATGTAATATTTATGTACCTATATTATTGTAAATTGTAAATTTCGTGTAATTGCAAATTTCGTGAAATAGTAAATTCAGTAAAATTGTAAATTTTGTGAATTTGTAAATTTTGTACAATTGTAAATTTCGTGGAATTACAAATTTCGTGAAATTGAAAAACTTCGTGGAATTGCAAATTTCGTGGAATTGCAAATTTCGTGAAATTGCAAATTTATTGAGAAAAAATATTAAACAGCTTTGTGACCGCGTATAATATATATTATTAAATATAGTTTCTAATTCAGTAAATGATGTTAACTGCGGACCTATAATTATATTCCTGCATATTTTATGAAATATTGATGTACCTATATTATTGTAAATATTAAATTTTATGAAATTGCAAATTTTGTGAAATTGCAAATTTGTGAAATTGCAAATTTTGTGAAATTGTATACTTTGTGAAATTGTAAACTTAGTGAAATTGAAAATTTTGTGAAATTGTATACTTTGTGTAATTGTAAATTTTGTGAAACTGTAAATTTTGTGAAATTGTAAATTTTGTGAAATTGTAAGTTTTGTGAAAATGTAAATTTTGTGAAATTGTAAATTTTGTGAAATTGCAAATTTTGTGAAATGGCAAATTTTGTGAAATTGTAAATTTTGTGAAATTGTAAATTTTGTGAAATTGTAAATTTTGTGAAATTGTGAATTTTGTTAAATTGTAAACTTTGTTAAATTGTAAATTTTGTGAAATTGTAAATTTTAAATAAATGGATATTTTGAGACAATTGAAAATATTTAGCGAATTTGAATTTCGTCAATTTTTGTGAAATTGAAAATTTTGTGAAATTGCAAATTTTGTGAAATTGCCAATTTTGTGAAATTGAAAAACTTCGTGGAATTGCAAATTTCGTGGAATTGCAAATTTCGTGAAATTGCAAATTTATTGAGAAAAAATATTAAACAGCTTTGTGACCGCGTATAATATATATTATTAAATATAGTTTCTAATTCAGTAAATGATGTTAACTGCGGACCTATAATTATATTCCTGCATATTTTATGAAATATTGATGTACCTATATTATTGTAAATATTAAATTTTATGAAATTGCAAATTTTGTGAAATTGCAAATTTGTGAAATTGCAAATTTTGTGAAATTGTATACTTTGTGAAATTGTAAACTTAGTGAAATTGAAAATTTTGTGAAATTGTATACTTTGTGTAATTGTAAATTTTGTGAAACTGTAAATTTTGTGAAATTGTAAATTTTGTGAAATTGTAAGTTTTGTGAAAATGTAAATTTTGTGAAATTGTAAATTTTGTGAAATTGCAAATTTTGTGAAACTGTAAATTTTGTGAAATTGTAAATTTTGTGAAATTGTAAATTTTGTGCAATTGCAAATTGTGTAAATAGTAAATATTGTGCAATTATAAACTTTGTGAATTTGTAAATTTTGTGAATTTGAAAATTTTGTAAAATTGCAAATTTTGTGAAATTGTAATTTTTGTGCAAATTTAAATTTTGTGAAATTGTAAATTTTGTGAAATTGCAAATTTTGTGAAATGGCAAATTTTGTGAAATTGTAAATTTTGTGAAATTGTAAATTTTGTGAAATTGTAAATTTTGTGAAATTGTAAATTTTGTGAAATTGTAAATTTTGTGAAATTGTGAATTTTGTTAAATTGTAAACTTTGTTAAATTGTAAATTTTGTGAAATTGCAAATTTTAAATAAATGGATATTTTTAGACATTGAAAATTTTTAGCGAATTTGAATTTCGTCAATTTTTGTGAAATTGCCAATTTTGTGAAATTGCAAATTTTGTGAAATTGTAAATTTTGTGAAATTGTAAATTTCGTGAAATTGTAAATTTTGTGAAATTGTAAATTTTGTGAAATTGTAAATTTTGTGAAATTGTAAATTTTGTGAAATTGAAAATTTTGTGAAATTGTAAATTTCGTGAAATTGTAAATTTTGTGAAATTGTAAATTATGTGAAATTGCAAATTGTGTAAATTGTAAATTTTGTGAAATTGTAAATTTTGTGAAATTGTAAATTTTGTGAAATTGTAAATTTTGTGAAATTGTAAATTTTGTGAAATTGTAAATTTTGTGATATTGTAAATTTTGTGAAATTGTAAATTTTATGAAATTGTAAATTTTGATAAATTGTAAATTTTGTGAAATTGTAAATTTTGTGAAATTGAAAATTTTGATAAATTGTAAATTTCGTGAAATTGTAAATTTTGTGAAATTGTAAATTTTGTGAATTTGCAAATTGTGTAAATTGTAAATTTTGTGAAATTGTAAATTTTGTGAAATTGAAATTTTTTGAAATTGGAAATTGGGCGATAATTAGAAATTTGGAGATTATTCTAAATTTTGATAGAATTTGATATTTTGCGAGACTGGGAAGTTATTAAATAAATGGAATTTTAGGGACTATGGAGATTCATGAACAAATGGGAATTCTCTAGAAAATTGGAAATTTTTAGTGAATTAAAAATTTTGAGATTTTTGGAAATTTTGATCGACTATGAACTTTTGAAAAAAATGGATTTTTTAAGAGCATTGGAAATTCTAGCGAATTGTAAATTTTATGAGATTTGGAAATTGGGGGACAATTGAAACTTTGCGAGAAACGCAAATGTTTAGAGAATTTGGAATTTAACGAAGATTGGAAAATTTTAAATAATTGGATATTTTGAGACAATTGAAAATTTATGCGGATTTGAATTTCGTCAAATTTTGTGATATTGTAAATTTTGTGAAATTGTAAATTTTGTGAAATTGAAAATTTTGATAAATTGTAAATTTCGTGAAAATGTAAATTTTGTGAAATTGTAAATTTTGTGAAATTGTAAATTTTGTGTAATTGTAAATTTTGTGAAATTGTAAATTTTGTGAAATTGTAATTTTTGTGAAATTGTAAATTTTGTGAAATTGTTAACTTAGAGAAATTACAAATTTTGTGAAATTGCAAATTTTGTGAAATTTCAAATTTTGTGAAATTGCAAATTTTGTGAAATTGCCAATTTTGTGAAATGGCAAATTTTGTGAAATTGCCAATTTTGTGAAATTGCCAATTTTTTGAAATTGCAAATTTTGTGAAATTGTAAATTTTGTGAATATGTAAATTCTGTGTAATTGTAAATTTTGTGAAATTGTAAATTTTGTGAAATTGTAAATTTTGTGAAATTGTAAACTTTGTAAAATTGTAAACTTTGTAAAATTGCAAATTGTGTAAATAGTAAATTTTTTGAAATTGTAAATATTGTGATATTGTAAATTTTGTGAAATTGTAAATTTTGTGAAATTGTAAATTTTGTGTAATTGTAAATTTTGTGAAATTGCAAATTTTGTGAAATTGCAAATTTTGTGAAATTGTATACTTTGTGTAATTGTAAATTTCGTGAAACTGTAAATTTTGTGATATTGTAAATTTTGTGAAATTGTAAATTTTGTGAAATTGTAAATTTTGTGAAGTTGCAAATTTTGTGATATTGTAAATTTTGTGAAATTGTAAATTTTTTGAAATTGTAAATTTTGTGAAATTGTAAATTTTTTGAAATTGTAAATTTTGTGAAATTGTAAATTTTGTGTAATTGTAAATTTTGTGAAATTGTAAATTTTGTGAAATTGAAAATTTTGATAAATTGTAAATTTCGTGAAATTGTAAATTTTGTGTAATTGTAAATTTTGTGAAAATGCAAATTGTGTAAATTGTAAATTTGGTGAAATTGTAAATTTTGTGAAATTGTAAATTGTGTAAATAGTAAATTTTGTGAAATTGCAAATTTTGTGAAATTGTAATTTTTGTGAAATTGTAAACTTTGTAAAATTGTAAACTTTGTGTAATTGTAAACTTTGTGAAATTGTAAACTTTGTACAATTATAAACTTTGTGAAATTGTAAATTGTGTGAATTTGTAAATTTTGTGAAATTGTAAATTTTGTGTAATTGTAAATTTTGTGAAATTGTAAACTTTATAAAATTGTAAACTTTGTGAAATTGGAACTTTGTGAAATTGTAAACTTTGTGAAATTATAAACTTTGTGCAATTGTAAATTGTGTGAATTTGTAAATTTTGTGAAATTGTTAACTTTGTGAAATTGAAAATTTTGTGATATTGAAAATTTTGTGAAATTGTAAATTTTGTGAAATTGTAAATTTTATGAAAATGTAAATTTTTTGAAACTGTAAATTTTGTGAAAATGTAAATTTTTTGAAATTGTAAATTTTGTGAAAATGTAAATTTTGTGAAATTGTAAACTTTGTGAAATTGTATATTATGTAAATTTTGTGAAATTGTAAACTTTGTGAAATTTTATATTGTGTGAATTGGTAAATTTTGTGAAATTGTATATTTTGTGAAAATGCTAATTTTGTGAAATTGCAAATTTTGTGAAATTGTAAATTTTGTGAAATTGAAAATTTTGATAAATTGTAAATTTCGTGACAATGTAAATTTTGTGAAATTGTAAATTTTGTGAAATTGTAAATTTTGTGAAATTGTAAATTTTGTGAAATTGTTAACTTTGTGAAATTGAAAATTTTGTAAAATTGTAAATTTTGTGAAAATGTAAATTTTTTGAAATTGTAAATTTTGTGAAATTGCAAATTTTGTGAAATTGCAAATTTGTGAAATTGCTAATTTTGTGAAATTGTATACTTTGTGAAATTACAAATTTTGTGAAATTGCAAATTATGTGAAATTGCAAATTTTGTGAAATTGCAAATTTTGTGAAATTGCAAATTTTGTGAAATTGCCAATTTTGTGAAATTGCAAATTTTGTAAAATTGTAAACTTTGTGAAATTGCAAATTGTGTAGATAGTAAATTTTTTGAAATTGTAAATATTGTGATATTGTACATTTTTGAAATTGTAAATTTTGTGACATTGCAAATTTTGTGAAATGGCAAATTTTGATAAATTGTAAATTTCGTGAAAATGTAAATTTTGTGAAATTGTAAATTTTGTGAAATTGTACATTTTGTGAAAATGTAAATTTTTTGAAATTGTAAATTTTGTGAAATTGTAAATTTTGTGAAATTGTAAATTTTGATAAATTGTAAATTTCGTGAAAATGAAAATTTTGTGTAATTGTAAATTTTGTGAAAATGTAAATTTTGTGAAATTGTAAATTTTGTGAAATTGTAAATTTTGTGAAATTGTAAATTTTGTGAAATTGTGAATTTTGTGAAATTGTAAATTTTGTGAAATTGTAAATTTTGTGAAATTGTAAATTTTGTGAAATTGTAAATTTTGTGTAATTGTAAATTTTGTGAAATTGTAAATTTTGTGAAATTATAAATTTTGTGTAATTGTAAATTTTGTGAAATTGTAAACTTTATAAAATTGTAAACTTTGTGAAATTGGAACTTTGTGAAATTGTAAACTTTGTGAAATTATAAACTTTGTGCAATTGTAAATTGTGTGAATTTGTAAATTTTGTGAAATTGTTAACTTTGTGAAATTGAGAATTTTGTGATATTGAAAATTTTGTGAAATTGTACATTTTGTGAAAATGTAAATTTTTTGAAATTGTAAATTTTGTGAAATTGTAAATTTTGTGAAAATGTAAATATTGTGAAATTGTTAATTTTGTGAAATTGTAAATTTTGTGAAGTTGAAAATTTTGTAAAATTGCCTATTTTGTAAAATTGCAAATTTTGTGAAATTGTAAACTTTGTGAAATTGTAAATTTTGTGAAATTGTAAATTTTGTGAAATTGCAAATTTCGTGAAATTGCAAATTTCGTGAAATTGCAAATTTCGTGAAATTGCAAATTTCGTGAAATTGCAAATTTCGTGAAATTGCAAATTTTGTACAATTGTAAATTTCGTGGAATTACAAATTTCGTGAAATTGCAAATTTCGTGAAATTGCAAATTTATTGAGAAAAAATATTAAACAGCTTTGTGGCCGCGTATAATATATATTATTAAATATAGTTTCTAATTCAGTAAATGATGTTAACTGCGGACCTATAATTATATTCCTGCATATTTTATGAAATATTGATGTACCTATATTATTGTAAATTTTAAATTTTATGAAATTGCAAATTTTGTGAAATTGCAAATTTGTGAAATTGCAAATTTTGTGAAATTGTATACTTTGTGAAATTGTAAACTTAGTGAAATTGAAAATTGTGAAAAATTCCAAATTTTGTGAAATTGTAAATTTTGTGAAAATGTAAATTTTTTGAGATTGTAAATATTGTGATATTGTAAATTTTGTGAAATTGTAAATTTTGTGAAATTGCAAATTTTGTAAAATGGCAAATTTTGTGAAATTGCAAATTTTGTGAATTTGCAAATTTTGTGAAATTGTATACTTTCTGTAATTGTAAATTTTGTGAAACTGTAAATTTTGTGAAATTGTAAATTTTGTGAAATTGTAAGTTTTGTGAAAATGTAAATATTGTGAAATTGTTAATTTTGTGAAATTGTAAATTTTGTGAAGTTGAAAATTTTGTAAAATTGCCTATTTTGTAAAATTGAAAATTTTGTGAAATTGTAAACTTTGTGAAATTGTAAATTTTGTGAAATTGTATATTTTGTGAAATTGTAAATTTTGTGAAATTGTAAATTTTGTGAAATTGTAAATTTCGTGGAATTGCAAATTTCGTGAAATTGCAAACTTCGTGGAATTGCAAATTTCGTGGAATTGCAAATTTCGTAAAATTGCAAATTTATTGAGAAAAAATATTAAACAGCTTTGTGGCCGCGTATAATATATATTATTAAATATAGTTTCTAATTCAGTAAATGATGTTAACTGCGGACCTATAATTATATTCCTGCATATTTTATGAAATATTGATGTACCTATATTATTGTAAATTTTAAAATTTATGAAATTGCAAATTTTGTGAAAATGCAAATTTGTGAAATTGCAAATTTTGTGAAATTGTATACTTTGTGAAATTGTAAACTTAGTGAAATTGAAAATTTTGAAAAATTCCAAATTTTGAGAAATTGTAAATTTTGTGAAAATGTAAATTTCTTGAGATTGTAAATATTGTGATATTGTAAATTTTGTGAAATTGTAAATTTTGTGAAATTGCAAATTATGTGAAATTGCAAATTTTGTGAAATTGTATACTTTGTGTAATTGTAAATTTTGTGAAACTGTAAATTTTGTGAAATTGTAAATTTTGTGAAATTGTAAATTTTGTGCAATTGCAAATTGTGTAAATAGTAAATATTGTGCAATTATAAACTTTGTGAATTTGTAAATTTTGTGAAATTGAAAATTTTGTAAAATTGCAAATTTTGTGAAATTGTAATTTTTGTGCAAATTTAAATTTTGTGAAATTGTAAATTTTGTGAAATTGCAAATTTTGTGAAATGGCAAATTTTGTGAAATTGTAAATTTTGTGAAATTGTAAATTTTGTGAAATTGTAAATTTTGTGAAATTGTAAATTTTGTGAAATTGTGAATTTTGTTAAATTGTAAACTTTGTTAAATTGTAAATTTTGTGAAATTGCAAATTTTAAATAAATGGATATTTTTAGACATTGAAAATTTTTAGCGAATTTGAATTTCGTCAATTTTTGTGAAATTGAAAAATTGTGAAATTGCAAATTTTGTGAAATTGCCAATTTTGTGAAATTGCAAATTTTGTGAAATTGTAAATTTTGTGAAATTGTAAATTTTGTGAAATTGTATACTTTGTGTAATTGTAAATTTTGTGAAACTGTAAATTTTGTGAAATTGTAAATTTTGTGAAATTGTAAATTTTGTGAAATTGTAAATTTTGTGCAATTGCAAATTGTGTAAATAGTAAATATTGTGCAATTATAAACTTTGTGAATTTGTAAATTTTGTGAAATTGAAAATTTTGTAAAATTGCAAATTTTGTGAAATTGTAATTTTTGTGCAAATTTAAATTTTGTGAAATTGTAAATTTTGTGAAATTGCAAATTTTGTGAAATGGCAAATTTTGTGAAATTGTAAATTTTGTGAAATTGTAAATTTTGTGAAATTGTAAATTTTGTGAAATTGTAAATTTTGTGAAATTGTGAATTTTGTTAAATTGTAAACTTTGTTAAATTGTAAATTTTGTGAAATTGCAAATTTTAAATAAATGGATATTTTTAGACATTGAAAATTTTTAGCGAATTTGAATTTCGTCAATTTTTGTGAAATTGTAAATTTCGTGAAATTGTAAATTTTGTGAAATTGTAAATTTCGTGAAATTGTAAATTTTGTGAAATTGTAAATTATGTGAAATTGCAAATTGTGTAAATTGTAAATTTTGTGAAATTGTAAATTTTGTGAAATTGTAAATTTTGTGAAATTGTAAATTTTGTGAAATGGTAAATTTTGTGAAATTGTAAATTTTGTGATATTGTAAATTTTGTGAAATTGTAAATTTTATGAAATTGTAAATTTTGATAAATTGTAAATTTTGTGAAATTGTAAATTTTGTGAAATTGAAAATTTTGATAAATTGTAAATTTCGTGAAATTGTAAATTTTGTGAAATTGTAAATTTTGTGAAATTGCAAATTGTGTAAATTGTAAATTTTGTGAAATTGTAAATTTTGTGAAATTGAAATTTTTTGAAATTGGAAATTGGGCGATAATTAGAAATTTGGAGATTATTCTAAATTTTGATAGAATTTGATATTTTGCGAGACTGGGAAGTTATTAAATAAATGGAATTTTAGGGACTTGGAGATTCATGAACAAATGGGAATTCTCTAGAAAATTGGAAATTTTTAGTGAATTAAAAATTTTCAGATTTTTGGAAATTTTGATCGACTATGAACTTTTGAAAAAAATGGATTTTTTAAGAGCATTGGAAATTCTAGCGAATTGTAAATTTTATGAGATTTGGAAATTGGGGGACAATTGAAACTTTGCGAGAAACGCAAATGTTTAGTGAATTTGGAATTTAACGAAGATTGGAAAATTTTAAATAATTGGATATTTTGAGACAATTGAAAATTTATGCGGATTTGAATTTCGTCAAAATTTTGTGAAATTGTAAATTTTGTGAAATTGAAAATTTTGATAAATTGTAAATTTCGTGAAAATGTAAATTTTGTGAAATTGTAAATTTTGTGAAATTGTAAATTTTGTGTAATTGTAAATTTCGTGAAATTGTAAATTTTGTGAAATTGTAATTTTTGTGAAATTGTAAATTTTGTGAAATTGTTAACTTAGAGAAATTACAAATTTTGTGAAATTGCAAATTTTGTGAAATTGCAAATTTTGTGAAATTGCAAATTTTGTGAAATTGCCAATTTTGTGAAATTGCAAATTTTGTGAAATTGCCAATTTTGTGAAATTGCCAATTTTGTGAAATTGCAAATTTTGTGAAATTGTAAATTTTGTGAATATGTAAATTCTGTGTAATTGTAAATTTTGTGAAATTGTAAATTTTGTGAAATTGTAAATTTTGTGAAATTGTAAACTTTGTAAAATTGTAAACTTTGTAAAATTGCAAATTGTGTAAATAGTAAATTTTTTGAAATTGTAAATATTGTGATATTGTAAATTTTGTGAAATTGTAAATTTTGTGAAATTGTAAATTTTGTGAAATTGTAAATTTTGTGTAATTGTAAATTTTGTGAAATTGCAAATTTTGTGAAATGGCAAATTTTGTGAAATTGTATACTTTGTGTAATTGTAAATTTCGTGAAACTGTAAATTTTGTGATATTGTAAATTTTGTGAAATTGTAAATTTTGTGAAATTGTAAATTTTGTGAAGTTGCAAATTTTGTGATATTGTAAATTTTGTGAAATTGTAAATTTTTTGAAATTGGAAATTTTGTGAAATTGCAAATTTTGAAAAATGGCAAATTTTGTGAAATTGCAAATTATGTGAAATTGCAAATTTTGTGAAATTGTATACTTTGTGAAATTGTAAATTTTGTGAAACTGTAAATTTTGTGAAATTGTAAATTTTGTGAAATTGTAAATTTTGTGCAATTGCAAATTGTGTAAATAGTAAATATTGTGCAATTATAAACTTTGTGAATTTGTAAATTTTGTGAAATTGAAAATTTTGTAAAATTGCAAATTTTGTGAAATTGTAATTTTTGTGCAAATTTAAATTTTGTGAAATTGTAAATTTTGTGAAATTGCAAATTTTGTGAAATGGCAAATTTTGTGAAATTGTAAATTTTGTGAAATTGTAAATTTTGTGAAATTGTAAATTTTGTGAAATTGTAAATTTTGTGAAATTGTGAATTTTGTTAAATTGTAAACTTTGTTAAATTGTAAATTTTGTGAAATTGCAAATTTTAAATAAATGGATATTTTTAGACATTGAAAATTTTTAGCGAATTTGAATTTCGTCAATTTTTGTGAAATTGAAAATTTTGTGAAATTGCAAATTTTGTGAAATTGCCAATTTTGTGAAATTGCCAATTTTGTGAAATTGCAAATTTTGTGAAATTGTAAATTTTGTGAAATTGTAAATTTCGTGAAATTGTAAATTTTGTGAAATTGTAAATTTTGTGAAATTGTAAATTTTGTGAAATTGTAAATTTTGTGAAATTGTAAATTTTGTGAAATTGTAAATTTCGTGAAATTGTAAATTTTGTGAAATTGTAAATTATGTGAAATTGCAAATTGTGTAAATTGTAAATTTTGTGAAATTGTAAATTTTGTGAAATTGTAAATTTTGTGAAATTGTAAATTTTGTGAAATGGTAAATTTTGTGAAATTGTAAATTTTGTGATATTGTAAATTTTGTGAAATTGTAAATTTTATGAAATTGTAAATTTTGATAAATTGTAAATTTTGTGAAATTGTAAATTTTGTGAAATTGAAAATTTTGATAAATTGTAAATTTCGTGAAATTGTAAATTTTGTGAAATTGTAAATTTTGTGAAATTGCAAATTGTGTAAATTGTAAATTTTGTGAAATTGTAAATTTTGTGAAATTGAAATTTTTTGAAATTGGAAATTGGGCGATAATTAGAAATTTGGAGATTATTCTAAATTTTGATAGAATTTGATATTTTGCGAGACTGGGAAGTTATTAAATAAATGGAATTTTAGGGACTTGGAGATTCATGAACAAATGGGAATTCTCTAGAAAATTGGAAATTTTTAGTAAATTAAAAATTTTGAGATTTTTGGAAATTTTGATCGACTATGAACTTTTGAAAAAAATGGATTTTTTAAGAGCATTGGAAATTCTAGCGAATTGTAAATTTTATGAGATTTGGAAATTGGGGGACAATTGAAACTTTGCGAGAAACGCAAATGTTTAGAGAATTTGGAATTTAACGAAGATTGGAAAATTTTAAATAATTGGATATTTTGAGACAATTGAAAATTTATGCGGATTTGAATTTCGTCAAATTTTGTGAAATTGTAAATTTTGTGAAATTGAAAATTTTGATAAATTGTAAATTTCGTGAAAATGTAAATTTTGTGAAATTGTAAATTTTGTGAAATTGTAAATTTTGTGTAATTGTAAATTTTGTGAAATTGTAAATTTTGTGAAATTGTAATTTTTGTGAAATTGTAAATTTTGTGAAATTGTTAACTTAGAGCAATTACAAATTTTGTGAAATTGCAAATTTTGTGAAATTTCAAATTTTGTGAAATTGCAAATTTTGTGAAATTGCCAATTTTGTGAAATTGCAAATTTTGTGAAATTGCCAATTTTGTGAAATTGCCAATTTTGTGAAATTGCAAATTTTGTGAAATTGTAAATTTTGTGAATATGTAAATTTTGTGTAATTGTAAATTTTGTGAAATTGTAAATTTTGTGAAATTGTAAATTTTGATAAATTGTAAACTTTGTAAAATTGTAAACTTTGTAAAATTGCAAATTGTGTAAATAGTAAATTTTTTGAAATTGTAAATATTGTGATATTGTAAATTTTGTGAAATTGTAAATTTTGTGAAATTGTAAATTTTGTGAAATTGTAAATTTTGTGTAATTGTAAATTTTGTGAATATGTAAATTTTGTGTAATTGTAAATTTTGTGAAATTGTAAATTTTGTGAAATTGTAAATTTTGTGTAATTGTAAACTTTGTGAAATTGTAAACTTTGTACAATTATAAACTTTGTGAAATTGTAAATTGTGTGAATTTGTAAATTTTGTGAAATTGTAAATTTTGTAAATTTGAAAATTGTGATAAATTGTAAATTTCGTGCAATTGCAAATTTTGTGAAATTGCACATTTTGTGAAATTGTATACTTTGTGAAATTGTTAACTTTGTGAAATTGAAAATTTTGAGAAATTGAAAATTTTGTGAAATTGTAAACTTTGTAAAATTGTAAACTTTGTGAAATTGTAAACTTTGTGAAATTGTAAACTTTGTACAATTATAAACTTTGTGAAATTGTAAATTGTGTGAATTTGTAAATTTTGTGAAATTGTAAATTTTGTGAATTTGAAAATTTTGATAAATTGTAAATTTCGTGCAATTGCAAATTTTGTGAAATTGCAAATTTTGTGAAATTGTATACTTTGTGTAATTGTAAATTTCGTGAAACTGTAAATTTTGTGAAATTGTAAATTTTGTGAAATTGTAAATTTTGTGAAATTGCAAATTTTGTGAAATTGTAAATTTTGTGAAATTGTAAATTTTTTGAAATTGTAAATTTTGTGAAATAGTAAATTTTGTGAAATTGTAAATTTTGTGTAATTGTAAATTATGTGAAATTGTAAATCTTGTGAAATTGAAAATTTTGATAAATTGTAAATTTCGTGAAATTGTAAATTTTGTGTAATTGTAAATTTTGTGAAAATGCAAATTGTGTAAATTGTAAATTTTGTGAAATTGTAAATTTTGTGAGAATGTTAATTTTGTGAAATTGTAAATTTTGTGAAATTGTAAATTTTGTGAAATTGTAAATTTTGTGAAATTGTAAATTTTGTGAAATTGCAAATTGTGTAAATAGTAAATTTTGTGAAATTGAAAAATTTTGAGAGAATTGGAAATTTGGCGATAATTAGAAATTTAGAGAGAATTATCAATTTTGAGAGAATTTGATATTTTGCGAGATTGGGAAGTTCTTAAATCAATGGAATTTTAGTGACATTGGAAATTTATGAACAAATTGGAATTTTCGAAAAATTTAGAAATTCGTAACTATTAAAAATTTTGAGATATTTGGAAATTTAGATCGACTATGAACTTTTGAGAAAATTGGATTTTTCTAGAGCATTGGAAATTCTAGCGAATTGTAAATTTTATGAGAATTGAAAATTTGGAGATAATGGAAACTTTGCGAGAATCGAATATTTTTTGAGAATTTGTAATTTGAAGAGGATTGGAAAATTTTAAATAATTGAATATTTTGAGACAATTGAAAATTTTTAGCGAATTTGAATTTTGTGAAATTGGATATTTCGTAAAATAGCAAATTTTGTGAAATTGCAAATTTTGTGAAACTGCAAATTATGTGAAATTGCAAATTTTGTAAAATTGCAAATTTTGTAAAATTGCAAATTTTTTGAAATTGCAAATTTTGTGAAATTGTAAATTTTGTGAAATTGCAAGTTGTGTAAATTGTAAATTTTGTGAAATTGCATATTTTGTGAAATTGTAAACTTTGTGAAATTGTAATCTTTGTGAAATTGTAAATTTTGTGAAATTGTAAACTCAGTGAAATTGTAAACTTTGTGAAATGGCAAATTTAGTGAGAAAAAATATTAAACAGCTTTGTGGCCGCATATAATATATATTATTAAATATAGTTTCTAATTCAGTAAATGATGTGAAGTGCGGACCTATAATTATATTCCTGCATATTTTATGTAATATTTATGCACCTATATTATTGTAAATTGTAAATTTCGTGAAATTGCAAACTTTATAAAATTGTAAACTTTGTGAAATTGGAACTTTGTGAAATTGTAAACTTTGTGAAATTATGAACTTTGTGCAATTATAAATTTTGTGAATTTGTAAATTTTGTGAAATTGTTAACTTTGTGAAATTGAAAATTTTGTGATATTGAAAATTTTGTGAAATTGTAAATTTTGTGAAAATGTAAATTTTTTGAAATTGTAAATTTTGTGAAAATGTAAATTTTTTGAAATTGTAAATTTTGTGAAAATGTAAATTTTTTGAAATTGTAAATTTTGTGAAAATGTAAATTTTGTGAAATTGTAAACTTTGTGAAATTGTATATTATGTAAATTTTGTGAAATTGTAAACTTTGTGAAATTGTATATTATGTAAATTTTGTGAAATTGTAAACTTTGTGAAATTGTATATTGTGTGAATTTGTAAATTTTGTGAAATTGTATATTTTGTGAAATTGCTAATTTTGTGAAATTGCAAATTTTGTGAAATTGTAAATTTTGTGAAATTGAAAATTTTGATAAATTGTAAATTTCGTGACAATGTAAATTATGTGAAATTGTAAATTTTGTGAAATTGAAAATTTTGTGAAATTGCAAAGTTTGTGAAATTGCAAATTTTGTGAAATTGCAAATTTTGTGAAATTGCAAATTTTGTGAAATTTCAAATTTTGTGAAATTGAAAATTTTGTGAAATTGAAAATTTTGATAAATAGTATATTATGTAAATTTTGTAAATTTGAAAATTGTGATAAATTGTAAATTTCGTGCAATTGCAAATTTTGTGAAATTGCACATTTTGTGAAATTGTATACTTTGTGAAATTGTTAACTTTGTGAAATTGAAAATTTTGAGAAATTGAAAATTTTGTGAAATTGTAAACTTTGTAAAATTGTAAACTTTGTGAAATTGTAAACTTTGTGAAATTGTAAACTTTGTACAATTATAAACTTTGTGAAATTGTAAATTGTGTGAATTTGTAAATTTTGTGAAATTGTAAATTTTGTGAATTTGAAAATTTTGATAAATTGTAAATTTCGTGCAATTGCAAATTTTGTGAAATTGCAAATTTTGTGAAATTGTATACTTTGTGTAATTGTAAATTTCGTGAAACTGTAAATTTTGTGAAATTGTAAATTTTGTGAAATTGTAAATTTTGTGAAATTGCAAATTTTGTGAAATTGTAAATTTTGTGAAATTGTAAATTTTTTGAAATTGTAAATTTTGTGAAATAGTAAATTTTGTGAAATTGTAAATTTTGTGTAATTGTAAATTATGTGAAATTGTAAATTTTGTGAAATTGAAAATTTTGATAAATTGTAAATTTCGTGAAATTGTAAATTTTGTGTAATTGTAAATTTTGTGAAAATGCAAATTGTGTAAATTGTAAATTTTGTGAAATTGTAAATTTTGTGAGAATGTTAATTTTGTGAAATTGTAAATTTTGTGAAATTGTAAATTTTGTGAAATTGTAAATTTTGTGAAATTGTATATTTTGTGAAATTGCAAATTGTGTAAATAGTAAATTTTGTGAAATTGAAAAATTTTGAGAGAATTGGAAATTTGGCGATAATTAGAAATTTAGAGAGAATTATCAATTTTGAGAGAATTTGATATTTTGCGAGATTGGGAAGTTCTTAAATCAATGGAATTTTAGTGACATTGGAAATTTATGAACAAATTGGAATTTTCGAAAAATTTAGAAATTCGTAACTATTAAAAATTTTGAGATATTTGGAAATTTAGATCGACTATGAACTTTTGAGAAAATTGGATTTTTCTAGAGCATTGGAAATTCTAGCGAATTGTAAATTTTATGAGAATTGAAAATTTGGAGATAATGGAAACTTTGCGAGAATCGAATATTTTTTGAGAATTTGTAATTTGAAGAGGATTGGAAAATTTTAAATAATTGAATATTTTGAGACAATTGAAAATTTTTAGCGAATTTGAATTTTGTGAAATTGGATATTTCGTAAAATAGCAAATTTTGTGAAATTGCAAATTTTGTGAAACTGCAAATTATGTGAAATTGCAAATTTTGTAAAATTGCAAATTTTGTAAAATTGCAAATTTTTTGAAATTGCAAATTTTGTGAAATTGTAAATTTTGTGAAATTGCAAGTTGTGTAAATTGTAAATTTTGTGAAATTGCATATTTTGTGAAATTGTAAACTTTGTGAAATTGTAATCTTTGTGAAATTGTAAATTTTGTGAAATTGTAAACTCAGTGAAATTGTAAACTTTGTGAAATGGCAAATTTAGTGAGAAAAAATATTAAACAGCTTTGTGGCCGCATATAATATATATTATTAAATATAGTTTCTAATTCAGTAAATGATGTGAAGTGCGGACCTATAATTATATTCCTGCATATTTTATGTAATATTTATGCACCTATATTATTGTAAATTGTAAATTTTGTGAAATTGTTAACTTTGTGAAATTGAAAATTTTGTGATATTGAAAATTTTGTGAAATTGTAAACTTTGTGAAATTGTAAACTTTGTGCAATTATAAATTTTGTGAAAATGTAAATTTTTTGAAATTGTAAATTTTGTGAAAATGTAAATTTTTTGAAATTGTAAATTTTGTGAAAATGTAAATTTTGTGAAATTGTAAACTTTGTGAAATTGTATATTATGTAAATTTTGTGAAATTGTAAACTTTGTGAAATTGTATATTATGTAAATTTTGTGAAATTGTAAACTTTGTGAAATTGTATATTGTGTGAATTTGTAAATTTTGTGAAATTGTATATTTTGTGAAATTGCTAATTTTGTGAAATTGCAAATTTTGTGAAATTGTAAATTTTGTGAAATTGAAAATTTTGATAAATTGTAAATTTCGTGACAATGTAAATTATGTGAAATTGTAAATTTTGTGAAATTGAAAATTTTGTGAAATTGCAAAGTTTGTGAAATTGCAAATTTTGTGAAATTGCAAATTTTGTGAAATTGCAAATTTTGTGAAATTTCAAATTTTGTGAAATTGAAAATTTTGTGAAATTGAAAATTTTGATAAATAGTATATTATGTAAATTTTGTGAAATTGTAAACTTTGTGAAATTGTATATTGTGTGAATTTGTAAATTTTGTGAAATTGTATATTTTGTGAAATTGCTAATTTTGTGAAATTGCAAAATTTGTGAAATTGAAAATTTTGATAAATTGTAAATTTCGTGACAATGTAAATTTTGTGAAATTGTAAATTTTGTGAAATTGTAAATTTTGTGAAATTGTAAATTTTGTGAAATTGTTAACTTTGTGAAATTGAAAATTTTGTAAAATTGTAAATTTAGTGAAAATGTAAATTTTGTGAAATTGTAAATTTTGTGAAATTGCAAATTTTGTGAAATTGCAAATTTGTGAAATTGCAAATTTTGTGAAATTGTATACTTTGTGAAATTACAAATTTTGTGAAATTGCAAATTTTGCGAAATTGCAAATTTTGTGAAATTGCAAATTTTGTGAAATTGCCAATTTTGTGAAATTGCAAATTTTGTAAAATTGTAAACTTTGTGAAATTGCAAATTGTGTAAATAGTAAATTTTTTGAAATTGTAAATATTGTGATATTGTAAATTTTGTGAAATTGTAAATTTTGTGACATTGCAAATTTTGTGAAATGGCAAATTTTGATAAATTGTAAATTTCGTGAAAATGTAAATTTTGTGAAATTGTAAATTTTGTGAAATTGTAAATTTCGTGGAATTGCAAATTTCGTGAAATTGCAAACTTCGTGGAATTGCAAATTTCGTGGAATTGCAAATTTCGTAAAACTGCAATTTTATTGAGAAAAAATATTAAACAGCTTTGTGGCCGCGTATAATATATATTATTAAATATAGTTTCTAATTCAGTAAATGATGTGAACTGCGGACCTATAATTATATTCCTGCATATTTTATAAAATATTTATGTACCTATATTATTGTAAATTGCAAATTTCGTGGAATTGCAAATTTCGTAGAGTTGCAAATTTCGTGACATTAACAATTTCGTGGAATTGCAAACTTCGTGGAATTGCAAATTTCGTGAAATTGCAAATTTCGTGGAATTGAAAATTTCGTGGAATTGCAAATTTCGTAAAAATGCAAATTTATTGAGAAAAAATATAAAACAGCTTTGTGGCCGCGTATAATATATATTATTAAATATAGTTTCTAATTCAGTAAATGATGTTAACTGTGGACCTATAATTATATTCCTGCATATTTTATAAAATATTTATGTACCTATATTATTGTAAATTGAAAATTTTGTGAAATTGTAAATTTCGTGACATTAACAATTTCGTGAAATTGCAAACTTCGTGAAATTGCAAACTTCGTGGAATTGCAAACTTCGTGGAATTGCAAATTTCGTGAAATTGCAAACTTCGTGGAATTGCAAATTTCGTGGAATTGCAAATTTCGTAAAATTGCAAATTTCATAAAATTGCAAATTTATTGAGAAAAAATGCTAAACAGCTTTGTGGCCGCGTATAATATATATTATTAAATGTAGTTTCTAATTCAGCAAATGATGTGAACTGCGGACCTATAATTATATTCCTTCATATTTTATGAAATATTTATGTACCTATATTATTGTAAATTGAAAATTTTGTGAAATTGTAAATTTCGTGACATTAACAATTTCGTGAAATTGCAAACTTCGTGAAATTGCAAACTTCGTGAAATTGAAAACTTCGTGGAATTGCAAACTTCTTGGAATTGCAAATTTCGTGGAATTGCATATTTCGTGGAATTGCAAATTTCATAAAATTGCAAATTTCATAAAATTGCAAATTTATTGAGAAAAAATATTAAACAGCTTTGTGGTCGCGTATAATATATATTATTAAATATAGTTTCTAATTCAGTAAATGATGTGAACTGCGGACCTATAATTATATTCCTGTATATTTTATGAAATATTTATGTACGTATATTATTGTAAATTGAAAATTTTATGAAATTGCAAATTTTGTGAAATTGCAAATTTTGTGAAATTGTATACTTTGTGTAATTGTAAATTTCGTGAAACTGTAAATTTTGTGAAATTGTAAATTTTGTGATATGTAAATTTTGTGAAATTGTAAATTTTGTGAAATTGTAAATTTTGTGAAATTGCAAATTTTGTGAAATTGTAAATTTTGTGAAATTGTAAATTTTGTGAAATTGTAAATTTTGTGAAATTGCAAATTTTGTGAAATTGTAAATTTTGTGTAATTGTAAATTTTGTGAAAATGTAAATGTTGTGAAATTGTAATTTTTGTGAAATTGTAAATTTTGTGAAATTGTAAATTTTGTGAAATTATAAAGTTTGTGTAATTGTAAATTTTGTGAAATTGTAAACTTTATAAAATTGTAAACTTTGTGAAATTGGAACTTTGTGAAATTGTAAACTTTGTGAAATTATAAACTTTGTGCAATTGTAAATTGTGTGAATTTGTAAATTTTGTGAAATTGTTAACTTTGTGAAATTGAAAATTTTGTGATATTGAAAATTTTGTGAAATTGTAAATTTTGTGAAAATGTAAATTTTTTGAATTTGTAAATTTTGTGAAAATGTAAATTTTTTGAAATTGTAAATTTTGTGAAAATGTAAATTTTGTGAAATTGTAAACTTTGTGAAATTGTATATTATGTAAATTTTGAGAAATTGTAAACTTTGTGAAATTGTATATGGTGTGAATTTGTAAATTTTGTGAAATTGTATATTTTGTGAAATTGCTAATTTTGTGAAATTGCAAATTTTGTGAAATTGTAAATTTTGTGAAATTGAAAATTTTGATAAATTGTAAATTTCGTGACAATGTAAATTTTGTGAAATTGTAAATTTTGTGAAATTGTAAATTTTGTGAAATTGTAAATTTTGTGAAATTGTAAATTTTGTGAAATTGTAAATTTTGTGAAATTGTAAATTTTGTGAAATTGTTAACTTTGTGAAATTGAAAATTTTGTAAAATTGTAAATTTTGTGAAAATGCAAATTTTGTGAAATTGTAAATTTTGTGAAATTGCAAATTTTGTGAAATTGCAAATTTGTGAAATTGCAAATTTTGTGAAATTGTATACTTTGTGAAATTACAAATTTTGTGAAATTGCAAATTTTGTGAAATGGCAAATTTTGATAAATTGTAAATTTCGTGAAACTAAATTTTGTGAAATTGTAAATTTTGTGAAATTGTAAATTTTTTGAAATTGTAAATATTGTGATATTGTAAATTTTGTGAAATTGTAAATTTTGTGTAATTGTAAATTTTGTGTAATTGCAAATTTTGTGAAATTGCAAATTTTTTGAAATTGTATACTTTGTGTAATTGTAAATTTCGTGAAACTGTAAATTTTGTGAAATTGTAAATTTTGTGAAATTGTAAATTTTGTGAAATTGTAAATTTTGTGAAATTGTAAATTTTGTGAAATTGTAAATTTTGTGAAATTGTAAATTTTGTGTAATTGTAAATTTTGTGAAATTGTAAATTTTGTGAAATTATAAATTTTGTGTAATTGTAAATTTTGTGAAATTGTAAACTTTATAAAATTGTAAACTTTGTGAAATTGGAACTTTGTGAAATTGTAAACTTTGTGAAATTATAAACTTTGTGCAATTGTAAATTGTGTGAATTTGTAAATTTTGTGAAATTGTTAACTTTGTGAAATTGAAAATTTTGTGATATTGAAAATTTTGTGAAATTGTTAATTTTGTGAAAATGTAAATTTTTTAAAATTGTAAATTTTGTGAAAATGTAAATTTTTTGAAATTGTAAATTTTGTGAAAATGTAAATTTTGTGAAATTGTAAACTTTGTGAAATTGTATATTATGTAAATTTTGTGAAATTGTAAACTTTGTGAAATTGTATATTGTGTGAATTTGTAAATTTTGTGAAATTGTATATTTTGTGAAATTGCTAATTTTGTGAAATTGCAAATTTTGTGAAATTGTAAATTTTGTGAAATTGAAAATTTTGATAAATTGTAAATTTCGTGACAATGTAAATTTTGTGAAATTGTAAATTTTGTGAAATTGCAAATTTTGTGAAATTGCAAATTTTGTGAAATTGCAAATTTTGTGAAATTGCAAATTTTGTGAAATTGCAAATTTTGTGAAATTGCAAATTTTGTGAAATTGAAAATTTTGATAAATTGTATATTATGTAAATTTTGTGAAATTGTAAACTTTGTGAAATTGTATGTTGTGTGAATTTGTAAATTTTGTGAAATTGTATATTTTGTGAAATTGCTAATTTTGTGAAATTGCAAATTTTGTGAAATTGTAAATTTTGTGAAATTGTAAATTTCGTGAAATTGAAAATTTTGATAGATTGTAAATTTCGTGAAAATTTAAATTTTGTGAAATTGTAAATTTTGTGAAAATGTAAATTTAGTGAAAATGTAAATTTTGTGAAATTGTAAATTTTGTGAAAATGTAAATTTTGTGAAATTGTTAATTTTGTGAAATTGTAAATTTTGTGAAATTGTTAATTTTGTGAAATTGTAAATTTTTTGAAATTGTAAATTTTGTTAAATAGTTAATTTTGAGAGAATTGGAAATTTGGCGATAATTAGAAATTTAGAGAGAATTATCAATGTTTAGAGAATTTGATATTTTGCGGGATTGGGAAGTTCTTAAATAAATGGAATTCATTGACAATGGAAATTTATGAACAAATTGGAATTTTCGAAAAAATTGGAAATTTTTAACTATTAAAAATTTTGAGATATTTGGAAATTTAGATCGACTATGAACTTTTGAGAAAATTGGATTTTTTTAGAGCATTGGAAATTCTAGCGAATTGTTAATTTTATGAGAATTGAAAATTTGGAGACAATGGAAACTTATCGAGAATCGGAAATTTTTAGAGAATTTGTAAGTTTACGAGGATTGGAAAATTTTAAATAATTGGATATTTTGAGACAATTGAAAATTTTTAGCGAATTTAAATTTTGTGAAATTGCAAATTTTGTAAAATTGCAAATTTTGTGAAATTGCAAATTTTGTGAAATTGCTAATTTTGTGAAACTGCAAATTAAGTAAAATTGCAAATTTTGTGAAGTTGAAAATTTTGTAAATTTACAAATTTTGTGAAATTGTAAATTTTGTGTAATTGTAAATTTTGTGAAATTGTAAATTTTGTGAAATTGTAAATTTTGTGAAATTGCAAATTGTGTAAATAGTAAATTTTGTGAAATTGTAAATTTTGAGAGAATTGGAAATTTGGCGATAATTAGAAATTTAGAGAGAATTATCAATTTTGAGAGAATTTGATATTTTGCGAGATTGGGAAGTTCTTAAATAAATGGAATTCATTGACAATGGAAATTTATGAACAAATTGGAATTTTCGAAAAAATTGGAAATTTTTAACTATTAAAAATTTTGAGATATTTGGAAATTTAGATCGACTATGAACTTTTGAGAAAATTGGATTTTTCTAGAGCATTGGAAATTCTAGCGAATTGTAAATTTTATGAGAATTGAAAATTTGGAGATAATGGAAACTTTGCGAGAATCGAATATTTTTAGAGAATTTGTAATTTGACGAGGATTGGAAAATTTTAAATAATTGAATATTTTGAGACAATTGAAAATTTTTAGCGAATTTGAATTTTGTGAAATTGGATATTTCGTAAAATAGCAAATTTTGTGAAATTGCAAATTTTGTGAAACTGCAAATTATGTGAAATTGCAAATTTTGTAAAATTGCAAATTTTGTAAATTTGCAAATTTTGTAAAATTGCAAATTTTTTGAAATTGCAAATTTTGTGAAATTGTAAATTTTGTGAAATTGCAAGTTGTGTAAATTGTAAATTTTGTGAAATTGCATATTTTGTGAAATTGTAAACTTTGTGAAATTGTAATCTTTGTGAAATTGTAAATTTTGTGAAATTGCTAATTTTGTGAAATTGCAAATTTTGTGAAATTGTAAATTTTGTGAAATTGAAAATTTTGATAAATTGTAAATTTCGTGACAATGTAAATTTTGTGAAATTGTAAATTTTGTGAAATTGTAAATTTTGTGAAATTGTAAATTTTGTGAAATTGAAAATTTTGTAAAATTGTAAATTTACTGAAAATGTAAATTTTGTGAAATTGTAAATTTTGTGAAATAGCAAATTTTGTGAAATTGCAAATTTGTGAAATTGCAAATTTTGTGAAATTGTATACTTTGTGAAATTACAAATTTTGTGAAATTGCAAATTTTGTGAAATTGCAAATTTTGTGAAATTGCAAATTTTGTGAAATTGCCAATTTTGTGAAATTGCAAATTTTGTAAAATTGTAAACTTTGTGAAATTGCAAATTGTGTAAATAGTAAATTTTTTGAAATTGTAAATATTGTGATATTGTAAATTTTGTGAAATTGTAAATTTTGTGACATTGCAAATTTTGTGAAATGGCAAATTTTGATAAATTGTGAATTTCGTGAAAATGTAAATTTTGTGAAATTGTAAATTTTGTGAAATTGTAAATTTTGTGAAATTGTAAATTTTGTGAAATTGTAAATTTTGTGAAATTGTAAATTTTGTGAAATTGCAAATTTTGTGAAATTGTAAATTTTGTGAAATTGTAAATTTTGTGAAATTGCAAATTTTGTGAAATTGTAAATTTTGTGTAATTGTAAATTTTGTGAAAATGTAAATGTTGTGAAATTGTAATTTTTGTGAAATTTTAAATTTTGTGAAATTGTAAATTTTGTGAAATTGTTAACTTTGTGAAATTACAAATTTTGTGAAATTGCAAATTTTGTGAAATTGCAAATTTTGTGAAATTGCCAATTTTGTGAAATTGCAAATTTTGTGAAATTGTAAATTTTGTGAAATTGTAAATTTTGTGTAATTGTAAATTTAGTGAAATTGTAAATTTTGTGAAATTATAAAGTTTGTGTAATTGTAAATTTTGTGAAATTGTAAACTTTATAAAATTGTAAACTTTGTGAAATTGGAACTTTGTGAAATTGTAAACTTTGTGAAATTATAAACTTTGTGCAATTGTAAATTGTGTGAATTTGTAAATTTTGTGAAATTGTTAACTTTGTGAAATTGAAAATTTTGTGATATTGAAAATTTTGTGAAATTGTAAATTTTGTGAAAATGTAAATTTTTTGAATTTGTAAATTTTGTGAAAATGTAAATTTTTTGAAATTGTAAATTTTGTGAAAATGTAAATTTTGTGAAATTGTAAACTTTGTGAAATTGTATATTATGTAAATTTTGTGAAATTGTAAACTTTGTGAAATTGTATATGGTGTGAATTTGTAAATTTTGTGTAATTGTATATTTTGTGAAATTGCTAATTTTGTGAAATTGCAAATTTTGTGAAATTGTAAATTTTGTGAAATTGAAAATTTTGATAAATTGTAAATTTCGTGAAATTGCAAATTTTGTGAAATTGCAAATTTGTGAAATTGCAAATTTTGTGAAATTGTATACTTTGTGAAATTACAAATTTTGTGAAATTGCAAATTTTGTGAAATTGCAAATTTTGTGAAATTGCCAATTTTGTGAAATTGCAAATTTTGTAAAATTGTAAACTTTGTGAAATTGCAAATTGTGTAAATAGTAAATTTTTTGAAATTGTAAATATTGTGATATTGTAAATTTTGTGAAATTGTAAATTTTGTGACATTGCAAATTTTGTGAAATGGCAAATTTTGATAAATTATAATTTTCGTGAAAATGTAAATTTTGTGAAATTGTAAATTTTGTGAAATTGTAAATTTTGTGAAATTGTAAATTTTGTGTAATTGTAAATTTTGTGAAATTGCAAATTTTGTGAAATTGCAAATTTTTTGAAATTGTATACTTTGTGTAATTGTAAATTTCGTGAAACTGTAAATTTTGTGAAATTGTAAATTTTGTGAAATTGTAAATTTTGTGTAATTGTAAATTTTGTGAAATTGTAAATTTTGTGAAATTGCAAATTTTGTGAAATTGTAAATTTTGTGAAATTGTAAATTTTGTGAAATTGTAAATTTTGTGAAATTGTAAATTTTGTGAAATTGTAAATTTTGTGAAATTGTAAATTTTGTGAAATTGTAAATTTTGTGAAATTGTAAATTTTGTGAAAATGAAAATTTTGTGTAATTGTAAATTTTGTGAAAATGTAAATTTTGTGAAATTGTAAATTTTGTGAAAATGTAAATTTTGTGAAATTGTAAACTTTGTGAAATTGTATATTATGTAAATTTTGTGAAATTGTAAACTTTGTGAAATTGTATATTGTGTGAATTTGTAAATTTTGTGAAATTGTATATTTTGTGAAATTGCTAATTTTGTGAAATTGCAAATTTTGTGAAATTGTAAATTTTGTGAAATTGAAAATTTTGATAAATTGTAAATTTCGTGACAATGTAAATTTTGTGAAATTGTAAATTTTGTGAAATTGTAAATTTTGTGAAATTGTAAATTTTGTGAAATTGTAAATTTTGTGAAATTGTAAATTTTGTGAAAATGAAAATTTTGTGTAATTGTAAATTTTGTGAAAATGTAAATTTTGTGAAATTGTAAATTTTGTGAAAATGTAAATTTTGTGAAATTGTAAACTTTGTGAAATTGTATATTATGTAAATTTTGTGAAATTGTAAACTTTGTGAAATTGTATATTGTGTGAATTTGTAAATTTTGTGAAATTGTATATTTTGTGAAATTGCTAATTTTGTGAAATTGCAAATTTTGTGAAATTGTAAATTTTGTGAAATTGAAAATTTTGATAAATTGTAAATTTCGTGACAATGTAAATTTTGTGAAATTGTAAATTTTGTGAAATTGTAAATTTTGTGAAATTGTAAATTTTGTGTAATTGTAAATTTTGTGAAATTGTAAACTTTATAAAATTGTAAACTTTGTGAAATTGTAAATTTTGTGAAATTGTAAGTTTTGTGAAATTGTAAATTTTGTGAAATTGTAAATTTTGTGAAATTGAAAACTTCGTGGAATTGCAAACTTCGTGGAATTGCAAATTTCGTGGAATTGCTAATTTTGTGGAATTGAAAATTTCGTGAATTTGCAAACTTCGTAGAATTGCAAACTTCGTGGAATTGCAAATTTCGTGAAATTGCAACCTTCGTGGAATTGCAAATTTCGTGGAATTGCACACTTCGTGGAATTGCCAATTTCGTAAAATAGCAAATTTCGTGAAATTGCAAATTTATTGAGAAAAAATGCTAAACAGCTTTGTGGCCGCGTATAATATATATTATTAAATATAGTTTCTAATTCAGTAAATTATGTGAACTGCGACCTATAATTATATTCCTGCATATTTTATGTAATATTTATGTACCTATATTATTGTAAATTGTAAATTTTGTGAAATTGTAAATTTCGTGGAATTGCAAATTTCATGAAATTGCAAACTTCCTGGAATTGCAAATTTCGTGGAATTGCAAATTTCGTAAAAATGCAAATTTATTGAGAAAAAATATAAAACAGCTTTGTGGCCGCGTATAATATATATTATTATATAATTTATTAATTTCAGCCTTTCGGCCCAGAAATGGACTTGGTTTACATAAAAATACTTAATTAAATTTACCATCCTTCATCACTCATACCTATACTGTACATAGATTCGCTTTCCAATTGTTTTCGCTACCTACATTGTTTTTCTTTTTTTTTTCTTTTTACAAGACTTTTACATTACCTTCGTGCGTTACCTTATCTCCATAAACTTACATTACCTACTTATCTTATATTCCCTTACCTAACTTTACATTGTATCTTACTATTTACATTAAGTTGTCAGTCTTTGAGCATCAGTTCTCCACTCGGGGAATATGTTAACAAAATTAAACTAAACTTAAACACATTCACACATTCCACACTACCGGTACCATCTCTGCATAAAGTCCGCATCCTTCTTTTTTCTTTTCCTAACCTTGTTCTTTTTACATATTTACATAAAGTCTTCGCCAGAGCAATTTTTTCCTCACTACAGTTCTTACAAACTAATTAAACTTTTCCTTCTTTAGTGTTTTTTTTCTCTTCTTCCTTTCTCCTAATATCTTTATCAATGGACGTTATTGCCTTTAATAATTCAAAATTTATCTCGTTTTTAAACTCCATAGCTACTTCTACATTTCTTAAATTTAATTTGTTTGTCCGTTCTTTCGTTTCCTCGCATGAATACAATAAATGACGCCACGTACACAAGTCTTTATTACATAGAATACATTGTCTTTCATTTTCCGCTAACCAGTATTTATTTGCCCTCTCAACGTTTCCGCATCTTATCCTAGCTATGCTTTTAATGTTTTTATTCAAATTTCCCTCTCTAAGGTATGTCGGTGTATTCTCTGGATATATCCCCTGGTATAATTTGTTATACTTGGCCTCCGCAATTTTACTAAAAAACGTTTGGTTTTCAATATCTACTGACCTTTTCCTTATTTCCTGCTTTACATCTGTTTTCAGTTCCCTCATCGTCTCTATCTCTACCTGGCTGAGTCCTAAACTATTTAAAAATCTTTCCCTGTCATTTTTCCTGCCCATGCTACTTTTCTCACTTCTAGCTTCTTCCCAGCATTGTTTAGTTAGCCTTTCGTCTTTTTGTTTTGCCAGCTTTTCCTCATACTTTAAAGCTCTTATGCCCCATTCCGTTTTTAATTTCCTATTTCCAGTTTCCTTATATACCACGTACCTAGGCGTGCAGAAATCTAAATCTAACACCCATCTAAAATAATCACATTTTATTTTCTCCAGTTCCTTCATTTCCTTCCAACCCCAAATTTCTACACCATACTCCATGACACTCCTGACTAGGTATTCGAAAAGCATTTTCCTTCTTTTAAAATCATTTCTGCATTTTCTTTCTCCTAAACCCCAGGTCTTTTTTGCTGCGTAGATTCCTTTCTTCTTTAAATCTTTTAAATGGTCTGTCCAGTCACATTTGGAGTTGAAAGTGAAACCCAGATATTTGAATTTATCCACCTCTTCAATTACTTTTCCTTCCCATTTCCAAATTTCCTTTTTGCCCTTTCTTCCCTTATTAAATATCATCATTTTCGTTTTTTCAACACTTAAAACAAGATCCCTATCCTTAAAAAATTTCTTCAGTGTGTCCATCATATCTATTATAACTTCTTTATTATTCCCTACCAACACTATGTCATCCGCATACGCCAGTGACCAAATCCTATTCTTTCCTATACTTATACCTCCTATATTTCTTTTCCTAAGCTCCATCTCTAGGCCTGCAATGTATAAGCAGAATAGTATTGGACTGAGCACGCAACCTTGTCTAAGGCCTTTTGTGACCCAAAATTCGTTCGTCATCCCTTCTGCTGACCTAATCCTGACCTTAGTCTCTTCATATATACCCTTTAACCTTTCTACTAAGTATTTACTAACTCCTAACTCTAACAAAATTTTCCATAATTTCTCTCTATTCACTGTGTCAAAAGCTGCCTTTAAATCAACAAAGAGCGAGTAAATTTTCCTTTTCTTTATTTTTGCCATTTGTGCAATGTGATCTAGAATATATATGTTATCAATCGTTGACCTATTTTTTCTAAATCCTGCTTGCCCTTCCGGTAACAAATTCTTTTTTTCAACTTCTGCTTCTAACCTTCTTCTAATTACTTCAGTATATAACTTATACGCTGTTGATAATAGCGAAATTCCTCTGTAATTCCTCGGGTCCTCCGTATCTCCTTTCTTATGAAGTGGCACGATTACTCCAGTTTTCCAATCTTCAGGTATCGCCTCTCCCTCCCAGATTTTTCCTATGATGGCTATTAATTTGTTCTTCAGACCTTCACCTCCGTGCATCCAAACTTCGTTCGAAATCCCAAAAATCCTGCTGCTTTTTTTCTTTTTAGATTTTTCCATGCTGCTGCAATCTCTTCAACGCTTATTCTTTCTCCTTCTACTTTTTCTGCCACTATTTCTCTTTTACTTCCTGTACTTTTTTCTTCTGCTCCTTTTAGAAGTGTTTTAAAATGTTCTACCCATTTTCTTACGCTAATTTTATTTTTCACCGATTCCCTTTTCTTTCTGCCTTTGTTAAGATATTTCCAAACATCATTTTCATTTTTTATTTCTTTGAGCTCTGCCTCTTCCTCTTCTTTTTTAATTCTTTTTTTCTCTTCGCATACTGCTTTCCATTCTCTTCTTGCATCCGTGTATTCTTTTTTTTGTACCTCTCCATTTCTCCATCGTCTATATAGATTCCTGGCTTTTCGTTTTGACTTACCACATTCTTTGTCCCACCAACTTCTCATACCTAGCTTCCAAATTCTTATTTTTATTTCCTTTCTTGTAACTTTATTATCGATAACTTCTTTAGTGTCATTCCATCTTTCTTCTACCGTGTCCGATTCTTTTTCTACGGTACTGAGTTCTCTCGTTTCTTCTTTGAATACCGCAATACTTTCATCGTTCCAAACTTCTATAGTTTTCTTTATATTTTCTTCTTCCATTTCTTGTGTATCCTCTATGTTTGCCCTTTCTGTCGTAAATTCCAAGCTGATTGGTAGATGATCTGATTCAATCCTGTCTTCTACTTTAAAATCCTTTATTTGTTTCCAAGCTTCTTCATTTACAATTGCAAGATCGATTACCGAATTACCTCTACTCCCTACAAAAGTGTATTCTCCTTCTTCATCTCCCGCTGTAGTTCCATTCAAAATTATCCATCCTTTATTTTCAATTTTTTCTACAAACTCGCGTCCCTCTCTGCTTACAAGTATGTCTTTACTTTTCCTATTTCTCACCTTTCCGGGGCAATCGTAGTCCATACATTTACCTTCCAGACCGATTCTTACGTTGAAATCTCCTGCTATAATTATACCTTCGTTATCTACATAGTTGTCTTCATCGATGCATTTCCATATCCTTTCTAAATTACCTGTATTATATACTGACCAAATTTTTAAATGTGCCTCTCCCCCTACAATAATTATGGTTTTTATCAGACCTTCAAAAATTTCTATCCCCGTGACACCTACATTTACATTCCAGTCTTTTCTTATCCCTATCAGAAAACCTCCCTTTGCCCTACCTTTTTTATGTTCTCTCCTTGCTACTATGATTTCCCATACAAAGTTTCTGGGTAGAAGCTTTTCTAGCATTTGCACGTCTTTCCTTTCTACCCATGTTTCTGCTAAACTCACAAAATCCGCTCCTTCAATAACATTCCAGAACTCTTTATCTTTATTCAAAATCCCTGCTGTATTCCAAAAAATTAGTTTTTTCCCTTTCTGCAAATTATTTTTATCCTCTCTATCCCCCTTATTCCTATCTTCTACGCACCATTTCTGATCTACAGAAAAAAAGGTATCTGCCTCTCATTATCCCCTCTATTCGTCTTGCTCGCCTGTTCTCCTCTCTTCTTTTCTGCTTCTTTTACCATATCTTCTCGTTTTTCTTTGTCCTCCCAGTAAACCCAAACGTTGTTTATGAAAACTCTTTTGGACCCTGTTTTTACCATTAAACCCTTTTCGCGCATCATTTTAACCCACCTGTTAATTTCCTCCTGTCTCTTTCTGTCTTCGTAGCAAAGATCATAGTCTACATAATAATTAGTTCCTGCGAGTTTATTTTTATTTTTCATTATTGAATTCTTTTCCTCTACACCTGAAACCCTTGCTACTACTACCTTGCCATTTATCCTTGCCTGCGTGATCTGTATATCTAGTCCTAGCTTAGCCTTCACAAATTGTTGAACCCATTCTTTTACGTTTTCCCTGTTTACATCAGACAAAACAACGCCTTTTACAATAAAATTTTCCTGCCTACTCTACCTGTCCTGCTCATATAACATTCTTTTCATACCTACAACTTCTTTCTCGGACAGACACAGGCTCCCCCGCTCGCTAAACGTACTTCTCGCTGCGTTACCCGTTGTCCATCTGCTCGCGTCGCTTCTGCTCGTAACACCGCTTCCAGCAACGGAGCCTGTATCGCCCTCTCCCGGCCCTTCGAACAGCTTCGCTTCGAGCGCGTCAAATCTCGCCTCCCAGACCCTCCCCTTCTCTACGGATTCCTCGGACAGCTTTTCGATTCTTTCTAGCCTTTCCACCATTATAACCTCTCTTGCGTTTACCTCTAGTTTAAGCTTTTCGATTTCTACCTTTTCCTGTCTAATTTTCGCTAAATCTTCCGTTACCCTATCTTTCAGTTCTTTGAACTGATCGCATTTCATATCGAATGTTACCTTCTTCACTACGTTGTCCAGGGTACCTTGCTTCTTGTCCTCCGGCTTGCTCTTCGCTTTGTCCATTTTCACGTTGTCCTTCGGGTTCCCGACAGCTCCGATCCTTTCTGCCTCCCTGCCGCCTGCACCAGGGCTCGTCCGGTTGCTGTTGTCCGTCGCCGCCGACGGCCCCGTTCTTCTCGTAATCATCCTTCCTAACCTACAAATCCTACCTACTTTTCGCTCTCTATTTACCGCACGAATTTCCGTTTCCCTATCTCGATTTATTGATCAACTAATACAGTGACTCTTTAAATATCGTTTTCTGTATCGTCTAACACTACACTTTGTACAATTACGCAAAAAAAAAACTGATTTTATGCAGAGACGGTCGCGCACACGTGTGCTCACACTCACGCCCTCTAACCAAGTCCATAATATATATTATTAAATATAGTTTCTAATTCAGTAAATGATGTTAACTGTGGACCTATAATTATATTCCTGCATATTTTATAAAATATTTATGTACCTATATTATTGTAAATTGAAAATTTTGTGAAATTGTAAATTTCGTGACATTAACAATTTCGTGAAATTGCAAACTTCGTGAAATTGCAAACTTCGTGGAATTGCAAACTTCGTGGAATTGCAAATTTCGTGAAATTGCAAACTTCGTGGAATTGCAAATTTCGTGGAATTGCAAATTTCGTAAAATTGCAAATTTCATAAAATTGCAAATTTATTGAGAAAAAATGCTAAACAGCTTTGTGGCCGCGTATAATATATATTATTAAATGTAGTTTCTAATTCAGCAAATGATGTGAACTGCGGACCTATAATTATATTCCTACATATTTTATGAAATATTTACGTACCTATATTATTGTAAATTGAAAATTTTGTGAAATTGTAAATTTCGTGACATTAACAATTTCGTGAAATTGCAAACTTCGTGAAATTGAAAACTTCGTGGAATTGCAAACTTCGTGGAATTGCAAATTTCGTGGAATTGCATATTTCGTGGAATTGCAAATTTCATAAAATTGCAAATTTCATAAAATTGCAAATTTATTGAGAAAAAATATTAAACAGCTTTGTGGCCGCGTATAATATATATTATTAAATATAGTTTCTAATTCAGTAAATGATGTGAACTGCGGACCTATAATTATATTCCTGCATATTTTATGAAATATTTATGTACGTATATTATTGTAAATTGAAAATTTTATGAAATTGCAAATTTCGTGAAGTTGCAAATTTCGTGGAATTGCAAATTTCATGGAATTGCAAATTTCGTTGAATTGCCAATTTCGTGCAATTGCAAATTTCGTGCAATTGCAAATTTCGTGGAATTGCAAATTTCGTGAAATTGCAAATTTCGTGAAATTGCAAATTTCGTGGAATTGCAAATTTCGTAAAATTGCAAATTTATTGAGATTATATATTAAACAGCTTTGTGGTCGCGTATAATATATATTATTAAATATAGTTTCTAATTCAGTAAATGATGTGAACTGCGGACCTATAATTATATTCCTGCATATTTTATGTAATATTGATGTACCTATATTATTGTAAATTTTAAATTTTATGAAATTGCAAATTTTGTGAAATTGCAAATTTGTGAAATTGCAAATTTTGTGAAATTGTATACTTTGTGAAATTGTAAACTTAGTGAAATTGAAAATTTTGTAAAATTCCAAATTTTGTGAAATTGTAAATTTTGTGAATATGTAACTTTTTTGAAATTGTAAATATTGTGATATTGTAAATTTTGTGAAATTGTAAATTTTGTGAAATTGCAAATTTTGTAAAATGGTAAATTTTGTGAAATTGCAAATTTTGTGAATTTGCAAATTTTGTGAAATTGTATACTTTGTGTAATTGTAAATTTTGTGAAATTGTAAATTTTGTGAAATTGTAAATTTTGTGAAATTGTAAATTTTGTGAAATTGTAAATTTTGTGAAATTGTAAATTTTGTGAAATTGTAAATTTTGTGAAATTGTAAATTTTGTGAAATTGTAAATTTTGTGAAATTGTAAATTTTGTGAAATTGTAAATTTTGTGCAATTGCAAATTGTGTAAATAGTAAATATTGTGAAATTGTAAATTTTGTGAAATTGTAAATTTTGTGAAATTGTAAATTTTGTGAAATTATAAATTTTATGAAATTGTAAATTTTGTGAAATTGTAAATTTTGTGAAATTGTAAATTTTGTGAAATTGTAAATTTTGTGAAATTGTAAATTTTGTGAAATTGTAAATTTTGTGAAATTGTAAATTTTGTGAAATTGCAAACTTCGTGAAATTGAAAACTTCGTGGAATTGCAAACTTCGTGGAATTGCAAATTTCGTGGAATTGCATATTTCGTGGAATTGCAAATTTCATAAAATTGCAAATTTATTGAGAAAAAATATTAAACAGCTTTGTGGCCGCGTATAATATATATTATTAAATATAGTTTCTAATTCAGTAAATGATGTGAACTGCGGACCTATAATTATATTCCTGCATATTTTATGAACTATTTATGTACGTATATTATTGTAAATTGAAAATTTTATGAAATTGCAAATTTCGTGGAGTTGCAAATTTCGTGGAATTGCAAATTTCATGGAATTGCAAATTTCGTTGAATTGCCAATTTCGTGCAATTGCAAATTTCGTGCAATTGCAAATTTCGTGGAATTGCAAATTTCGTGAATTGCAAATTTCGTGAAAGTGCAAATTTCGTGGAATTGCAAATTTCGTAAAATTGCAAATTTATTGAGATTATATATTAAACAGCTTTGTGGTCGCGTATAATATATATTATTAAATATAGTTTCTAATTCAGTAAATGATGTGAACTGCGGACCTATAATTATATTCCTGCATATTTTATGTAATATTGATGTACCTATATTATTGTAAATTTTAAATTTTATGAAATTGTAAACTTTGTGAAATTGTAAATTTTGTGAAATTGTAAGTTTCGTGAAATTGTAAATTTTGTGAAATTGTAAATTTTGTGAAATTCTAAATTTTGTGAAATTGTTAATTTTGTGAAATTGAAATTTTTTGAAATTGGAAATTGGGCGATAATTAGAAATTTGGTGATTATTCTAAATTTTGATAGAATTTGATATTTTGCGAGACTGGGAAGTTATTAAATAAATGGAATTTTAGGGACTATGGAGATTTATGAACAAATGGGAATTTTCTAGAAAATTGGAAATTTTTAGTGAATTAAAAATTTTGAGATTTTTGGAAATTTTGATCGACTATGAACTTTTGAAAAAAATGGATTTTTTAAGAGCACTGGAAATTCTAGCGAATTGTAAATTTTATGAGAATTGGAAATTGGGGGACAATTAAAACTTTGCGAGAAACGCAAATGTTTAGAGAATTTGGAATTTAACGAAGATAGGAAAATTTTAAATAATTGGATATTTTGAGACAATTGAAAATTTATGCGGATTTGAATTTCGTCAAATTTTGTGAAATTGCAAATTTTGTGAAATTGCAAATATTGTGAAATTGAAAATTTTGATAAATTGTAAATTTCGTGAAAATGGAAATTTTGTGAAATTGAAAATTTTGATAAATTGTAAATTTCGTGAAAATGGAAATTCTGTGAAACTGTAAATTTTGTGAAATTGTAAATTTTGTGTAATTGTAAATTTTGTGAAATTGTAAATTTTGTGAAATTGTAAATTTTGTGAAATTGTAAATTCTGTGTATTTGTAAATTTTGTGAAATTGTAAATTTTGTGAAATTGTAAATTTTGTGAAATTGTAAACTTTGTATAATTGTAAACTTTGTGAAATTGCAAATTGTGTAAATAGTAAATTTTTTGAAATTGTAAATATTGTGATATTGTAAATTTTGTGATATTGTAAATTTTGTGACATTGCAAATTTTGTGAAATGGCAAATTTTGATAAATTGTAAATTTCGTGAAAATGTAAATTTTGTGAAATTGTAAATTTTGTGAAATTGTAAATTTTGTGAAATTGTAAATTTTATGAAATTGTAAATTTTGTGTAATTGTAAATTTTGTGAAATTGCAAATTTTGTGAAATTGCAAATTTTGTGAAATTGTATACTTTGTGTAATTGTAAATTTCGTGAAACTGTAAATTTTGTGAAATTGTAAATTTTGTGAAATTGTAAATTTTGTGAAATTGTAAATTTTGTGAAATTGCAAATTTTGTGAAATTGTAAATTTTGTGAAATTGTAAATTTTTTGAAATTGTAAATTTTGTGAAATTGTAAATTTTGTGTAATTGTAAATTATGTGAAATTGTAAATTTTGTGAAATTGAAAATTTTGATAAATTGTAAATTTCGTGAAATTGTAAATTTTGTGTAATTGTAAATTTTGTGAAAATGCAAATTGTGTAAATTGTAAATTTTTTGAAATTGTAAATTTTGTGAAATTGTAAATTTTGTGAGAATGTTAATTTTGTGAAATTGTAAATTTTGTGAAATTGTAAATTTTGTGAAATTGTAAATCTTGTGAAATTGTAAATTTTGTGAAATTGCGAATTTTGTGAAATTGTAAACTTTGTGAAATTGTAAATTTTGTGTAATTGTAAATTTTGTGAAATTGTAAATTTTGTGAAAATGTAAATATTGTGAAATTGTAAATTTTGTGAGAATGTAAATTTTGTGAAATTGTAAATTTTGTGAAATTGCTAATTTTTTGAAATTGTAATCTCTGTGAAATTGTAAATTTTGTGAAATTGTAAATTTTGTGTAATTGTAAATTTTGTGAAATTGTCAATTTTGGTAAATTGTAAATTTGGTGAAATTGTAAATTTTGTGAAATTGTAAATTTTGTGAAATTGCCAATTTTGTGAAACTGCAAATTTTGTGAAATTGTAAATTTTGTGAAATTGTAAATTTTGTGAAATTGTAAATTTTGTGAAATTGTAAATTTTGTGAAATTATAATTTTGTGAAATTGAAATTTTTTGAAATTGGAAATTGGGCGATAATTAGAAATTTGGAGATAATTCTGAATTTTGATAGAATTTGATATTTTGCGTGACTGGGAAGTTATTAAATAAATGGAATTTTAGGGACTATGGAGATTTATGAACAAATGGGAATTTTCTAGAAAATTGGAAATTTTTAGCGAAATAAAAATTTAGAGATTTTTGGAAATTTTGATCGACTATGAACTTTTGAAAACATTGGATTTTTTAAGAGCATTGGAAATTCTAGCAAAATGTAAATTTTATGAGAATTTTAAATTGGGGGACAATTGAAACTTTGCGAGAAACGTAAATGGTTAGAGAATTTGGAATTTAACGAAGATAGGAAAATTTTAAATAATTGGATATTTTGAGACAATTGAAAATTTTTAGCGGATTTGAATTTCGTCAAATTTTGTGAAATTGAAAATTTTGTGAAATTGCAAATATTGTGAAATTGAAAATTTTGATAAATTGTAAATTTCGTGAAAATGTAAATTTTGTGAAACTGTACATTTTGTGAAATTGTAAATTTTGTGTAATTGTAAATTTTGTGAGAATGTAAATTTTGTGAAATTGTAAATTTTGTGAAATTGAAAATTTTGATAAATTGTAAATTTCGTGAAAATGTAAATTTTGTGAAACTGTAAATTTTGTGAAATTGTAAATTTTGTGTAATTGTAAATTTTGTGAAATTGTAAATTTTGTGAAATTGTAATTTTTGTGAAATTGCAAATTTTGTGAAATTGTAAATTTTGTGAAATTGTAAATTCTGTGTAATTGTAAATTTTGTGAAATTGTAAATTTTGTGAAATTGTAAATTTTGTGAAATTGTAAATTTTGTGAAATTGTAAATTTTGTGTTATTGTAAATTTTTTGAAATTGAAAATTTTGATAAATTGTAAATTTCGTGACAATGTAAATTTTGTGAAATTGTAAATTTTGTGAAATTGTAAATTTTGTGAAATTGTTAACTTTGTGAAATTGAAAATTTTGTAAAATTGTAAATTTAGTGAAAATGTAAATTTTTTGAAATTGTAAACTTTGTAAAATTGTAAACTTTGTGAAATTGCAAATTGTGTAAATAGTAAATTTTTTGAAATTGTAAATATTGTGATATTGTAAATTTTGTGAAATTGTAAATTTTGTGACATTGCAAATTTTGTGAAATGGCTAATTTTGGTAAATTGTAAATTTCGTGAAAATGTAAATTTTGTGAAATTGTAAATTTTGTGAAATTGTAAATTTTGTGAAATTGTAAATTTTGTGAAATTGTAAATTTTGTGTAATTGTAAATTTTGTGAAATTGTAAATTTTGTGAAATTGCAAATTTTGTGAAATTGTAAATTTTGTGAAACTGTAAACTTTGTAAAATTGTAAACTTTGTGAAATTGCAAATTGTGTAAATAGTAAATTTTTTGAAATTGTAAATTTCGTGAAATTGTAAATTTTGTGTAATTGTAAATTTTGTGAAAATGCAAATTGTGTAAATTGTAAATTTTGTGAAATTGTAAATTTTGTGAAATAGTAAATTTTGTGAGAATGTTAATTTTGTGAAATTGTAAATTTTGTGAAATTGTAAATTTTGTGAAATTGTAAATCTTGTGAAATTGTAAATTTTGTGAAATTACGAATTTTGTGAAATTGTAAACTTTGTGAAATTGTAAATTTTGTGAAATTGTAAGTTTTGTGAAATTGTAAATTTTGTGAAATTGTAAATTTTGTGAAATTCTAAATTTTGTGAGAATGTTAATTTTGTGAAATTGTAAATTTTGTGAAATTGTAAATTTTGTGAAATTGTAAATTTTGTGAAATTGTAAATTTTGTGAAATTGTAAATTTTGTGAAATTATAAATTTTGTGAAATTGCGAATTTTGTGAAATTGTAAACTTTGTGAAATTGTAAATTTTGTGAAATTGTAAGTTTTTAGAAATTGTAAATTTTGTGAAATTGTAAATTTTGTGAAATTCTAAATTTTGTGAAATTGTAAACTTTGTAAAATTGTAAACTTTGTGAAATTGTAAACTTTGTGAAATTGTTAACATTGTGCAATTATAAACTTTGTGAATTTGTAAATTGTGTGAATTTGTAAATTTTGTGAAATTGTATATTTTGTGAAATTGCTAATTTTGTGAAATTGCAAATTTTGTGAAATTGTAAATTTTGTGAAATTGAAAATTTTGATAAATTGTAAATTTAGTGAAAATGTAAATTTTGTAAAATTGATAATTTTGATAAATTGTAAATTTTGTGTAATTGTAAATTTTGTGTAATTGTAAATTTTGTGAAAATGTAAATTTTGTGAAATTGTAAATTTTGTGAGAATGTTAATTTTACGAAATTGTAAATTTTGTGAAATTGTAAATTTTGTGAAATTGCGAATTTTGTGAAATTGTAAACTTTGTGAAATTGTAAATTTTGTGAAATTGTAAGTTTCGTTGAATTGCCAATTTCGTGCAATTGCAAATTTCGTGCAATTGCAAATTTCGTGGAATTGCAAATTTCGTGAAATTGCAAATTTCGTGAAATTGCAAATTTCGTGGAATTGCAAATTTCGTAAAATTGCAAATTTATTGAGATTATATATTAAACAGCTTTGTGGTCGCGTATAATATATATTATTAAATATAGTTTCTAATTCAGTAAATGATGTGAACTGCGGACCTATAATTATATTCCTGCATATTTTATGTAATATTGATGTACCTATATTATTGTAAATTTTAAATTTTATGAAATTGCAAATTTTGTGAAATTGCAAATTTGTGAAATTGCAAATTTTGTGAAATTGTATACTTTGTGAAATTGTAAACTTAGTGAAATTGAAAATTTTGTAAAATTCCAAATTTTGTGAAATTGTAAATTTTGTGAATATGTAACTTTTTTGAAATTGTAAATATTGTGATATTGTAAATTTTGTGAAATTGTAAATTTTGTGAAATTGTAAATTTTGTGAAATTGTTAACTTTGTGAAATTGAAAATTTTGTAAAATTGTAAATTTAGGGAAAATGTAAATTTTTTGAAATTGTAAATTTTGTGAAATTGTAAATTTTGTGAAATTGTAAATTTTGTGAAATTGTAAATTTTGTGAAATTGTAAATTTTGTGAAATTGGAAATTGGGCGATAATTAGAAATTTGGAGATAATTCTGAATTTTGATAGAATTTGATATTTTGCGTGACTGGGAAATTATTAAATAAATGGAATTTTAGGGACTATGGAGATTTATGAACAAATGGGAATTTTCTAGAAAATTGGAAATTTTTAGCGAATTAAAAATTTAGAGATTTTTGGAAATTTTGATCGACTATGAACTTTTGAAAACATTGGATTTTTTAAGAGCATTGGAAATTCTAGCGAAATGTAAATTTTATGAGAATTTTAAATTGGGGGACAATTGAAACTTTGCGAGAAACGTAAATGTTTAGAGAATTTGGAATTTAACGAAGATAGGAAAATTTTAAATAATTGGATATTTTGAGACAATTGAAAATTTTTAGCGGATTTGAATTTCGTCAAATTTTGTGAAATTGCAAATTTTGTGAAATTGCAAATATTGTGAAATTGAAAATTTTGATAAATTGTAAATTTCGTGAAAATGTAAATTTTGTGAAATTGTAAATTTTGTGAAATTGAAAATTTTGATAAATTGTAAATTTCGTGAAAATGTAAATTTTGTGAAATTGTAAATTTTGTGTAATTGTAAATTTTGTGAAATTGTAAATTTTGTGAAATTATAAATTTTGTGTAATTGTAATTTTTGTGAAATTGTAAACTTTATAAAATTGTAAACTTTGTGAAATTGGAACTTTGTGAAATTGTAAACTTTGTGAAATTATAAACTTTGTGCAATTGTAAATTGTGTGAATTTGTAAATTTTGTGAAATTGTTAACTTTGTGAAATTGAAA
Organism: Gastracanthus pulcherrimus; assembly: GCA_949152435.1. Taxonomy (NCBI): domain Eukaryota; kingdom Metazoa; phylum Arthropoda; class Insecta; order Hymenoptera; family Pteromalidae; genus Gastracanthus; species Gastracanthus pulcherrimus. Next base: position 146,407,578 of record OX424572.1, read on the forward strand.
ATTTTGTGATATTGAAAATTTTGTGAAATTGTTAATTTTGTGAAAATGTAAATTTTTTGAAATTGTAAATTTTTTGAAATTGTAAATTTTGTGAAAATGTAAATTTTGTGAAATTGTAAATTTTGTGAAAATGTAAATTTTGTGAAATTGTAAACTTTGTGAAATTGTATATTATGTAAATTTTGTGAAATTGTAAACTTTGTGAAATTGTATATTGTGTGAATTTGTAAATTTTGTGAAATTGTATATTTTGTGAAATTGCTAATTTTGTGAAATTGCAAATTTTGTGAAATTGTAAATTTTGTGAAATTGTAAATTTTGTGAAATTGAAAATTTTGATAAATTGTAAATTTCGTGACAATGTAAATTTTGTGAAATTGTAAATTTTGTGAAATTGCAAATTTTGTGAAATTGCAAATTTTGTGAAATTGCAAATTTTGTGAAATTGCAAATTTTGTGAAATTGCAAATTTTGTGAAATTGCAAATTTTGTGAAATTGCAAATTTTGTGAAATTGCAAATTTTGTGAAATTGCAAATTTTGTGAAATTGAAAATTTTGTGAAGTTGAAAATTTTGATAAATTGTATATTATGTAAATTTTGTGAAATTGTAAACTTTGTGAAATTGTATATTGTGTGAATTTGTAAATTTTGTGAAATTGTATATTTTGTGAAATTGCTAATTTTGTGAAATTGCAAATTTTGTGAAATTGTAAATTTTGTGAAATTGTATATTTCGTGAATTTGAAAATTTTGATAGATTGTAAATTTCGTGAAAATTTAAATTTTGTGAAATTGTAAATTTTGTGAAAATGTAAATTTTGTGAAAATGTAAATTTTGTGAAATTGTAAATTTTGTGACAATGTAAATTTTGTGAAATTGTAAATTTTGTGAAATTGCAAATTTTGTGAAATTGCAAATTTTGTGAAATTGCAAATTTTGTGAAATTGCAAATTTTGTGAAATTGCAAATTTTGTGAAATTGAAAATTTTGATAAATTGTATATAATGTTAATTTTGTGAAATTGTAAACTTTGTGAAATTATAAATTTTGTGTAATTGTAATTTTTGTGAAATTGTAAACTTTATAAAATTGTAAACTTTGTGAAATTGGAACTTTGTGAAATTGTAAACTTTGTGAAATTATAAACTTTGTGCAATTGTAAATTGTGTGAATTTGTAAATTTTGTGAAATTGTTAACTTTGTGAAATTGAAAATTTTGTGATATTGAAAATTTTGTGAAATTGTTAATTTTGTGAAAATGTAAATTTTTTGAAATTGTAAATTTTTTGAAATTGTAAATTTTGTGAAAATGTAAATTTTGTGAAATTGTAAATTTTGTGAAAATGTAAATTTTGTGAAATTGTAAACTTTGTGAAATTGTATATTATGTAAATTTTGTGAAATTGTAAACTTTGTGAAATTGTATATTGTGTGAATTTGTAAATTTTGTGAAATTGTATATTTTGTGAAATTGCTAATTTTGTGAAATTGCAAATTTTGTGAAATTGTAAATTTTGTGAAATTGTAAATTTTGTGAAATTGAAAATTTTGATAAATTGTAAATTTCGTGACAATGTAAATTTTGTGAAATTGTAAATTTTGTGAAATTGCAAATTTTGTGAAATTGCAAATTTTGTGAAATTGCAAATTTTGTGAAATTGCAAATTTTGTGAAATTGCAAATTTTGTGAAATTGCAAATTTTGTGAAATTGCAAATTTTGTGAAATTGCAAATTTTGTGAAATTGCAAATTTTGTGAAATTGCAAATTTTGTGAAATTGCAAATTTTGTGAAATTGAAAATTTTGTGAAGTTGAAAATTTTGATAAATTGTATATTATGTAAATTTTGTGAAATTGTAAACTTTGTGAAATTGTATATTGTGTGAATTTGTAAATTTTGTGAAATTGTATATTTTGTGAAATTGCTAATTTTGTGAAATTGCAAATTTTGTGAAATTGTAAATTTTGTGAAATTGTATATTTCGTGAATTTGAAAATTTTGATAGATTGTAAATTTCGTGAAAATTTAAATTTTGTGAAATTGTAAATTTTGTGAAAATGTAAATTTTGTGAAAATGTAAATTTTGTGAAATTGTAAATTTTGTGACAATGTAAATTTTGTGAAATTGTAAATTTTGTGAAATTGCAAATTTTGTGAAATTGCAAATTTTGTGAAATTGCAAATTTTGTGAAATTGCAAATTTTGTGAAATTGCAAATTTTGTGAAATTGAAAATTTTGATAAATTGTATATAATGTTAATTTTGTGAAATTGTAAACTTTGTGAAATTGTATATTGTGTGAATTTGTAAACTTTATAAAATTGTAAACTTTGTGAAATTGGAACTTTGTGAAATTGTAAACTTTGTGAAATTATAAACTTTGTGCAATTGTAAATTGTGTGAATTTGTAAATTTTGTGAAATTGTTAACTTTGTGAAATTGAAAATTTTGTGATATTGAAAATTTTGTGAAATTGTTAATTTTGTGAAAATGTAAATTTTTTGAAATTGTAAATTTTGTGAAAATGAAAATTTTGTGAAATTGTAAATTTTGTGATATTGTAAATTTTGTGAAATTGTAAATTTTGTGAAATTGTAAATTTTGTGAAATTGTAAATTTTGTGAAATTGTAAATTTTGTGAAATTGTAAATTTTGTGAAATTGTAAATTTTGTGAAATTGTAAATTTTGTGAAATTGTAAATTTTGTGAAATTGTAAATTTTGTGAAATTGTAAATTTTGTGAAATTGTTAACTTTGTGAAATTGAAAATTTTGTAAAATTGTAAATTTAGTGAAAATGTAAATTTTGTGAAATTGCAAATTTGTGAAATTGCAAATTTTGTGAAATTGGAACTTTGTGAAATTGTAAACTTTGTGAAATTACAAATTTTGTGAAATTGCAAATTTTGTGAAATTGCAAATTTTGTGAAATTGCAAATTTTGTGAAATTGCCAATTTTGTGAAATTGCAAATTTTGTAAAATTGTAAACTTTGTGAAATTGCAAATTGTGTAAATAGTAAATTTTTTGAAATTGTAAATATTGTGATATTGTAAATTTTGTGAAATTGTAAATTTAGTGACATTGCAAATTTTGTGAAATGGCAAATTTTGATAAATTGTAAATTTCGTGTAAATGTAAATTTTGTGAAAATGTAAATTTTGTAAAATTGTAAATTTTGTGAAATTGTAAATTTTGTGTAATTGTAAATTTTGTGAAATTGCAAATTTTGTGAAATTGCAAATTTTTTGAAATTGTATACTTTGTGTAATTGTAAATTTCGTGAAACTGTAAATTTTGTGAAATTGTAAATTTTGTGAAATTGTAAATTTTGTGAAATTGTAAATTTTGTGAAATTGTAAATTTTGTGTAATTGTAAATTTTGTGAAATTGTAAATTTTGTGAAATTGTAAATTTTGTGAAATTGTAAATTTTGTGAAATTGTATATTTTGTGAAATTGCTAATTTTGTGAAATTGCAAATTTTGTGAAATAGTAAATTTTGTGAAATTGAAAATTTTGATAAATTGTAAATTTCGTGACAATGTAATTTTGTGAAATTGCAAATTTTGTGAAATTGCAAATTTTGTGAAATTGCAAATTTTGTGAAATTGCAAATTTTGTGAAATTGCAAATTTTGTGAAATTGCAAATTTTGTGAAATTGCAAATTTTGTGAAATTGCAAATTTTGTGAAATTGAAAATTTTGTGAAATTGAAAATTTTGATAAATTGAATATTATGTAAATTTTGTGAAATTGTAAACTTTGTGAAATTGTATATTGTGTGAATTTGTAAATTTTGTGAAATTGTATATTTTGTGAAATTGCTAATTTTGTGAAATTGCAAATTTTGTGAAATTGTAAATTTTGTGAAATTGTAAATTTCGTGAAATTGAAAATTTTGATAGATTGTAAATTTCGTGAAAATTTAAATTTTGTGAAATTGTAAATTTTGTGAAAATGTAAATTTTGTGAAAATGTAAATTTTGTGAAATTGTAAATTTTGTGAAAATGTAAATTTTGTGAAATTGTAAATTTTGTGAAATTGTAAATTTTGTGAAATTGTAAATTTTTTGAAATTGTAAATTTTGTGAAAATGTAAATTTTTTGAAATTGTAAATTTTGTGAAAATGTAAATTTTGTGAAACTGTAAACTTTGTGAAATTGTATATTATGTAAATTTTGTGAAATTGTAAACTTTGTGAAATTGTATACTTTGTGTAATTGTAAATTTCGTGAAACTGTAAATTTTGTGAAATTGTAAATTTTGTGAAATTGTAAATTTTGTGAAATTGTAAATTTTGTGAAATTGCAAATTTTGTGAAATTGTAAATTTTGTGAAATTGTAAATTTTGTGAAATTGTAAATTTTGTGAAATTGTAAATTTTGTGAAATTGTAAATTTTGTGAAATCGTAAATTTTGTGAAAATGAAAATTTTGTGTAATTATAAATTTTGTGAAAATGTAAATTTTGTGAAATTGTAAATTTTGTGAAATTGTAAATTTTGTGAAATTGAAAATTTTGATAAATTGTAAATTTCGTGACAATGTAAATTTTGTGAAATTGTAAATTTTGTGAAATTGCAAATTTTGTGAAATTGCAAATTTTGTGAAATTGCAAATTTTGTGAAATTGCAAATTTTGTGAAATTGGAAATTGGGCGATAATTAGAAATTTGGAGATTATTCTAAATTTTGATAGAATTTGATATTTTGCGAGACTGGGAAGTTATTAAATAAATGGAATTTTAGGGACTATGGAGATTCATGAACAAATGGGAATTCTCTAGAAAATTGGAAATTTTTAGTGAATTAAAAATTTTGAGATTTTTGGAAATTTTGATCGACTATGAACTTTTGAAAAAAATGGATTTTTTAAGAGCATTGGAAATTCTAGCGAATTGTAAATTTTATGAGATTTGGAAATTGGGGGACAATTGAAACTTTGCGAGAAACGCAAATGTTTAGAGAATTTGGAATTTAACGAAGATTGGAAAATTTTAAATAATTGGATATTTTGAGACAATTGAAAATTTATGCGGATTTGAATTTCGTCAAATTTTGTGAAATTGTAAATTTTGTGAAATTGTAAATTTTGTGAAATTGAAAATTTTGATAAATTGTAAATTTCGTGAAAATGTAAATTTTGTGAAATTGTAAATTTTGTGAAATTGTAAATTTTGTGTAATTGTAAATTTTGTGAAATTGTAAATTTTGTGAAATTGTAATTTTTGTGAAATTGTAAATTTTGTGAAATTGTTAACTTAGAGAAATTACAAATTTTGTGAAATTGCAAATTTTGTGAAATTTCAAATTTTGTGAAATTGCAAATTTTGTGAAATTGCCAATTTTGTGAAATTGCAAATTTTGTGAAATTGCCAATTTTGTGAAATTGCAAATTTTGTGAAATTGCCAATTTTGTGAAATTGCCAATTTTGTGAAATTGCAAATTTTGTGAAATTGTAAATTTTGTGAATATGTAAATTCTGTGTAATTGTAAATTTTGTGAAATTGTAAATTTTGTGAAATTGTAAATTTTGTGAAATTGTAAACTTTGTAAAATTGTAAACTTTGTAAAATTGCAAATTGTGTAAATAGTAAATTTTTTGAAATTGTAAATATTGTGATATTGTAAATTTTGTGAAATTGTAAATTTTGTGAAATTGTAAATTTTGTGTAATTGTAAATTTTGTGAAATTGCAAATTTTGTGAAATTGCAAATTTTGTGAAATTGTATACTTTGTGTAATTGTAAATTTCGTGAAACTGTAAATTTTGTGATATTGTAAATTTTGTGAAATTGTAAATTTTGTGAAATTGTAAATTTTGTGAAGTTGCAAATTTTGTGATATTGTAAATTTTGTGAAATTGTAAATTTTTTGAAATTGTAAATTTTGTGAAATTGTAAATTTTTTGAAATTGTAAATTTTGTGAAATTGTAAATTTTGTGTAATTGTAAATTTTGTGAAATTGTAAATTTTGTGAAATTGAAAATTTTGATAAATTGTAAATTTCGTGAAATTGTAAATTTTGTGTAATTGTAAATTTTGTGAAAATGCAAATTGTGTAAATTGTAAATTTGGTGAAATTGTAAATTTTGTGAAATTGTAAATTGTGTAAATAGTAAATTTTGTGAAATTGCAAATTTTGTGAAATTGTAATTTTTGTGAAATTGTAAACTTTGTAAAATTGTAAACTTTGTGTAATTGTAAACTTTGTGAAATTGTAAACTTTGTACAATTATAAACTTTGTGAAATTGTAAATTGTGTGAATTTGTAAATTTTGTGAAATTGTAAATTTTGTGTAATTGTAAATTTTGTGAAATTGTAAACTTTATAAAATTGTAAACTTTGTGAAATTGGAACTTTGTGAAATTGTAAACTTTGTGAAATTATAAACTTTGTGCAATTGTAAATTGTGTGAATTTGTAAATTTTGTGAAATTGTTAACTTTGTGAAATTGAAAATTTTGTGATATTGAAAATTTTGTGAAATTGTACATTTTGTGAAAATGTAAATTTTTTGAAATTGTAAATTTTGTGAAATTGTAAATTTTGTGAAAATGTAAATATTGTGAAATTGTTAATTTTGTGAAATTGTAAATTTTGTGAAGTTGAAAATTTTGTAAAATTGCCTATTTTGTAAAATTGCAAATTTTGTGAAATTGTAAACTTTGTGAAATTGTAAATTTTGTGAAATTGTAAATTTTGTGAAATTGCAAATTTCGTGAAATTGCAAATTTCGTGAAATTGCAAATTTTGTACAATTGTAAATTTCGTGGAATTACAAATTTCGTGAAATTGCAAATTTCGTGAAATTGCAAATTTATTGAGAAAAAATATTAAACAGCTTTGTGGCCGCGTATAATATATATTATTAAATATAGTTTCTAATTCAGTAAATGATGTTAACTGCGGACCTATAATTATATTCCTGCATATTTTATGAAATATTGATGTACCTATATTATTGTAAATTTTAAATTTTATGAAATTGCAAATTTTGTGAAATTGCAAATTTTGTGAATTTGCAAATTTTGTGAAATTGTATACTTTCTGTAATTGTAAATTTTGTGAAACTGTAAATTTTGTGAAATTGTAAATTTTGTGAAATTGTAAGTTTTGTGAAAATGTAAATATTGTGAAATTGTTAATTTTGTGAAATTGTAAATTTTGTGAAGTTGAAAATTTTGTAAAATTGCCTATTTTGTAAAATTGAAAATTTTGTGAAATTGTAAACTTTGTGAAATTGTAAATTTTGTGAAATTGTATATTTTGTGAAATTGTAAATTTTGTGAAATTGTAAATTTTGTGAAATTGTAAATTTCGTGGAATTGCAAATTTCGTGAAATTGCAAACTTCGTGGAATTGCAAATTTCGTGGAATTGCAAATTTCGTAAAATTGCAAATTTATTGAGAAAAAATATTAAACAGCTTTGTGGCCGCGTATAATATATATTATTAAATATAGTTTCTAATTCAGTAAATGATGTTAACTGCGGACCTATAATTATATTCCTGCATATTTTATGAAATATTGATGTACCTATATTATTGTAAATTTTAAAATTTATGAAATTGCAAATTTTGTGAAAATGCAAATTTGTGAAATTGCAAATTTTGTGAAATTGTATACTTTGTGAAATTGTAAACTTAGTGAAATTGAAAATTTTGAAAAATTCCAAATTTTGAGAAATTGTAAATTTTGTGAAAATGTAAATTTCTTGAGATTGTAAATATTGTGATATTGTAAATTTTGTGAAATTGTAAATTTTGTGAAATTGCAAATTATGTGAAATTGCAAATTTTGTGAAATTGTATACTTTGTGTAATTGTAAATTTTGTGAAATTGAAAATTTTGATAAATTGTAAATTTCGTGAAATTGTAAATTTTGTGAAATTGTAAATTTTGTGAAATTGCAAATTGTGTAAATTGTAAATTTTGTAAAATTGTAAATTTTGTGAAATTGAAATTTTTTGAAATTGGAAATTGGGCGATAATTAGAAATTTGGAGATTATTCTAAATTTTGATAGAATTTGATATTTTGCGAGACTGGGAAGTTATTAAATAAATGGAATTTTAGGGACTTGGAGATTCATGAACAAATGGGAATTCTCTAGAAAATTGGAAATTTTTAGTGAATTAAAAATTTTCAGATTTTTGGAAATTTTGATCGACTATGAACTTTTGAAAAAAATGGATTTTTTAAGAGCATTGGAAATTCTAGCGAATTGTAAATTTTATGAGATTTGGAAATTGGGGGACAATTGAAACTTTGCGAGAAACGCAAATGTTTAGTGAATTTGGAATTTAACGAAGATTGGAAAATTTTAAATAATTGGATATTTTGAGACAATTGAAAATTTATGCGGATTTGAATTTCGTCAAATTTTGTGAAATTGTAAATTTTGTGAAATTGAAAATTTTGATAAATTGTAAATTTCGTGAAAATGTAAATTTTGTGAAATTGTAAATTTTGTGAAATTGTAAATTTTGTGTAATTGTAAATTTTGTGAAATTGTAAATTTTGTGAAATTGTAATTTTTGTGAAATTGTAAATTTTGTGAAATTGTTAACTTAGAGAAATTACAAATTTTGTGAAATTGCAAATTTTGTGAAATTTCAAATTTTGTGAAATTGCAAATTTTGTGAAATTGACAATTTTGTGAAATTGCAAATTTTGTGAAATTGCCAATTTTGTGAAATTGCCAATTTTGTGAAATTGCAAATTTTGTGAAATTGTAAATTTTGTGAATATGTAAATTCTGTGTAATTGTAAATTTTGTGAAATTGTAAATTTTGTGAAATTGTAAATTTTGTGAAATTGTAAACTTTGTAAAATTGTAAACTTTGTAAAATTGCAAATTGTGTAAATAGTAAATTTTTTGAAATTGTAAATATTGTGATATTGTAAATTTTGTGAAATTGTTAATTTTGTGAAATTGTAAATTTTGTGTAATTGTAAATTTTGTGAAATTGCAAATTTTGTGAAATTGCAAATTTTGTGAAATTGTATACTTTGTGTAATTGTAAATTTCGTGAAACTGTAAATTTTGTGATATTGTAAATTTTGTGAAATTGTAAATTTTGTGAAATTGTAAATTTTGTGAAGTTGCAAATTTTGTGATATTGTAAATTTTGTGAAATTGTAAATTTTTTGAAATTGGAAATTTTGTGAAATTGCAAATTTTGAAAAATGGCAAATTTTGTGAAATTGCAAATTAAGTGAAATTGCAAATTTTGTGAAATTGTATACTTTGTGTAATTGTAAATTTTGTGAAACTGTAAATTTTGTGAAATTGTAAATTTTGTGAAATTGTAAATTTTGTGAAATTGCAAATTGTGTAAATAGTAAATATTGTGCAATTATAAACTTTGTGAATTTGTAAATTTTGTGAAATTGAAAATTTTGTAAAATTGCAAATTTTGTGAAATTGTAATTTTTGTGCAAATTTAAATTTTGTGAAATTGTAAATTTTGTGAAATTGCAAATTTTGTGAAATAGCAAATTTTGTGAAATTGTAAATTTTGTGAAATTGTAAATTTTGTGAAATTGTAAATTTTGTGAAATTGTAAATTTTGTGAAATTGTGAATTTTGTTAAATTGTAAACTTTGTTAAATTGTAAATTTTGTGAAATTGCAAATTTTAAATAAATGGATATTTTTAGACATTGAAAATTTTTAGCGAATTTGAATTTCGTCAATTTTTGTGAAATTGAAAATTTTGTGAAATTGCAAATTTTGTGAAATTGCCAATTTTGTGAAATTGCCAATTTTGTGAAATTGCAAATTTTGTGAAATTGTAAATTTTGTGAAATTGTAAATTTCGTGAAATTGTAAATTTTGTGAAATTGTAAATTTTGTGAAATTGTAAATTTTGTGAAATTGTAAATTTTGTGAAATTGAAAATTTTGTGAAATTGTAAATTTCGTGAAATTGTAAATTTTGTGAAATTGTAAATTATGTGAAATTGCAAATTGTGTAAATTGTAAATTTTGTGAAATTGTAAATTTTGTGAAATTGTAAATTTTGTGAAATTGTAAATTTTGTGAAATGGTAAATTTTGTGAAATTGTAAATTTTGTGATATTGTAAATTTTGTGAAATTGTAAATTTTATGAAATTGTAAATTTTGATAAATTGTAAATTTTGTGAAATTGTAAATTTTGTGAAATTGAAAATTTTGATAAATTGTAAATTTCGTGAAATTGTAAATTTTGTGAAATTGTAAATTTTGTGAAATTGCAAATTGTGTAAATTGTAAATTTTGTGAAATTGTAAATTTTGTGAAATTGAAATTTTTTGAAATTGGAAATTGGGCGATAATTAGAAATTTGGAGATTATTCTAAATTTTGATAGAATTTGATATTTTGCGAGACTGGGAAGTTATTAAATAAATGGAATTTTAGAGACTTGGAGATTCATGAACAAATGGGAATTCTCTAGAAAATTGGAAATTTTTAGTGAATTAAAAATTTTGAGATTTTTGGAAATTTTGATCGACTATGAACTTTTGAAAAAAATGGATTTTTTAAGAGCATTGGAAATTCTAGCGAATTGTAAATTTTATGAGATTTGGAAATTGGGGGACAATTGAAACTTTGCGAGAAACGCAAATGTTTAGTGAATTTGGAATTTAACGAAGATTGGAAAATTTTAAATAATTGGATATTTTGAGACAATTGAAAATTTATGCGGATTTGAATTTCGTCAAATTTTGTGAAATTGTAAATTTTGTGAAATTGTAAATTTCGTGAAATTGTAAATTTTGTGAAATTGTAAATTATGTGAAATTGCAAATTGTGTAAATTGTAAATTTTGTGAAATTGTAAATTTTGTGAAATTGTAAATTTTGTGAAATGGTAAATTTTGTGAAATTGTAAATTTTGTGATATTGTAAATTTTGTGAAATTGTAAATTTTATGAAATTGTAAATTTTGATAAATTGTAAATTTTGTGAAATTGTAAATTTTGTGAAATTGAAAATTTTGATAAATTGTAAATTTCGTGAAATTGTAAATTTTGTGAAATTGTAAATTTTGTGAAATTGCAAATTGTGTAAATTGTAAATTTTGTGAAATTGTAAATTTTGTGAAATTGAAATTTTTTGAAATTGGAAATTGGGCGATAATTAGAAATTTGGAGATTATTCTAAATTTTGATAGAATTTGATATTTTGCGAGACTGGGAAGTTATTAAATAAATGGAATTTTAGGGACTTGGAGATTCATGAACAAATGGGAATTCTCTAGAAAATTGGAAATTTTTAGTAAATTAAAAATTTTGAGATTTTTGGAAATTTTGATCGACTATGAACTTTTGAAAAAAATGGATTTTTTAAGAGCATTGGAAATTCTAGCGAATTGTAAATTTTATGAGATTTGGAAATTGGGGGACAATTGAAACTTTGCGAGAAACGCAAATGTTTAGAGAATTTGGAATTTAACGAAGATTGGAAAATTTTAAATAATTGGATATTTTGAGACAATTGAAAATTTATGCGGATTTGAATTTCGTCAAATTTTGTGAAATTGTAAATTTTGTGAAATTGAAAATTTTGATAAATTGTAAATTTCGTGAAAATGTAAATTTTGTGAAATTGTAAATTTTGTGAAATTGTAAATTTTGTGTAATTGTAAATTTTGTGAAATTGTAAATTTTGTGAAATTGTAATTTTTGTGAAATTGTAAATTTTGTGAAATTGTTAACTTAGAGCAATTACAAATTTTGTGAAATTGCAAATTTTGTGAAATTTCAAATTTTGTGAAATTGCAAATTTTGTGAAATTGCCAATTTTGTGAAATTGCAAATTTTGTGAAATTGCCAATTTTGTGAAATTGCCAATTTTGTGAAATTGCAAATTTTGTGAAATTGTAAATTTTGTGAATATGTAAATTTTGTGTAATTGTAAATTTTGTGAAATTGTAAATTTTGTGAAATTGTAAATTTTGATAAATTGTAAACTTTGTAAAATTGTAAACTTTGTAAAATTGCAAATTGTGTAAATAGTAAATTTTTTGAAATTGTAAATATTGTGATATTGTAAATTTTGTGAAATTGTAAATTTTGTGAAATTGTAAATTTTGTGAAATTGTAAATTTTGTGTTATTGTAAAATTTGTGAAATTGCAAATTTTGTGAAATTGCAAATTTTGTGAAATTGTATATTTCGTGAAATTGTAAATTTTGAGTAATTGTAAATTTTGTGAAAATGCAAATTGTGTAAATTGTAAATTTGGTGAAATTGTAAATTTTGTGAAATTGTAAATTGTGTAAATAGTAAATTTTGTGAAATTGCAAATTTTGTGAAATTGTAATTTTTGTGAAATTGTAAACTTTGTAAAATTGTAAACTTTGTGTAATTGTAAACTTTGTGAAATTGTAAACTTTGTACAATTATAAACTTTGTGAAATTGTAAATTGTGTGAATTTGTAAATTTTGTGAAATTGTAAATTTTGTAAATTTGAAAATTGTGATAAATTGTAAATTTCGTGCAATTGCAAATTTTGTGAAATTGCACATTTTGTGAAATTGTATACTTTGTGAAATTGTTAACTTTGTGAAATTGAAAATTTTGAGAAATTGAAAATTTTGTGAAATTGTAAACTTTGTAAAATTGTAAACTTTGTGAAATTGTAAACTTTGTGAAATTGTAAACTTTGTACAATTATAAACTTTGTGAAATTGTAAATTGTGTGAATTTGTAAATTTTGTGAAATTGTAAATTTTGTGAATTTGAAAATTTTGATAAATTGTAAATTTCGTGCAATTGCAAATTTTGTGAAATTGCAAATTTTGTGAAATTGTATACTTTGTGTAATTGTAAATTTCGTGAAACTGTAAATTTTGTGAAATTGTAAATTTTGTGAAATTGTAAATTTTGTGAAATTGCAAATTTTGTGAAATTGTAAATTTTGTGAAATTGTAAATTTTTTGAAATTTAAATTTTGTGAAATAGTAAATTTTGTGAAATTGTAAATTTTGTGTAATTGTAAATTATGTGAAATTGTAAATTTTGTGAAATTGAAAATTTTGATAAATTGTAAATTTCGTGAAATTGTAAATTTTGTGTAATTGTAAATTTTGTGAAAATGCAAATTGTGTAAATTGTAAATTTTGTGAAATTGTAAATTTTGTGAGAATGTTAATGTTGTGAAATTGTAAATTTTGTGAAATTGTAAATTTTGTGAAATTGTAAATTTTGTGAAATTGTAAATTTTGTGAAATTGCAAATTGTGTAAATAGTAAATTTTGTCAAATTGAAAAATTTTGAGAGAATTGGAAATTTGGCGATAATTAGAAATTTAGAGAGAATTATCAATTTTGAGAGAATTTGATATTTTGCGAGATTGGGAAGTTCTTAAATCAATGGAATTTTAGTGACATTGGAAATTTATGAACAAATTGGAATTTTCGAAAAATTTAGAAATTCGTAACTATTAAAAATTTTGAGATATTTGGAAATTTAGATCGACTATGAACTTTTGAGAAAATTGGATTTTTCTAGAGCATTGGAAATTCTAGCGAATTGTAAATTTTATGAGAATTGAAAATTTGGAGATAATGGAAACTTTGCGAGAATCGAATATTTTTTGAGAATTTGTAATTTGAAGAGGATTGGAAAATTTTAAATAATTGAATATTTTGAGACAATTGAAAATTTTTAGCGAATTTGAATTTTGTGAAATTGGATATTTCGTAAAATAGCAAATTTTGTGAAATTGCAAATTTTGTGAAACTGCAAATTATGTGAAATTGCAAATTTTGTAAAATTGCAAATTTTGTAAAATTGCAAATTTTTTGAAATTGCAAATTTTGTGAAATTGTAAATTTTGTGAAATTGCAAGTTGTGTAAATTGTAAATTTTGTGAAATTGCATATTTTGTGAAATTGTAAACTTTGTGAAATTGTAATCTTTGTGAAATTGTAAATTTTGTGAAATTGTAAACTCAGTGAAATTGTATACTTTGTGAAATGGCAAATTTAGTGAGAAAAAATATTAAACAGCTTTGTGGCCGCATATAATATATATTATTAAATATAGTTTCTAATTCAGTAAATGATGTGAAGTGCGGACCTATAATTATATTCCTGCATATTTTATGTAATATTTATGCACCTATATTATTGTAAATTGTAAATTTCGTGAAATTGCAAACTTTATAAAATTGTAAACTTTGTGAAATTGGAACTTTGTGAAATTGTAAACTTTGTGAAATTATGAACTTTGTGCAATTATAAATTTTGTGAATTTGTAAATTTTGTGAAATTGTTAACTTTGTGAAATTGAAAATTTTGTGATATTGAAAATTTTGTGAAATTGTAAATTTTGTGAAAATGTAAATTTTTTGAAATTGTAAATTTTGTGAAAATGTAAATTTTTTGAAATTGTAAATTTTGTGAAAATGTAAATTTTTTGAAATTGTAAATTTTGTGAAAATGTAAATTTTGTGAAATTGTAAACTTTGTGAAATTGTATATTATGTAAATTTTGTGAAATTGTAAACTTTGTGAAATTGTATATTATGTAAATTTTGTGAAATTGTAAACTTTGTGAAATTGTATATTGTGTGAATTTGTAAATTTTGTGAAATTGTATATTTTGTGAAATTGCTAATTTTGTGAAATTGCAAATTTTGTGAAATTGTAAATTTTGTGAAATTGAAAATTTTGATAAATTGTAAATTTCGTGACAATGTAAATTTTGTGAAATTGTAAATTTTGTGAAATTGAAAATTTTGTGAAATTGCAAAGTTTGTGAAATTGCAAATTTTGTGAAATTGCAAATTTTGTGAAATTGCAAATTTTGTGAAATTTCAAATTTTGTGAAATTGAAAATTTTGTGAAATTGAAAATTTTGATAAATAGTATATTATGTAAATTTTGTGAAATTGTAAACTTTGTGAAATTGTATATTGTGTGAATTTGTAAATTTTGTGAAATTGTATATTTTGTGAAATTGCTAATTTTGTGAAATTGCAAAATTTGTGAAATTGAAAATTTTGATAAATTGTAAATTTCGTGACAATGTAAATTTTGTGAAATTGTAAATTTTGTGAAATTGCAAATTTTGTGAAATTGCAAATTTGTGAAATTGCAAATTTTGTGAAATTGTATACTTTGTGAAATTACAAATTTTGTGAAATTGCAAATTTTGCGAAATTGCAAATTTTGTGAAATTGCAAATTTTGTGAAATTGCCAATTTTGTGAAATTGCAAATTTTGTAAAATTGTAAACTTTGTGAAATTGCAAATTGTGTAAATAGTAAATTTTTTGAAATTGTAAATATTGTGATATTGTAAATTTTGTGAAATTGTAAATTTTGTGACATTGCAAATTTTGTGAAATGGCAAATTTTGATAAATTGTAAATTTCGTGAAAATGTAAATTTTGTGAAACTGTAAATTTTGTGAAATTGTAAATTTTGTGTAATTGTAAATTTTGTGAAATTGTAAATTTTGTGAAATTGTAATTTTTGTGAAATTGCAAATTTTGTGAAATTGTAAATTTTGTGAAATTGTAAATTCTGTGTAATTGTAAATTTTGTGAAATTGTAAATTTTGTGAAATTGTAAATTTTGTGAAATTGTAAACTTTGTAAAATTGTAAACTTTGTGAAATTGCAAATTGTGTAAATAGTAAATTTTTTTAAATTGTAAATATTGTGATATTGTAAATTTTGTGAAATTGTAAATTTTGTGACATTGCAAACTTTGTGAAATGGCAAATTTTGATAAATTGTAAATTTCGTGAAAATGTAAATTTTGTGAAATTGTAAATTTTGTGAAATTGTAAATTTTGTGAAATTGTAAATTTTGTGTAATTGTAAATTTTGTGAAATTGTAAATTTTGTGAAATTGCAAATTTTGTGAAATTGTAAATTTTGTGAATTTGTAAACTTTGTAAAATTGTAAACTTTGTGAAATTGCAAATTGTGTAAATAGTAAATTTTTTGAAATTGTAAGTTTTGTGTAATTGTAAATTTTGTGAAAATGCAAATTGTGTAAATTGTAAATTTTGTGAAATTGTAAATTTTGTGAAATTGTTAACTTTGTGAAATTGATAATTTTGTAAAATTGTTAACTTTGTGAAATTGATAATTTTGTAAAATTGTAAATTTAGTGAAAATGTAAATTTTTTGAAATTGACAATTTTGATAAATTGTAAATTTCGTGAAAATGTAAATTTTGTAAAATTGAAAATTTTGATAAATTGTAAATTTTGTGTAATTGTAAATTTTGTGTAATTGTAAATTTTGTGAAAATGTAAATTTTGTGAAATTGTAAATTTTGTGAGAATGTTAATTTTGTGAATTTGTAAATTTTGTGAAATTGTATATTTTGTGAAATTGCTAATTTTGTGAAATTGCAAATTTTGTGAAATTGTAAATTTTGTGAAATTGAAAATTTTGATAAATTGTAAATTTCGTGACAATGTAAATTTTGTGAAATTGTAAATTTTGTGAAATTGTAAATTTTGTGAAATTGTAAATTTTGTGTAATTGTAAATTTTGTGAAATTGTAAATTTTGTGAAATTGTAAATTTTGTGAATTTGTAAACTTTGTGAAATTGTATATTGTGTGGATTTGTAAATTTTGTGAAATTGTATATTTTGTGAAATTGCTAATTTTGTGAAATTGCAAATTTTGTGAAATTGTAAATTTTGTGAAAATGTAAATTTTGTGAAATTGTAAACTTTGTGAAATTGTATATTATGTAAATTTTGTGAAATTGTAAACTTTGTGAAATTGTATATTGTGTGAATTTGTAAATTTTGTGAAATTGTATATTTTGTGAAATTGCTAATTTTGTGAAATTGCAAATTTTGTGAAATTATAAATTTTGTGAAATTGAAAATTTTGATAAATTGTAAATTTCGTGACAATGTAAATTTTGTGAAATTGTAAATTTTGTGAAATTGTAAATTTTGTGAAATTGTTAACTTTGTGAAATTGAAAATTTTGTAAAAGTGTAAATTTAGTGAAAATGTAAATTTTTTGAAATTGTAAATTTTGTGAAATTGTAAATTTTGTGAAATTGTAAATTTTGTGAAATTGTAAATTTTGTGAAATTGTAAATTTTGTGAAATTGGAAATTGGGCGATAATTAGAAATTTGGAGATAATTCTGAATTTTGATAGAATTTGATATTTTGCGTGACTGGGAAATTATTAAATAAATGGAATTTTAGGGACTATGGAGATTTATGAACAAATGGGAATTTTCTAGAAAATTGGAAATTTTTAGCGAATTAAAAATTTAGAGATTTTTGGAAATTTTGATCGACTATGAACTTTTGAAAACATTGGATTTTTTAAGAGCATTGGAAATTCTAGCGAAATGTAAATTTTATTAGAATTTTAAATTGGGGGACAATTGAAACTTTGCGAGAAACGTAAATGTTTAGAGAATTTGGAATTTAACGAAGATAGGAAAATTTTAAATAATTGGATATTTTGAGACAATTGAAAATTTTTAGCGGATTTGAATTTCGTCAAATTTTGTGAAATTGCAAATTTTGTGAAATTGCAAATATTGTGAAATTGAAAATTTTGATAAATTGTAAATTTCGTGAAAATGTAAATTTTGATAAATTGTAAATTTTGTGAAATTGAAAATTTTGATAAATTGTAAATTTCGTGAAAATGTAAATTTTGTGAAATTGTAAATTTTGTGAAATTGTAAATTTTGTGTAATTGTAAATTTTGTGAAAATGTAAATGTTGTGAAATTGTAATTTTTGTGAAATTGTAAATTTTGTGAAATTGTAAATTTTGTGAAATTGTAAATTTTGTGAAATTGTTAACTTTGTGAAATTACAAATTTTGTGAAATTGCAAATTTTGTGAAATTGCAAATTTTGTGAAATTGCCAATTTTGTGAAATTGCAAATTTTGTGAAATTGTAAATTTTGTGAAATTGTAAATTTTGTGTAATTGTAAATTTTGTGAAATTATAAATTTTATGTAATTGTAAATTTTGTGAAATTTTAAACTTTATAAAATTGTAAACTTTGTGAAATTGGAACTTTGTGAAATTGTAAACTTTGTGAAATTATAAACTTTGTGCAATTGTAAATTGTGTGAATTTGTAAATTTTGTGAAATTGTTAACTTTGTGAAATTGAAAATTTTGTGATATTGAAAATTTTGTGAAATTCTAAATTTTGTGAAAATGTAAATTTTTTGAAATTGTAAATTTTGTGAAAATATAAATTTTTTGAAATTGTAAATTTTGTGAAAATGTAAATTTTGTGAAATTGTATATTATGTAAATTTTGTGAAATTGTAAACTTTGTGAAATTGTATATTGTGTGAATTTGTAAATTTTGTGAAATTGTATATTTTGTGAAATTGCTAATTTTGTGAAATTGCAAATTTTGTGAAATTGTAAATTTTGTGAAATTGAAAATTTTATAAATTGTAAATTTCGTGACAATGTAAATTTTGTGAAATTGTAAATTTTGTGAAATTGTAAATTTTGTGAAATTGCAAATTTTGTGAAATTGCAAATTTGTGAAATTGCAAATTTTGTGAAATTGTATACTTTGTGAAATTACAAATTTTGTGGAATTGCAAATTTTGTGAAATTGCAAATTTTGTGAAATTGCCAATTTTGTGAAATTGCAAATTTTGTAAAATTGTAAACTTTGTGAAATTGCAAATTGTGTAAATAGTAAATTTTTTGAAATTGTAAATATTGTGATATTGTAAATTTTGTGAAATTGTAAAATTTGTGACATTGCAAATTTTGTGAAATGGCAAATTTTGATAAATTGTAAATTTCGTGAAAATGTAAATTTTGTGTAATTGTAAATTTTGTGAAATTGCAAATTTTGTGAAATTGTAAATTTTGTGAAATTGTAAATTTTGTGAAATTGTAAATTTTGTGAAATTGTAAATTTTGTGAAATAATAAATTTTGTGTAATTGTAAATTTTGTGAAATTGTAAACTTTATAAAATTGTAAACTTTGTGAAATTGGAACTTTGTGAAATTGTAAATTTTGTGAAATTATAAACTTTGTAAATTGTGTGAATTTGTAAATTTTGTGAAATTGTTAACTTTGTGAAATTGAAAATTTTGTGATATTGAAAATTTTGTGAAATTGTAAATTTTGTGAAAATGTAAATTTTTTGAAATTGTAAATTTTGTGAAAATGTAAATTTTTTGAAATTGTAAATTTTGTGAAAATGTAAATTTTGTGAAATTGTAAACTTTGTGAAATTGTATATTATGTAAATTTTGTGAAATTGTAAACTTTGTGAAATTGTATATTGTGTGAATTTGTAAATTTTGTGAAATTGTATATTTTGTGAAATTGCTAATTTTGTGAAATTGCAAATTTTGTTAAATTGTAAATTTTGTGAAATTGAAAATTTTGATAAATTGTAAATTTCGTGACAATGTAAATTTTGTGAAATTGTAAATTTTGTGAAATTGTAAATTTTGTGAAATTGTAAATTTTGTGAAATTGTAAATTTTGTGAAATTGTTAACTTTGTGAAATTGATAATTTTGTAAAATTGTAAATTTAGTGAAAATGTAAATTTTTTGAAATTGTAAATTTTGTGAAATTGTAAATTTTGTGAAATTGTAAATTTTGTGAAATTGGAAATTTTGTGAAATTGGAAATTGGGCGATAATTAGAAATTTGGAGATAATTCTAAATTTTGATTGAATTTGATATTTTGCGAGACTGGGAAGTTATTAAATAAATTGAATTTTAGGGACTATGGAGATTTATGAATAAATTGGAATTTTCTAGAAAATTGGAAATTTTTAGCGAATTAAAAATTTTGAGGCTTTTGGAAATTTTGATCGACTATGAACTTTTAAAAAAATTGGATTTTTTAAGAGCATTGGAAATTCTAGCGAATTGTAAATTTTATAAGAATTGGAAATTGGGGGACAATTGAAACTTTGCGAGAAACGCAAATGTTTATAGAATTTGTAATTTAACGAAGATTGGAAAATTTTTAATAATTGGATATTTGGAGACAATTGAAAATTTTTAGCGGATTTGAATTTCGTCAAATTTTGTGAAATTTCGTCAAATTTTGTGAAATTGCAAATTTTGTGAAATTGCTAATTTTGTGAAATTGCCAATTTTGTGAAATTGCCAATTTTGTGAAATTGCCAATTTTGTGAAATTGCCAATTTTGTGAAATTGCCAATTTTGTGAAATTGCCAATTTTGTGAATTTGCCAATTTTGTGAAATTGTAAACTTTGTGAAATTGTGTGAATTTGTAAATTTTGTGAAATTGTATATTTTGTGAAATTGCTAATTTTGTGAAATTGCAAATTTTGTGAAATTGTAAATTTTGTGAAATTGTAAATTTTGTGTAATTGTAAATTTTGTGAAATTGTAAATTTTGTGAAATTATAAATTTTGTGTAATTGTAAATTTTGTGAAATTGTAAACTTTATAAAATTGTAAACTTTGTGAAATTGTAAATTTTGTGAAATTGTAAGTTTTGTGAAATTGTAAATTTTGTGAAATTGTAAATTTTGTGAAATTGAAAACTTCGTGGAATTGCAAACTTCGTGGAATTGCAAATTTCGTGGAATTGCTAATTTTGTGGAATTGAAAATTTCGTGAATTTGCAAACTTCGTAGAATTGCAAACTTCGTGGAATTGCAAATTTCGTGAAATTGCAAACTTCGTGGAATTGCAAATTTCGTGGAATTGCACACTTCGTGGAATTGCCAATTTCGTAAAATAGCAAATTTCGTGAAATTGCAAATTTATTGAGAAAAAATGCTAAACAGCTTTGTGGCCGCGTATAATATATATTATTAAATATAGTTTCTAATTCAGTAATTTATGTGAACTGCGACCTATAATTATATTCCTGCATATTTTATGTAATATTTATGTACCTATATTATTGTAAATTGTAAATTTTGTGAAATTGTAAATTTCGTGGAATTGCAAATTTCATGAAATTGCAAACTTCCTGGAATTGCAAATTTCGTGGAATTGCAAATTTCGTAAAAATGCAAATTTATTGAGAAAAAATATAAAACAGCTTTGTGGCCGCGTATAATATATATTATTATATAATTTATTAATTTCAGCCTTTCGGCCCAGAAATGGACTTGGTTTACATAAGAATACTTAATTAAATTTACCATCCTTCATCACTCATACCTATACTGTACATAGATTCGCTTTCCAATTGTTTTCGCTACCTACATTGTTTTTCTTTTTTTTTTCTTTTTACAAGACTTTTACATTACCTTCGTGCGTTACCTTATCTCCATAAACTTACATTACCTACTTATCTTATATTCCCTTACCTAACTTTACATTGTATCTTACTATTTACATTAAGTTGTCAGTCTTTGAGCATCAGTTCTCCACTCGGGGAATAGGTTAACAAAATTAAACTAAACTTAAACACATTCACACATTCCACACTACCGGTACCATCTCTGCATAAAGTCCGCATCCTTCTTTTTTCTTTTCCTAACCTTGTTCTTTTTACATATTTACATAAAGTCTTCGCCAGAGCAATTTTTTCCTCACTACAGTTCTTACAAACTAATTAAACTTGTCCTTCTTTAGTGTTTTTTTTCTCTTCTTCCTTTCTCCTAATATCTTTATCAATGGACGTTATTGCCTTTAATAATTCAAAATTTATCTCGTTTTTAAACTCCATAGCTACTTCTACATTTCTTAAATTTAATTTGTTTGTCCGTTCTTTCGTTTCCTCGCATGAATACAATAAATGACGCCACGTACACAAGTCTTTATTACATAGAATACATTGTCTTTCATTTTCCGCTAACCAGTATTTATTTGCCCTCTCAACGTTTCCGCATCTTATCCTAGCTATGCTTTTAATGTTTTTATTCAAATTTCCCTCTCTAAGGTATGTCGGTGTATTCTCTGGATATATCCCCTGGTATAATTTGTTATACTTGGCCTCCGCAATTTTACTAAAAAACGTTTGGTTTTCAATATCTACTGACCTTTTCCTTATTTCCTGCTTTACATCTGTTTTCAGTTCCCTCATCGTCTCTATCTCTACCTGGCTGAGTCCTAAACTATTTAAAAATCTTTCCCTGTCATTTTTCCTGCCCATGCTACTTTTCTCACTTCTAGCTTCTTCCCAGCATTGTTTAGTTAGCCTTTCGTCTTTTTGTTTTGCCAGCTTTTCCTCATACTTTAAAGCTCTTATGCCCCATTCCGTTTTTAATTTCCTATTTCCAGTTTCCTTATATACCACGTACCTAGGCGTGCAGAAATCTAAATCTAACACCCATCTAAAATAATCACATTTTATTTTCTCCAGTTCCTTCATTTCCTTCCAACCCCAAATTTCTACACCATACTCCATGACACTCCTGACTAGGTATTCGAAAAGCATTTTCCTTCTTTTAAAATCATTTCTGCATTTTCTTTCTCCTAAACCCCAGGTCTTTTTTGCTGCGTAGATTCCTTTCTTCTTTAAATCTTTTAAATGGTCTGTCCAGTCACATTTGGAGTTGAAAGTGAAACCCAGATATTTGAATTTATCCACCTCTTCAATTACTTTTCCTTCCCATTTCCAAATTTCCTTTTTGCCCTTTCTTCCCTTATTAAATATCATCATTTTCGTTTTTTCAACACTTAAAACAAGATCCCTATCCTTAAAAAATTTCTTCAGTGTGTCCATCATATCTATTATAACTTCTTTATTATTCCCTACCAACACTATGTCATCCGCATACGCCAGTGACCAAATCCTATTCTTTCCTATACTTATACCTCCTATATTTCTTTTCCTAAGCTCCATCTCTAGGCCTGCAATGTATAAGCAGAATAGTATTGGACTGAGCACGCAACCTTGTCTAAGGCCTTTTGTGACCCAAAATTCGTTCGTCATCCCTTCTGCTGACCTAATCCTGACCTTAGTCTCTTCATATATACCCTTTAACCTTTCTACTAAGTATTTACTAACTCCTAACTCTAACAAAATTTTCCATAATTTCTCTCTATTCACTGTGTCAAAAGCTGCCTTTAAATCAACAAAGAGCGAGTAAATTTTCCTTTTCTTTATTTTTGCCATTTGTGCAATGTGATCTAGAATATATATGTTATCAATCGTTGACCTATTTTTTCTAAATCCTGCTTGCCCTTCCGGTAACAAATTCTTTTTTTCAACTTCTGCTTCTAACCTTCTTCTAATTACTTCAGTATATAACTTATACGCTGTTGATAATAGCGAAATTCCTCTGTAATTCCTCGGGTCCTCCGTATCTCCTTTCTTATGAAGTGGCACGATTACTCCAGTTTTCCAATCTTCAGGTATCGCCTCTCCCTCCCAGATTTTTCCTATGATGGCTATTAATTTGTTCTTCAGACCTTCACCTCCGTGCATCCAAACTTCGTTCGAAATCCCATCAAATCCTGCTGCTTTTTTTCTTTTTAGATTTTTCCATGCTGCTGCAATCTCTTCAACGCTTATTCTTTCTCCTTCTACTTTTTCTGCCACTATTTCTCTTTTACTTCCTGTACTTTTTTCTTCTGCTCCTTTTAGAAGTGTTTTAAAATGTTCTACCCATTTTCTTACGCTAATTTTATTTTTCACCGATTCCCTTTTCTTTCTGCCTTTGTTAAGATATTTCCAAACATCATTTTCATTTTTTATTTCTTTGAGCTCTGCCTCTTCCTCTTCTTTTTTAATTCTTTTTTTCTCTTCGCATACTGCTTTCCATTCTCTTCTTGCATCCGTGTATTCTTTTTTTTGTACCTCTCCATTTCTCCATCGTCTATATAGATTCCTGGCTTTTCGTTTTGACTTACCACATTCTTTGTCCCACCAACTTCTCATACCTAGCTTCCAAATTCTTATTTTTATTTCCTTTCTTGTAACTTTATTATCGATAACTTCTTTAGTGTCATTCCATCTTTCTTCTACCGTGTCCGATTCTTTTTCTACGGTACTGAGTTCTCTCGTTTCTTCTTTGAATACCGCAATACTTTCATCGTTCCAAACTTCTATAGTTTTCTTTATATTTTCTTCTTCCATTTCTTGTGTATCCTCTATGTTTGCCCTTTCTGTCGTAAATTCCAAGCTGATTGGTAGATGATCTGATTCAATCCTGTCTTCTACTTTAAAATCCTTTATTTGTTTCCAAGCTTCTTCATTTACAATTGCAAGATCGATTACCGAATTACCTCTACTCCCTACAAAAGTGTATTCTCCTTCTTCATCTCCCGCTGTAGTTCCATTCAAAATTATCCATCCTTTATTTTCAATTTTTTCTACAAACTCGCGTCCCTCTCTGCTTACAAGTATGTCTTTACTTTTCCTATTTCTCACCTTTCCGGGGCAATCGTAGTCCATACATTTACCTTCCAGACCGATTCTTACGTTGAAATCTCCTGCTATAATTATACCTTCGTTATCTACATAGTTGTCTTCATCGATGCATTTCCATATCCTTTCTAAATTACCTGTATTATATACTGACCAAATTTTTAAATGTGCCTCTCCCCCTACAATAATTATGGTTTTTATCAGACCTTCAAAAATTTCTATCCCCGTGACACCTACATTTACATTCCAGTCTTTTCTTATCCCTATCAGAAAACCTCCCTTTGCCCTACCTTTTTTATGTTCTCTCCTTGCTACTATGATTTCCCATACAAAGTTTCTGGGTAGAAGCTTTTCTAGCATTTGCACGTCTTTCCTTTCTACCCATGTTTCTGCTAAACTCACAAAATCCGCTCCTTCAATAACATTCCAGAACTCTTTATCTTTATTCAAAATCCCTGCTGTATTCCAAAAAATTAGTTTTTTCCCTTTCTGCAAATTATTTTTATCCTCTCTATCCCCCTTATTCCTATCTTCTACGCACCATTTCTGATCTACAGAAAAAAAGGTATCTGCCTCTCATTATCCCCTCTATTCGTCTTGCTCGCCTGTTCTCCTCTCTTCTTTTCTGCTTCTTTTACCATATCTTCTCGTTTTTCTTTGTCCTCCCAGTAAACCCAAACGTTGTTTATGAAAACTCTTTTGGACCCTGTTTTTACCATTAAACCCTTTTCGCGCATCATTTTAACCCACCTGTTAATTTCCTCCTGTCTCTTTCTGTCTTCGTAGCAAAGATCATAGTCTACATAATAATTAGTTCCTGCGAGTTTATTTTTATTTTTCATTATTGAATTCTTTTCCTCTACACCTGAAACCCTTGCTACTACTACCTTGCCATTTATCCTTGCCTGCGTGATCTGTATATCTAGTCCTAGCTTAGCCTTCACAAATTGTTGAACCCATTCTTTTACGTTTTCCCTGTTTACATCAGACAAAACAACGCCTTTTACAATAAAATTTTCCTGCCTACTCTACCTGTCCTGCTCATATAACATTCTTTTCATACCTACAACTTCTTTCTCGGACAGACACAGGCTCCCCCGCTCGCTAAACGTACTTCTCGCTGCGTTACCCGTTGTCCATCTGCTCGCGTCGCTTCTGCTCGTAACACCGCTTCCAGCAACGGAGCCTGTATCGCCCTCTCCCGGCCCTTCGAACAGCTTCGCTTCGAGCGCGTCAAATCTCGCCTCCCAGACCCTCCCCTTCTCTACGGATTCCTCGGACAGCTTTTCGATTCTTTCTAGCCTTTCCACCATTATAACCTCTCTTGCGTTTACCTCTAGTTTAAGCTTTTCGATTTCTACCTTTTCCTGTCTAATTTTCGCTAAATCTTCCGTTACCCTATCTTTCAGTTCTTTGAACTGATCGCATTTCATATCGAATGTTACCTTCTTCACTACGTTGTCCAGGGTACCTTGCTTCTTGTCCTCCGGCTTGCTCTTCGCTTTGTCCATTTTCACGTTGTCCTTCGGGTTCCCGACAGCTCCGATCCTTTCTGCCTCCCTGCCGCCTGCACCAGGGCTCGTCCGGTTGCTGTTGTCCGTCGCCGCCGACGGCCCCGTTCTTCTCGTAATCATCCTTCCTAACCTACAAATCCTACCTACTTTTCGCTCTCTATTTACCGCACGAATTTCCGTTTCCCTATCTCGATTTATTGATCAACTAATACAGTGACTCTTTAAATATCGTTTTCTGTATCGTCTAACACTACACTTTGTACAATCACGCAAAAAAAAAACTGATTTTATGCAGAGACGGTCGCGCACACGTGTGCTCACACTCACGCCCTCTAACCAAGTCCATAATATATATTATTAAATATAGTTTCTAATTCAGTAAATGATGTTAACTGTGGACCTATAATTATATTCCTGCATATTTTATAAAATATTTATGTACCTATATTATTGTAAATTGAAAATTTTGTGAAATTGTAAATTTCGTGACATTAACAATTTCGTGAAATTGCAAACTTCGTGAAATTGCAAACTTCGTGGAATTGCAAACTTCGTGGAATTGCAAATTTCGTGAAATTGCAAACTTCGTGGAATTGCAAATTTCGTGGAATTGCAAATTTCGTAAAATTGCAAATTTCATAAAATTGCAAATTTATTGAGAAAAAATGCTAAACAGCTTTGTGGCCGCGTATAATATATATTATTAAATGTAGTTTCTAATTCAGCAAATGATGTGAACTGCGGACCTATAATTATATTCCTACATATTTTATGAAATATTTACGTACCTATATTATTGTAAATTGAAAATTTTGTGAAATTGTAAATTTCGTGACATTAACAATTTCGTGAAATTGCAAACTTCGTGAAATTGAAAACTTCGTGGAATTGCAAACTTCGTGGAATTGCAAATTTCGTGGAATTGCATATTTCGTGGAATTGCAAATTTCATAAAATTGCAAATTTCATAAAATTGCAAATTTATTGAGAAAAAATATTAAACAGCTTTGTGGCCGCGTATAATATATATTATTAAATATAGTTTCTAATTCAGTAAATGATGTGAACTGCGGACCTATAATTATATTCCTGCATATTTTATGAAATATTTATGTACGTATATTATTGTAAATTGAAAATTTTATGAAATTGCAAATTTCGTGAAGTTGCAAATTTCGTGGAATTGCAAATTTCATGGAATTGCACATTTCGTTGAATTGCCAATTTCGTGCAATTGCAAATTTCGTGCAATTGCAAATTTCGTGGAATTGCAAATTTCGTGAAATTGCAAATTTCGTGAAATTGCAAATTTCGTGGAATTGCAAATTTCGTAAAATTGCAAATTTATTGAGATTATATATTAAACAGCTTTGTGGTCGCGTATAATATATATTATTAAATATAGTTTCTAATTCAGTAAATGATGTGACCTGCGGACCTATAATTATATTCCTGCATATTTTATGTAATATTGATGTACCTATATTATTGTAAATTTTAAATTTTATGAAATTGCAAATTTTGTGAAATTGCAAATTTGTGAAATTGCAAATTTTGTGAAATTGTATACTTTGTGAAATTGTAAACTTAGTGAAATTGAAAATTTTGTAAAATTCCAAATTTTGTGAAATTGTAAATTTTGTGAATATGTAACTTTTTTGAAATTGTAAATATTGTGATATTGTAAATTTTGTGAAATTGTAAATTTTGTGAAATTGCAAATTTTGTAAAATGGTAAATTTTGTGAAATTGCAAATTTTGTGAATTTGCAAATTTTGTGAAATTGTATACTTTGTGTAATTGTAAATTTTGTGAAATTGTAAATTTTGTGAAATTGTAAATTTTGTGAAATTGTAAATTTTGTGAAATTGTAAATTTTGTGAAATTGTAAATTTTGTGAAATTGTAAATTTTGTGAAATTGTAAATTTTGTGAAATTGTAAATTTTGTGAAATTGTAAATTTTGTGAAATTGTAAATTTTGTGAAATTGTAAATTTTGTGAAATTGTAAATTTTGTGAAATTGTAAATTTTGTGCAATTGCAAATTTTGTGAAATTGTAAATTTTGTGAAATTGCGAATTTTGTGAAATTGTAAACTTTGTGAAATTGTAAATTTTGTGAAATTGTGAGTTTTGTAAAATTGTAAATTTTGTGAAATTGTAAATTTTGTGAAATTGTAAATTTTGTGAAATTGTAAATTTTGTGAAATTGTAAATTTTGTGAAATTGTAAATTTTGTGAAATTGTAAATTTTGTGAAATTGTAAATTTTGTGAAATTGCGAATTTTGTGAAATTGTAAACTTTGTGAAATTGTGAGTTTTGTAAAATTGTAAATTTTGTGAAATTGTAAATTTTGTGAAATTGTAAATTTTGTGAAATTGTAAATTTTGTGAAATTGTAAATTTTGTGAAATTGTAAATTTTGTGAAATTGTAAATTTTGTGAAATTGTAAATTTTGTGAAATTGTAAATTTTGTGTAATTGTAAATTTTGTGAAATTGTAAATTTTGTGAAATTATAAATTTTGTGTAATTGTAAATTTTGTGAAATTGTAAACTTTATAAAATTGTAAACTTTGTGAAATTGGAACTTTGTGAAATTGTAAACTTTGTGAAATTATAAACTTTGTAAATTGTGTGAATTTGTAAATTTTGTGAAATTGTTAACTTTGTGAAATTGAAAATTTTGTGATATTGAAAATTTTGTGAAATTGTAAATTTTGTGAAAATGTAAATTTTTTGAAATTGTAAATTTTGTGAAAATGTAAATTTTTTGAAATTGTAAATTTTGTGAAAATGTAAATTTTGTGAAATTGTAAACTTTGTGAAATTGTATATTATGTAAATTTTGTGAAATTGTAAACTTTGTGAAATTGTATATTGTGTGAATTTGTAAATTTTGTGAAATTGTATATTTTGTGAAATTGCTAATTTTGTGAAATTGCAAGTTTTGTGAAATTGTAAATTTTGTGAAATTGAAAATTTTGATAAATTGTAAATTTCGAGACAATGTAAATTTTGTGAAATTGTAAATTTTGTGAAATTGTAAATTTTGTGAAATTGTAAATTTTGTGAAATTGTAAATTTTGTGAAATTGTAAATTTTGTGAAATTGTAAATTTTGTGAAATTGTTAACTTTGTGAAATTGATAATTTTGTAAAATTGTAAATTTAGTGAAAATGTAAATTTTTTGAAATTGTAAATTTTGTGAAATTGTAAATTTTGTGAAATTGTAAATTTTGTGAAATTGGAAATTTTGTGAAATTGGAAATTGGGCGATAATTAGAAATTTGGAGATAATTCTAAATTTTGATTGAATTTGATATTTTGCGAGACTGGGAAGTTATTAAATAAATTGAATTTTAGGGACTATGGAGATTTATGAATAAATTGGAATTTTCTAGAAAATTGGAAATTTTTAGCGAATTAAAAATTTTGAGGCTTTTGGAAATTTTGATCGACTATGAACTTTTAAAAAAATTGGATTTTTTAAGAGCATTGGAAATTCTAGCGAATTGTAAATTTTATGAGAATTGGAAATTGGGGGACAATTGAAACATTGCGAGAAACGCATGTTTCATAAATGTTTATAGAATTTGTAATTTAACGAAGATTGGAAAATTTTTAATAATTGGATATTTGGAGACAATTGAAAATTTTTAGCGGATTTGAATTTCGTCAAATTTTGTGAAATTGCAAATTTTGTGAAATTGCAAATTTTGTGAAATTGCAAATTTTGTGAAATTGCAAATTTTGTGAAATTGCAAATTTTGTGAAATTGTAAATTTTGTGAAATTGAAAATTTTGATAAATTGTAAATTTCGTGAAAATGTAAATTTTGTAAAATTGAAAATTTTGATAAATTGTAAATTTTGTGTAATTGTAAATTTTGTGTAATTGTAAATTTTGTGAAAATGTAAATTTTGTGAAATTGTAAATTTTGTGAGAATGTTAATTTTGTGAAATTGTAAATTTTGTGAAATTGTAAATTTTGTGAAATTGCGAATTTTGTGAAATTGTAAACTTTGTGAAATTGTAAATTTTGTGAAATTGTAAGTTTCGTGAAATTGTAAATTTTGTGAAATTGTAAATTTTGTGAAATTCTAAATTTTGTGAAATTGTTAATTTTGTGAAATAGAAATTTTTTGAAATTGGAAATTGGGCGATAATCAGAAATTTGGAGAATATTCTAAATTTTGATAGAATTTGATATTTTGCGAGACTGGGAAGTTATTAAATAAATGGAATTTTAGGGACTATGGAGATTTATGAACAAATGGGAATTTTCTAGAAAATCGGAAATTTTTAGTGAATTAAAAATTTTGAGATTTTTGGAAATTTTGATCGACTATGAACTTTTGAAAAAAATGGATTTTTTAAGAGCATTGGAAATTCTAGCGAATTGTAAATTTTATGAGAATTGGAAATTGGGGGACAATTGAAACTTTGCGAGAAACGCAAATGTTTAGAGAATTTGGAATTTAACGAAGATAGGAAAATTTTAAATAATTAGATATTTTGAGACAATTGAAAATTTATGCGGATTTGAATTTCGTCAAATTTTGTGAAATTGCAAATTTTGTGAAATTGCAAATATTGTGAAATTGAAAATTTTAATAAATTGTAAATTTCGTGAAAATGGAAATTTTGTGAAATTGTAAATTTTGTGAAATTGTAAATTTTGTGAAATTGTAAATTTTGTGAAATTGTAAATTTTGTGTAATTGTAAATTTTGTGAAATTATAAATTTTGTGTAATTGTAAATTTTGTGAAATTGTAAACTTTGTGAAATTGTATATTGTGTGAATTTGTAAATTTTGTGAAATTGTATATTTTGTGAAATTGCTAATTTTGTGAAATTGCAAATTTTGTGAAATTATAAATTTTGTGAAATTGTAAATTTTGTGAAATTGTTAACTTTGTGAAATTGATAATTTTGTAAAATTGTAAATTTAGTGAAAATGTAAATTTTTTGAAATTGTAAATTTTGTGAAATTGTAAATTTTGTGAAATTGCCAATTTTGTGAAATTGCCAATTTTGTGAAATTGTAATTTTTGTGAAATAGAAAATTTTGATAAATTGTAAATTTCGTGTAAATGTAAATTTTGTGAAATTGTAAATTTTGTGTAATTGTAAATTTTGTGAAATTGTAAATTTTGTGAAATTGTATATTGTGTGAATTTGTAAATTTTGTGAAATTGTATATTTTGTGAAATTGCTAATTTTGTGAAATTGCAAATTTTGTGAAATTATAAATTTTGTGAAATTGAAAATTTTGATAAATTGTAAATTTCGTGACAATGTAAATTTTGTGAAATTGTAAATTTTGTGAAATTGTAAATTTTGTGAAATTGTTAACTTTGTGAAATTGAAAATTTTGTAAAAGTGTAAATTTAGTGAAAATGTAAATTTTTTGAAATTGTAAATTTTGTGAAATTGTAAATTTTGTGAAATTGTAAATTTTGTGAAATTGTAAATTTTGTGAAATTGGAAATTGGGCGATAATTAGAAATTTGGAGATAATTCTGAATTTTGATAGAATTTGATATTTTGCGTGACTGGGAAATTATTAAATAAATGGAATTTTAGGGACTATGGAGATTTATGAACAAATGGGAATTTTCTAGAAAATTGGAAATTTTTAGCGAATTAAAAATTTAGAGATTTTTGGAAATTTGGATCGACTATGAACTTTTGAAAACATTGGATTTTTTAAGAGCATTGGAAATTCTAGCGAAATGTAAATTTTATTAGAATTTTAAATTGGGGGACAATTGAAACTTTGCGAGAAACGTAAATGTTTAGAGAATTTGGAATTTAACGAAAATAGGAAAATTTTAAATAATTGGATATTTTGAGACAATTGAAAATTTTTAGCGGATTTGAATTTCGTCAAATTTTGTGAAATTGCAAATTTTGTGAAATTGCAAATATTGTGAAATTGAAAATTTTGATAAATTGTAAATTTCGTGAAAATGTAAATTTTGATAAATTGTAAATTTTGTGAAATTGAAAATTTTGATAAATTGTAAATTTCGTGAAAATGTAAATTTTGTGAAATTGTAAATTTTGTGAAATTGTAAATTTTGTGAAATTGTAAATTTTGTGTAATTGTAAATTTTGTGAAAATGTAAATGTTGTGAAATTGTAATTTTTGTGAAATTGTAAATTTTGTGAAATTGTAAATTTTGTGAAATTGTAAATTTTGTGAAATTGTTAACTTTGTGAAATTACAAATTTTGTGAAATTGCAAATTTTGTGAAATTGCAAATTTTGTGAAATTGCCAATTTTGTGAAATTGCAAATTTTGTGAAATTGTAAATTTTGTGAAATTGTAAATTTTGTGTAATTGTAAATTTTGTGAAATTATAAATTTTATGTAATTGTAAATTTTGTGAAATTTTAAACTTTATAAAATTGTAAACTTTGTGAAATTGGAACTTTGTGAAATTGTAAACTGTGTGAAATTATAAACTTTGTGCAATTGCAAATTGTGTGAATTTGTAAATTTTGTGAAATTGTTAACTTTGTGAAATTGAAAATTTTGTGATATTGAAAATTTTGTGAAATTCTAAATTTTGTGAAAATGTAAATTTTTTGAAATTGTAAATTTTGTGAAAATATAAATTTTTTGAAATTGTAAATTTTGTGAAAATGTAAATTTTGTGAAATTGTATATTATGTAAATTTTGTGAAATTGTAAACTTTGTGAAATTGTATATTGTGTGAATTTGTAAATTTTGTGAAATTGTATATTTTGTGAAATTGCTAATTTTGTGAAATTGCAAATTTTGTGAAATTGTAAATTTTGTGAAATTGAAAATTTTATAAATTGTAAATTTCGTGACAATGTAAATTTTGTGAAATTGTAAATTTTGTGAAATTGTAAATTTTGTGAAATTGCAAATTTTGTGAAATTGCAAATTTGTGAAATTGCAAATTTTGTGAAATTGTATACTTTGTGAAATTACAAATTTTGTGGAATTGCAAATTTTGTGAAATTGCAAATTTTGTGAAATTGCCAATTTTGTGAAATTGCAAATTTTGTAAAATTGTAAACTTTGTGAAATTGCAAATTGTGTAAATAGTAAATTTTTTGAAATTGTAAATATTGTGATATTGTAAATTTTGTGAAATTGTAAAATTTGTGACATTGCAAATTTTGTGAAATGGCAAATTTTGATAAATTGTAAATTTCGTGAAAATGTAAATTTTGTGTAATTGTAAATTTTGTGAAATTGCAAATTTTGTGAAATTGTAAATTTTGTGAAATTGTAAATTTTGTGAAATTGTAAATTTTGTGAAATTGTAAATTTTGTGAAATTATAAATTTTGTGTAATTGTAAATTTTGTGAAATTGTAAACTTTATAAAATTGTAAACTTTGTGAAATTGGAACTTTGTGAAATTGTAAATTTTGTGAAATTATAAACTTTGTAAATTGTGTGAATTTGTAAATTTTGTGAAATTGAAAATTTTGATAAATTGTAAATTTCGTGACAATGTAAATTTTGTGAAATTGTAAATTTTGTGAAATTGTAAATTTTGTGAAATTGTAAATTTTGTGAAATTGTTAACTTTGTGAAATTGATAATTTTGTAAAATTGTAAATTTAGTGAAAATGTAAATTTTTTGAAATTGTAAATTTTGTGAAATTGTAAATTTTGTGAAATTGTAAATTTTGTGAAATTGGAAATTTTGTGAAATTGGAAATTGGGCGATAATTAGAAATTTGGAGATAATTCTAAATTTTGATTGAATTTGATATTTTGCGAGACTGGGAAGTTATTAAATAAATTGAATTTTAGGGACTATGGAGATTTATGAATAAATTGGAATTTTCTAGAAAATTGGAAA
This sequence comes from Gastracanthus pulcherrimus, assembly GCA_949152435.1. NCBI lineage: Eukaryota > Metazoa > Arthropoda > Insecta > Hymenoptera > Pteromalidae > Gastracanthus > Gastracanthus pulcherrimus. The sequence continues at coordinate 146,441,253 of OX424572.1, forward strand.
TTTTTAGCGAATTAAAAATTTTGAGGCTTTTGGAAATTTTGATCGACTATGAACTTTTAAAAAAATTGGATTTTTTAAGAGCATTGGAAATTCTAGCGAATTGTAAATTTTATGAGAATTGGAAATTGGGGGACAATTGAAACTTTGCGAGAAACGCATGTTTCATAAATGTTTATAGAATTTGTAATTTAACGAAGATTGGAAAATTTTTAATAATTGGATATTTGGAGACAATTGAAAATTTTTATCGGATTTGAATTTCGTCAAATTTTGTGAAATTGCAAATTTTGTGAAATTGCAAATTTTGTGAAATTGCAAATTTTGTGAAATTGCAAATTTTGTGTAAATGTAAATTTTGTGAAATTGTAAATTTTGTGTAATTGTAAATTTTGTGAAATTGTAAATTTTGTGAAATTGTAAATTTTGTGAAATTGTAAACTTTGTGAAATTGTATATTGTGTGGATTTGTAAATTTTGTGAAATTGTATATTTTGTGAAATTGCTAATTTTGTGAAATTGCAAATTTTGTGAAATTGTAAATTTTGTGAAAATGTAAATTTTGTGAAATTGTAAACTTTGTGAAATTGTATATTATGTAAATTTTGTGAAATTGTAAACTTTGTGAAATTGTATATTGTGTGGATTTGTAAATTTTGTGAAATTGTATATTTTGTGAAATTGCTAATTTTGTGAAATTGCAAATTTTGTGAAATTGTAAATTTTGTGAAATTGTAAATATTGTGATATTGTAAATTTTGTGAAATTGTAAATTTTGTGACATTGCAAATTTTGTGAAATGGCAAATTTTGATAAATTGTAAATTTCGTGAAAATGTAAATTTTGTGAAATTGTAAATTTTGTGAAATTGTAAATTTTGTGAAATTGTAAATTTTGTGAAATTGTAAATTTTGTGAAATTGTAAATTTTGTGTAATTGTAAATTTTGTGAAATTGCAAATTTTGTGAAATTGTATACTTTGTGTAATTGTAAATTTCGTGAAACTGTAAATTTTGTGAAATTGTAAATTTTGTGAAATTGTAAATTTTGTGAAATTGTAAATTTTGTGAAATTGTAAATTTTGTGAAATTGTAAATTTTTTGAAATTGTAAATTTTGTGAAATTGTAAATTTTGTGTAATTGTAAATTATGTGAAATTGTAAATTTTGTGAAATTGAAAATTTTGATAAATTGTAAATTTCGTGAAATTGTAAATTTTGTGTAATTGTAAATTTTGTGAAAATGCAAATTGTGTAAATTGTAAATTTTGTGAAATTGTAAATTTTGTGAAATTGTAAATTTTGTGAGAATGTTAATTTTTTGAAATTGTAAATTTTGTGAAATTGTAAATTTTGTGAAATTGTAAATCTTGTGAAATTGTAAATTTTGTGAAATTGCGAATTTTGTGAATTTGTAAACTTTGTGAAATTGTAAATTTTGTGAAATTGTAAGTTTTGTGAAATTGTAAATTTTGTGAAATTGTAAATTTTGTGAAATTGTAAATTTTGTGAAATTCTAAATTTTGTGTGAATGTTAATTTTGTGAAATTGTAAACTTTGTAAAATTGTAAACTTTGTGAAATTGCAAATTGTGTAAATAGTAAATTTTTTGAAATTGTAAATATTGTGATATTGTAAATTTTGTGAAATTGTAAATTTTGTGACATTGCAAATTTTGTGAAATGGCAAATTTTGATAAATTGTAAATTTCGTGAAAATGTAAATTTTGTGAAACTGTAAATTTTGTGAAATTGTAAATTTTGTGTAATTGTAAATTTTGTGAAATTGTAAATTTTGTGAAATTGTAATTTTTGTGAAATTGCAAATTTTGTGAAATTGTAAATTTTGTGAAATTGTAAATTCTGTGTAATTGTAAATTTTGTGAAATTGTAAATTTTGTGAAATTGTAAATTTTGTGAAATTGTAAACTTTGTAAAATTGTAAACTTTGTGAAATTGCAAATTGTGTAAATAGTAAATTTTTTTAAATTGTAAATATTGTGATATTGTAAATTTTGTGAAATTGTAAATTTTGTGACATTGCAAACTTTGTGAAATGGCAAATTTTGATAAATTGTAAATTTCGTGAAAATGTAAATTTTGTGAAATTGTAAATTTTGTGAAATTGTAAATTTTGTGAAATTGTAAATTTTGTGTAATTGTAAATTTTGTGAAATTGTAAATTTTGTGAAATTGCAAATTTTGTGAAATTGTAAATTTTGTGAATTTGTAAACTTTGTAAAATTGTAAACTTTGTGAAATTGCAAATTGTGTAAATAGTAAATTTTTTGAAATTGTAAGTTTTGTGTAATTGTAAATTTTGTGAAAATGCAAATTGTGTAAATTGTAAATTTTGTGAAATTGTAAATTTTGTGAAATTGTTAACTTTGTGAAATTGATAATTTTGTAAAATTGTTAACTTTGTGAAATTGATAATTTTGTAAAATTGTAAATTTAGTGAAAATGTAAATTTTTTGAAATTGACAATTTTGATAAATTGTAAATTTCGTGAAAATGTAAATTTTGTAAAATTGAAAATTTTGATAAATTGTAAATTTTGTGTAATTGTAAATTTTGTGTAATTGTAAATTTTGTGAAAATGTAAATTTTGTGAAATTGTAAATTTTGTGAGAATGTTAATTTTGTGAATTTGTAAATTTTGTGAAATTGTATATTTTGTGAAATTGCTAATTTTGTGAAATTGCAAATTTTGTGAAATTGTAAATTTTGTGAAATTGAAAATTTTGATAAATTGTAAATTTCGTGACAATGTAAATTTTGTGAAATTGTAAATTTTGTGAAATTGTAATTTTTGTGAAATTGTAAATTTTGTGTAATTGTAAATTTTGTGAAATTATAATTTTGTGAAATTGTAAATTTTGTGAAATTGTAAACTTTGTGAAATTGTATATTGTGTGGATTTGTAAATTTTGTGAAATTGTATATTTTGTGAAATTGCTAATTTTGTGAAATTGCAAATTTTGTGAAATTGTAAATTTTGTGAAAATGTAAATTTTGTGAAATTGTAAACTTTGTGGAATTGTATATTATGTAAATTTTGTGAAATTGTAAACTTTGTGAAATTGTATATTGTGTGAATTTGTAAATTTTGTGAAATTGTATATTTTGTGAAATTGCTAATTTTGTGAAATTGCAAATTTTGTGAAATTATAAATTTTGTGAAATTGAAAATTTTGATAAATTGTAAATTTCGTGACAATGTAAATTTTGTGAAATTGTAAATTTTGTGAAATTGTAAATTTTGTGAAATTGTAAATTTTGTGAAATTGTTAACTTTGTGAAATTGAAAATTTTGTAAAAGTGTAAATTTAGTGAAAATGTAAATTTTTTGAAATTGTAAATTTTGTGAAATTGTAAATTTTGTGAAATTGTAAATTTTGTGAAATTGTAAATTTTGTGAAATTGTAAATTTTGTGAAATTGGAAATTGGGCGATAATTAGAAATTTGGAGATAATTCTGAATTTTGATAGAATTTGATATTTTGCGTGACTGGGAAATTATTAAATAAATGGAATTTTAGGGACTATGGAGATTTATGAACAAATGGGAATTTTCTAGAAAATTGGAAATTTTTAGCGAATTAAAAATTTAGAGATTTTTGGAAATTTTGATCGACTATGAACTTTTGAAAACATTGGATTTTTTAAGAGCATTGGAAATTCTAGCGAAATGTAAATTTTATTAGAATTTTAAATTGGGGGACAATTGAAACTTTGCGAGAAACGTAAATGTTTAGAGAATTTGGAATTTAACGAAGATAGGAAAATTTTAAATAATTGGATATTTTGAGACAATTGAAAATTTTTAGCGGATTTGAATTTCGTCAAATTTTGTGAAATTGCAAATTTTGTGAAATTGCAAATATTGTGAAATTGAAAATTTTGATAAATTGTAAATTTCGTGAAAATGTAAATTTTGATAAATTGTAAATTTTGATAAATTGTAAATTTTGTGAAATTGAAAATTTTGATAAATTGTAAATTTCGTGAAAATGTAAATTTTGTGAAATTGTAAATTTTGTGAAATTGTAAATTTTGTGAAATTGTAAATTTTGTGTAATTGTAAATTTTGTGAAAATGTAAATGTTGTGAAATTGTAATTTTTGTGAAATTGTAAATTTTGTGAAATTGTAAATTTTGTGAAATTGTAAATTTTGTGAAATTGTTAACTTTGTGAAATTACAAATTTTGTGAAATTGCAAATTTTGTGAAATTGCAAATTTTGTGAAATTGCCAATTTTGTGAAATTGCAAATTTTGTGAAATTGTAAATTTTGTGAAATTGTAAATTTTGTGTAATTGTAAATTTTGTGAAATTATAAATTTTATGTAATTGTAAATTTTGTGAAATTTTAAACTTTATAAAATTGTAAACTTTGTGAAATTGGAACTTTGTGAAATTGTAAACTTTGTGAAATTATAAACTTTGTGCAATTGTAAATTGTGTGAATTTGTAAATTTTGTGAAATTGTTAACTTTGTGAAATTGAAAATTTTGTGATATTGAAAATTTTGTGAAGTTCTAAATTTTGTGAAAATGTAAATTTTTTGAAATTGTAAATTTTGTGAAAATATAAATTTTTTGAAATTGTAAATTTTGTGAAAATGTAAATTTTGTGAAATTGTATATTATGTAAATTTTGTGAAATTGTAAACTTTGTGAAATTGTATATTGTGTGAATTTGTAAATTTTGTGAAATTGTATATTTTGTGAAATTGCTAATTTTGTGAAATTGCAAATTTTGTGAAATTGTAAATTTTGTGAAATTGAAAATTTTATAAATTGTAAATTTCGTGACAATGTAAATTTTGTGAAATTGTAAATTTTGTGAAATTGTAAATTTTGTGAAATTGCAAATTTGTGAAATTGCAAATTTTGTGAAATTGTATACTTTGTGAAATTACAAATTTTGTGGAATTGCAAATTTTGTGAAATTGCAAATTTTGTGAAATTGCCAATTTTGTGAAATTGCAAATTTTGTAAAATTGTAAACTTTGTGAAATTGCAAATTGTGTAAATAGTAAATTTTTTGAAATTGTAAATATTGTGATATTGTAAATTTTGTGAAATTGTAAAATTTGTGACATTGCAAATTTTGTGAAATGGCAAATTTTGATAAATAGTAAATTTCGTGAAAATGTAAATTTTGTGTAATTGAAAATTTTGTGAAATTGCAAATTTTGTGAAATTGTAAATTTTGTGAAATTGTAAATTTTGTGAAATTGTAAATTTTGTGAAATTGTAAATTTTGTGAAATTATAAATTTTGTGTAATTGTAAATTTTGTGAAATTGTAAACTTTATAAAATTGTAAACTTTGTGAAATTGGAACTTTGTGAAATTGTAAATTTTGTGAAATTATAAACTTTGTAAATTGTGTGAATTTGTAAATTTTGTGAAATTGTTAACTTTGTGAAATTGAAAATTTTGTGATATTGAAAATTTTGTGAAATTGTAAATTTTGTGAAAATGTAAATTTTTTGAAATTGTAAATTTTGTGAAAATGTAAATTTTTTGAAATTGTAAATTTTGTGAAAATGTAAATTTTGTGAAATTGTAAACTTTGTGAAATTGTATATTATGTAAATTTTGTGAAATTGTAAACTTTGTGAAATTGTATATTGTGTGAATTTGTAAATTTTGTGAAATTGTAAATTTTGTGAAATTGTAAATTTTGTGAAATTGTAAATTTTGTGAAATTGTAAATTTTGTGAAATTGTAAATTTTGTGAAATTGTAAATTTTGTGAAATTGTTAACTTTGTGAAATTGATAATTTTGTAAAATTGTAAATTTAGTGAAAATGTAAATTTTTTGAAATTGTAAATTTTGTGAAATTGTAAATTTTGTGAAATTGTAAATTTTGTGAAATTGGAAATTTTGTGAAATTGGAAATTGGGCGATAATTAGAAATTTGGAGATAATTCTAAATTTTGATTGAATTTGATATTTTGCGAGACTGGGAAGTTATTAAATAAATTGAATTTTAGGGACTATGGAGATTTATGAATAAATTGGAATTTTCTAGAAAATTGGAAATTTTTAGCGAATTAAAAATTTTGAGGCTTTTGGAAATTTTGATCGACTATGAACTTTTAAAAAAATTGGATTTTTTAAGAGCATTGGAAATTCTAGCGAATTGTAAATTTTATGAGAATTGGAAATTGGGGGACAATTGAAACTTTGCGAGAAACGCATGTTTCATAAATGTTTATAGAATTTGTAATTTAACGAAGATTGGAAAATTTTTAATAATTGGATATTTGGAGACAATTGAAAATTTTTAGCGGATTTGAATTTCGTCAAATTTTGTGAAATTGCAAATTTTGTGAAATTGCAAATTTTGTGAAATTGCAAATTTTGTGAAATTGCAAATTTTGTGAAATTGCAAATTTTGTGTAAATGTAAATTTTGTGAAATTGTAAATTTTGTGTAATTGTAAATTTTGTGAAATTGTAAATTTTGTGAAATTGTAAATTTTGTGAAATTGTAAATTTTGTGAAATTGTAAACTTTGTGAAATTGTATATTGTGTGGATTTGTAAATTTTGTGAAATTGTATATTTTGTGAAATTGCTAATTTTGTGAAATTGCAAATTTTGTGAAATTGTAAATTTTGTGAAAATGTAAATTTTGTGAAATTGTAAACTTTGTGAAATTGTATATTATGTAAATTTTGTGAAATTGTAAACTTTGTGAAATTGTATATTGTGTGGATTTGTAAATTTTGTGAAATTGTATATTTTGTGAAATTGCTAATTTTGTGAAATTGCAAATTTTGTGAAATTGTAAATTTTGTGAAATTGTAAATATTGTGATATTGTAAATTTTGTGAAATTGTAAATTTTGTGACATTGCAAATTTTGTGAAATGGCAAATTTTGATAAATTGTAAATTTCGTGAAAATGTAAATTTTGTGAAATTGTAAATTTTGTGAAATTGTAAATTTTGTGAAATTGTAAATTTTGTGAAATTGTAAATTTTGTGAAATTGTAAATTTTGTGTAATTGTAAATTTTGTGAAATTGCAAATTTTGTGAAATTGCAAATTTTGTGAAATTGTATACTTTGTGTAATTGTAAATTTCGTGAAACTGTAAATTTTGTGAAATTGTAAATTTTGTGAAATTGTAAATTTTGTGAAATTGTAAATTTTGTGAAATTGTAAATTTTGTGAAATTGTAAATTTTGTGAAATTGTAAATTTTGTGAAAATGCAAATTGTGTAAATTGTAAATTTTGTGAAATTGTAAATTTTGTGAAATTGTAAATTTTGTGAAATTGTAAATTTTGTGAGAATGTTAATTTTGTGAAATTGTAAATTTTGTGAAATTGTAAATCTTGTGAAATTGTAAATTTTGTGAAATTGCGAATTTTGTGAATTTGTAAACTTTGTGAAATTGTAAATTTTGTGAAATTGTAAGTTTTGTGAAATTGTAAATTTTGTGAAATTGTAAATTTTGTGAAATTGTAAATTTTGTGAAATTCTAAATTTTGTGTGAATGTTAATTTTGTGAAATTGTAAACTTTGTAAAATTGTAAACTTTGTGAAATTGCAAATTGTGTAAATAGTAAATTTTTTGAAATTGTAAATATTGTGATATTGTAAATTTTGTGAAATTGTAAATTTTGTGACATTGCAAATTTTGTGAAATGGCAAATTTTGATAAATTGTAAATTTCGTGAAAATGTAAATTTTGTGAAACTGTAAATTTTGTGAAATTGTAAATTTTGTGTAATTGTAAATTTTGTGAAATTGTAAATTTTGTGAAATTGTAATTTTTGTGAAATTGCAAATTTTGTGAAATTGTAAATTTTGTGAAATTGTAAATTCTGTGTAATTGTAAATTTTGTGAAATTGTAAATTTTGTGAAATTGTAAATTTTGTGAAATTGTAAACTTTGTAAAATTGTAAACTTTGTGAAATTGCAAATTGTGTAAATAGTAAATTTTTTTAAATTGTAAATATTGTGATATTGTAAATTTTGTGAAATTGTAAATTTTGTGACATTGCAAACTTTGTGAAATGGCAAATTTTGATAAATTGTAAATTTCGTGAAAATGTAAATTTTGTGAAATTGTAAATTTTGTGAAATTGTAAATTTTGTGAAATTGTAAATTTTGTGAAATTGTAAATTTTGTGTAATTGTAAATTTTGTGAAATTGTAAATTTTGTGAAATTGCAAATTTTGTGAAATTGTAAATTTTGTGAATTTGTAAACTTTGTAAAATTGTAAACTTTGTGAAATTGCAAATTGTGTAAATAGTAAATTTTTTGAAATTGTAAGTTTTGTGTAATTGTAAATTTTGTGAAAATGCAAATTGTGTAAATTGTAAATTTTGTGAAATTGTAAATTTTGTGAAATTGTTAACTTTGTGAAATTGATAATTTTGTAAAATTGTTAACTTTGTGAAATTGATAATTTTGTAAAATTGTAAATTTAGTGAAAATGTAAATTTTTTGAAATTGACAATTTTGATAAATTGTAAATTTCGTGAAAATGTAAATTTTGTAAAATTGAAAATTTTGATAAATTGTAAATTTTGTGTAATTGTAAATTTTGTGTAATTGTAAATTTTGTGTAATTGTAAATTTTGTGAAAATGTAAATTTTGTGAAATTGTAAATTTTGTGAGAATGTTAATTTTGTGAATTTGTAAATTTTGTGAAATTGTATATTTTGTGAAATTGCTAATTTTGTGAAATTGCAAATTTTGTGAAATTGTAAATTTTGTGAAATTGAAAATTTTGATAAATTGTAAATTTCGTGACAATGTAAATTTTGTGAAATTGTAAATTTTGTGAAATTGTAAATTTTGTGAAATTGTAAATTTTGTGAAATTGTAAATTTTGTGAAATTGTAAATTTTGTGAAATTGTAAATTTTGTGAAATTGTAAATTTTGTGAAATTGTAAATTTTGTGAAATTGTAAACTTTGTGAAATTGTATATTGTGTGGATTTGTAAATTTTGTGAAATTGTATATTTTGTGAAATTGCTAATTTTGTGAAATTGCAAATTTTGTGAAATTGTAAATTTTGTGAAATTGAAAATTTTGATAAATTGTAAATTTCGTGACAATGTAAATTTTGTGAAATTGTAAATTTTGTGAAATTGTTAACTTTGTGAAATTGAAAATTTTGTAAAATTGTAAATTTAGTGAAAATGTAAATTTTTTGAAATTGTAAATTTTGAGAAATTGTAAATTTTGTGAAATTGTAAATTTTGTGAAATTGTAAATTTTGTGAAATTGTAAATTTTGTGAAATTGTAAATTTTGTGAAATTGTAAATTTTGTGAAATTGTAAATTTTGTGAAATTGTAAATTTTGTGTAATTGTAAATTTTGTGAAAATGTAAATGTTGTGAAATTGTAAATTTTGTGAAATTGTTAACTTTGTGAAATTGATAATTTTGTAAAATTGTAAATTTAGTGAAAATGTAAATTTTTTGAAATTGTAAATTTTGTGAAATTGTAAATTTTGTGAAATTGTAAATTTTGTGAAATTGTAAATTTTGTGAAATTGTAAATTTTGTGAAATTGTAAATTTTGTGTAATTGTAAATTTTGTGAAAATGTAAATGTTGTGAAATTGTAAATTTTGTGAAATTGTTAACTTTGTGAAATTGATAATTTTGTAAAATTGTAAATTTAGTGAAAATGTAAATTTTTTGAAATTGTAAATTTTGTGAAATTGTAAATTTTGTGAAATTGTAAATTTTGTGAAATTGTAAATTTTGTGAAATTGTAAATTTGGTGAAAATGTAAATGTTGTGAAATTGTAAATTTTGTGAAATTGTTAACTTTGTGAAATTGATAATTTTGTAAAATTGTAAATTTAGTGAAAATGTAAATTTTTTGAAATTGTAAATTTTGTGAAATTGTAAATTTTGTGAGAATGTTAATTTTGTGAATTTGTAAATTTTGTGAAAATGTAAATTTTGTGAAATTGTAAATTTTGTGAAATTGTAAATTTTGTGAAATTGTAAATTTTGTGAAATTGTAAATTTTGTGAAATTGTAAATTTTGTGTAATTGTAAATTTTGTGAAATTGTAAATTTTGTGAAATTATAAATTTTGTGTAATTGTAAATTTTGTGAAATTGTAAACTTTATAAAATTGTAAACTTTGTGAAATTGGAACTTTGTGAAATTGTAAACTTTGTGAAATTATAAACTTTGTGCAATTGTAAATATGTAAATTTTGTGAAATTGTTAACTTTGTGAAATTGAAAATTTTGTGATATTGAAAATTTTGTGAAATTGTAAATTTTGTGAAAATGTAAATTTTTTGAAATTGTAAATTTTGTGAAAATGTAAATTTTTTGAAATTGTAAATTTTGTGAAAATGTACATTTTGTGAAATTGTAAACTTTGTGAAATTGTATATTATGTAAATTTTGTGAAATTGTAAACTTTGTGAAATTGTATATTGTGTGAATTTGTAAATTTTGTGAAATTGTATATTTTGTGAAATTGCTAATTTTGTGAAATTGCAAATTTTGTGAAATTGTAAATTTTGTGAAATTGAAAATTTTGATAAATTGTAAATTTCGTGACAATGTAAATTTCGTGACAATGTAAATTTTGTGAAATTGTAAATTTTGTGAAATTGTAAATTTTGTGAAATTGTAAATTTTGTGAAATTGTAAACTTTGTGAAATTGTAAACTTTGTGAAATTGTTAACTTTGAGAAATTACAAATTTTGTGAAATTGCAAATTTTGTGAAATTGCAAATTTTGTGAAATTGCCAATTTTGTGAAATTGCAAATTTTGTGAAATTGTAAATTTTGTGAAATTGTAAATTTTGTGTAATTGTAAATTTTGTGAAATTGTAAACTTTATAAAATTGTAAACTTTGTGAAATTGGAACTTTGTGAAATTGTAAACTTTGTGAAATTGCAAATTTTGTGAAATTGCAAATTTTGTGAAATTGCCAATTTTGTGAAATTGCAAATTTTGTGAAATTGTACATTTTGTGAAATTGTAAATTTTGTGTAATTGTAAATTTTGTGAAATTGTAAATTTTGTGAAATTATAAATTTTGTGTAATTGTAAATTTTGTGAAATTGTAAACTTTATAAAATTGTAAACTTTGTGAAATTGGAACTTTGTGAAATTGTAAACTTTGTGAAATTATAAACTTTGTGCAATTGTAAATTGTGTGAATTTGTAAATTTTGTGAAATCGTTAACTTTGTGAAATTGAAAATTTTGTGATATTGAAAATTTTGTGAAATTCTAAATTTTGTGAAAATGTAAATTTTGTGAGAATGTTAATTTTGTGAATTTGTAAATTTTGTGAAATTGTATATTTTGTGAAATTGCTAATTTTGTGAAATTGCAAATTTTGTGAAATTGTAAATTTTGTGAAATTGAAAATTTTGATAAATTGTAAATTTCGTGACAATGTAAATTTTGTGAAATTGTAAATTTTGTGAAATTGTAAATTTTGTGAAATTGTAAATTTTGTGAAATTGTAAATTTTGTGAAATTGTAAATTTTGTGAAATTGTAAATTTTGTGAAATTGTAAATTTTGTGAAATTGTAAACTTTGTGAAATTGTATATTGTGTGAATTTGTAAATTTTGTGAAATTGTATATTTTGTGAAATTGCTAATTTTGTAAAATTGCAAATTTTGTGAAATTGTAAATTTTGTGAAATTGAAAATTTTATAAATTGTAAATTTCGTGACAATGTAAATTTTGTGTAATTGTAAATTTTGTGAAATTGTAAATTTTGTGAAATTGTAAATTTTGTGAAATTGTAAATTTTGTGAAATTGTAAATTTTGTGAAATTGTAAATTTTGTGAAATTGAAAATTTTATAAATTGTAAATTTCGTGAAAATGTAAATTTTGTGTAATTGTAAATTTTGTGAAATTGTATATTTTGTGAAATTGTAAATTTTGTGTAATTGTAAATTTTGTGAAATTGTAAATTTTGTGAAATTGTAAATTTTGTGTAATTGTAAATTTTGTGAAATTGTAAATTTTATGAAATTATAAATTTTGTGTAATTGTAAATTTTGTGAAATTGTAAACTTTATAAAATTGTAAACTTTGTGAAATTGGAACTTTGTGAAATTGTAAACTTTGTGAAATTATAAACTTTGTGCAATTGTAAATTTGTAAATTTTGTGAAATTGTTAACTTTGTGAAATTGAAAATTTTGTGATATTGAAAATTTTGTGAAATTGTAAATTTTGTGAAAATGTAAATTTTTTGAAATTGTAAATTTTGTGAAAATGTAAATTTTTTGAAATTGTAAATTTTGTGAAAATGTACATTTTGTGAAATTGTAAACTTTGTGAAATTGTATATTATGTAAATTTTGTGAAATTGTAAACTTTGTGAAATTGTATATTGTGTGAATTTGTAAATTTTGTGAAATTGTATATTTTGTGAAATTGCTAATTTTGTGAAATTGCAAATTTTGTGAAATTGTAAATTTTGTGAAATTGTAAATTTTGTGAAATTGTAAATTTTGTGAAATTGTAAATTTTGTGAAATTGTAAATTTTGTGAAATTGTAAATTTTGTGAAATTGTAAACTTTGTGAAATTGTAAACTTTGTGAAATTGTTAACTTTGAGAAATTACAAATTTTGTGAAATTGCAAATTTTGTGAAATTGCAAATTTTGTGAAATTGCCAATTTTGTGAAATTGCAAATTTTGTGAAATTGTAAATTTTGTGAAATTGTAAATTTTGTGTAATTGTAAATTTTGTGAAATTGTAAACTTTATAAAATTGTAAACTTTGTGAAATTGGAACTTTGTGAAATTGTAAACTTTGTGAAATTGCAAATTTTGTGAAATTGCAAATTTTGTGAAATTGCCAATTTTGTGAAATTGCAAATTTTGTGAAATTGTACATTTTGTGAAATTGTAAATTTTGTGTAATTGTAAATTTTGTGAAATTGTAAATTTTGTGAAATTATAAATTTTGTGTAATTGTAAATTTTGTGAAATTGTAAACTTTATAAAATTGTAAACTTTGTGAAATTGGAACTTTGTGAAATTGTAAACTTTGTGAAATTATAAACTTTGTGCAATTGTAAATTGTGTGAATTTGTAAATTTTGTGAAATTGTTAACTTTGTGAAATTGAAAATTTTGTGATATTGAAAATTTTGTGAAATTCTAAATTTTGTGAAAATGTAAATTTTGTGAAATTGTAAATTTTGTGAATTTGAAAATTTTGATAAATTGTAAAGTTCGTGCAATTGCAAATTTTGTGAAATTGCACATTTTGTGAAATTGTATACTTTGTGAAATTGTTAACTTTGTGAAATTGAAAATTTTGAGAAATTGATAATTTTGTGAAATTGTAAACTTTGTAAAATTGTAAACTTTGTGAAATTGTAAACTTTGTGAAATTGTAAACTTTGTACATTTATAAACTTTGTGAAATTGTAAATTGTGTGAATTTGTAAATTTTGTGAAATTGTAAATTTTGTGAATTTGAAAATTTTGATAAATTGTAAATTTCGTGCAATTGCAAATTTTGTGAAATTGCACATTTTGTGAAATTGTATACTTTGTGAAATTGTTAACTTTGTGAAATTGAAAATTTTGAGAAATTGAAAATTTTGTGAAATTGTAAACTTTGTAAAATTGTAAACTTTGTGAAATTGTAAACTTTGTGAAATTGTAAACATTGTGCAATTATAAACTTTGTGAATTTGTAAATTGTGTGAATTTGTAAATTTTGTGAAATTGTATATTTTGTGAAATTGCTAATTTTGTGAAATTGCAAATTTTGTGAAATTGTAAATTTTGTGAAATTGAAAATTTTGATAAATTGTAAATTTTGTGTAATTGTAAATTTTGTGTAATTGTAAATTTTGTGAAAATGTAAATTTTCTGAAATTGTAAATTTTGTGAGAATGTTAATTTTGTGAAATTGTAAATTTTGTGAAATTGTAAACTTTGTGAAATTGTAAATTTTGTGAAATTGTGAATTTTGTGAAATTGTAAATTTTGTGAAATTGTAAATTTTGTGAAATTGTAAATTTTGTGAAATTGTAAATTTTGTGAAATTGTAAATTTTGTGAGAATGTTAATTTTGTGAAATTGTAAATTTTGTGAAATTGTAAATTTTGTGAAATTGTAAATCTTGTGAAATTGTAAATTTTGTGAAATTGCGAATTTTGTGAAATTGGAAACTTTGTGAAATTGTAAATTTTGTGAAATTGTAAGTTTTGTGAAATTGTAAATTTTGTGAAATTGTATATTTTGTGAAATTCTAAATTTTGTGAGAATGTTAATTTTGTGAAATTGTAAATTTTGTGAAATTGTAAATTTTGTGAAATTATAAATTTTGTGAAATTGCGAATTTTGTGAAATTGTAAACTTTGTGAAATTGTAAATTTTGTGAAATTGTAAGTTTTGTCAAATTGTAAATTTTGTGAAATAGTAAATTTTGAGAAATAGTAAATTTTGTGAAATTGTAAATTTTGTGAAATTGTAAATTTTGTGAAATTGTAAATTTTGTGAAATTGTAAATTTTGTGAAATTGCCAATTTTGTGAAACTGCAAATTTTGTGAAATTGTAAATTTTGTGAAATTGTAAATTTTGTGAAATTGTAAATTTTGTGAAATTATAATTTTGTGAAATTGAAATTTTTTGAAATTGGAAATTGGGCGATAATTAGAAATTTGGAGATAATTCTGAATTTTGATAGAATTTGATATTTTGCGTGACTGGGAAGTTATTAAATAAATGGAATTTTAGGGACTATGGAGATTTATGAACAAATGGGAATTTTCTAGAAAATTGGAAATTTTTAGCGAATTAAAAATTTAGAGATTTTTGGAAATTTTGATCGACTATGAACTTTTGAAAACATTGGATTTTTTAAGAGCATTGGAAATTCTAGCGAAATGTAAATTTTATGAGAATTTTAAATTGGGGGACAATTGAAACTTTGCGAGAAACGTAAATGTTTAGAGAATTTGGAATTTAACGAAGATAGGAAAATTTTAAATAATTGGATATTTTGAGACAATTGAAAATTTTTAGCGGATTTGAATTTCGTCAAATTTTGTGAAATTGCAAATTTTGTGAAATTGCAAATATTGTGAAATTGAAAATTTTGATAAATTGTAAATTTCGTGAAAATGTAAATTTTGTGAAATTGTAAATTTTGTGAAATTGTAAATTTTGTGAAATTGAAAATTTTGATAAATTGTAAATTTCGTGAAAATGTAAATGTTGTGAAATTGTAATTTTTGTGAAATTGTAAATTTTGTGAAATTGTAAATTTTGTGAAATTGTAAATTTTGTGAAATTGTTAACTTTGTGAAATTACAAATTTTGTGAAATTGCAAATTTTGTGAAATTGCAAATTTTGTTAAATTGCCAATTTTGTGAAATTGCAAATTTTGTGAAATTGTAAATTTTGTGAAATTGTAAATTTTGTGTAATTGTAAATTTTGTGAAATTGTAAATTTTGTGAAATTATAAATTTTATGTAATTGTAAATTTTGTGAAATTGTAAACTTTATAAAATTGTAAACTTTGTGAAATTGGAACTTTGTGAAATTGTAAACTTTGTGAAATTATAAACTTTGTGCAATTGTAAATTGTGTGAATTTGTAAATTTTGTGAAATTGTTAATTTTGTGAAATTGAAAATTTTGTGATATTGAAAATTTTGTGAAATTCTAAATTTTGTGATAATGTAAATTTTTTGAAATTGTAAATTTTGTGAAAATATAAATTTTTTGAAATTGTAAATTTTGTGAAAATGTAAATTTTGTGAAATTGTAAACTTTGTGAAATTGTATATTATGTAAATTTTGTGAAATTGTAAACTTTGTGAAATTGTATATTGTGTGAATTTGTAAATTTTGTGAAATTGTATATTTTGTGAAATTGCTAATTTTGTAAAATTGCAAATTTTGTGAAATTGTATACTTTGTGTAGTTGTAAATTTCGTGAAACTGTAAATTTAGTGAAATTGTAAATTTTGTGAAATTGTAAATTTTGTGAAATTGTAAATTTTGTGAAATTGTAAATTTTGTGAAATTGTAAATTTTGTGAAATTGTAAATTTTGTAAAATTGTAAATTTTGTAAAATTGTAAATTTTGTGTAATTGTAAATTATGTGAAATTGTAAATTTTGTGAAATTGAAAATTTTGATAAATTGTAAATTTCGTGAAATTGTAAATTTTGTGTAATTGTAAATTTTGTGAAAATGCAAATTGTGTAAATTGTAAATTTTGTGAAATTGTAAATTTTGTGAAATTGTAAATTTTGTGAGAATGTTAATTTTGTGAAATTGTAAATTTTGTGAAATTGTAAATTTTGTGAAATTGTAAATCTTGTGAAATTGTATATTTTGTGAAATTGCTAATTTTGTGAAATTGCAAATTTTGTGAAATTGTAAATTTAGTGAAAATGTAAATTTTGTGAAATTGTAAATTTTGTGAAATTGTAAATTTTGTGAAATTGTAAATTTTGTGAAATTGGAAATTTTGTGAAATTGGAAATTGGGCGATAATTAGAAATTTGGAGATAATTCTAAATTTTGATTGAATTTGATATTTTGCGAGACTGGGAAGTTATTAAATAAATTGAATTTTAGGGACTATGGAGATTTATGAATAAATTGGAATTTTCTAGAAAATTGGAAATTTTTAGCGAATTAAAAATTTTGAGGCTTTTGGAAATTTTGATCGACTATGAACTTTTAAAAAAATTGGATTTTTTAAGAGTATTGGAAATTCTAGCGAATTGTAAATTTTATGAGAATTGGAAATTGGGGGACAATTGAAACTTTGCGAGAAACGCATGTTTCATAAATGTTTATAGAATTTGTAATTTAACGAAGATTGGAAAATTTTTAATAATTGGATATTTGGAGACAATTGAAAATTTTTAGCGGATTTGAATTTCGTCAAATTTTGTGAAATTGCAAATTTTGTGAAATTGCAAATTTTGTGAAATTGCAAATTTTGTGAAATTTCAAATTTTGTGAAATTGCCAATTTTGTGAAATTGCCAATTTTGTGAAATTGCCAATTTTGTGAAATTGCCAATTTGGTGAAATTGCCAATTTTGTGAAATTGCCAATTTTGTGAAATTGCCAATTTTGTGAAATTGTAATTTTTGTGAAATTGTAAATTTTGTGTAATTGTAAATTTTGTGAAATTGCAAATTTTGTGAAATTGCAAATTTTGTGAAATTGTAAATTTTGTGAAATTGTAAATTTTGTAAAATTGTAAATTTTGTAAAATTGTAAATTTTGTGAAATTGTAAATTTTGTGTAATTGTAAATTATGTGAAATTGTAAATTTTGTGAAATTGAAAATTTTGATAAATTGTAAATTTCGTGAAATCGTAAATTTTGTGTAATTGTAAATTTTGTGAAAATGCAAATTGTGTAAATTGTAAATTTTGTGAAATTGTAAATTTTGTGAAATTGTAAATTTTGTGAGAATGTTAATTTTGTGAAATTGTAAATTTTGTGAAATTGTAAATTTTGTGAAATTGTAAATCTTGTGAAATTGTATATTTTGTGAAATTGCTAATTTTGTGAAATTGCAAATTTTGTGAAATTGTAAATTTAGTGAAAATGTAAATTTTGTGAAATTGTAAATTTTGTGAAATTGTAAATTTTGTGAAATTGGAAATTTTGTGAAATTGGAAATTGGGCGATAATTAGAAATTTGGAGATAATTCTAAATTTTGATTGAATTTGATATTTTGCGAGACTGGGAAGTTATTAAATAAATTGAATTTTAGGGACTATGGAGATTTATGAATAAATTGGAATTTTCTAGAAAATTGGAAATTTTTAGCGAATTAAAAATTTTGAGGCTTTTGGAAATTTTGATCGACTATGAACTTTTAAAAAAATTGGATTTTTTAAGAGTATTGGAAATTCTAGCGAATTGTAAATTTTATGAGAATTGGAAATTGGGGGACAATTGAAACTTTGCGAGAAACGCATGTTTCATAAATGTTTATAGAATTTGTAATTTAACGAAGATTGGAAAATTTTTAATAATTGGATATTTGGAGACAATTGAAAATTTTTAGCGGATTTGAATTTCGTCAAATTTTGTGAAATTGCAAATTTTGTGAAATTGCAAATTTTGTGAAATTGCAAATTTTGTGAAATTTCAAATTTTGTGAAATTGCCAATTTTGTGAAATTGCCAATTTTGTGAAATTGCCAATTTGGTGAAATTGCCAATTTTGTGAAATTGCCAATTTTGTGAAATTGCCAATTTTGTGAAATTGCCAATTTTGTGAAATTGTAATTTTTGTGAAATTGTAAATTTTGTGAAATTGTAAATTTTGTGAAATTGTAAATTTTGTGAAATTGTAAATTTTGTGAAATTGTATATTTTGTGAAATTGCTAATTTTGTGAAATTGCAAATTTTGTGAAATTGTAAATTTTGTGAAAATGTAAATTTTGTGAAATTGTAAACTTTGTGAAATTGTATATTATGTAAATTTTGTGAAATTGTAAACTTTGTGAAATTGTATATTGTGTGAATTTGTAAATTTTGTGATATTGTATATTTTGTGAAATTGCTAATTTTGTGAAATTGCAAATTTTGTGAAATTGTAAATTTTGTGAAATTGAAAATTTTGATAAATTGTAAATTTCGTGACAATGTAAATTTTGTGAAATTGTAAATTTTGTGAAATTGTAAATTTTGTGAAATTGTTAACTTTGTGAAATTGAAAATTTTGTAAAATTGTAAATTTAGTGAAAATGTAAATTTTTTGAAATTGTAAATTTTGTGAAATTGTAAATTTTGTGAAATTGTAAATTTTGTGAAATTTTAAATTTTGTGAAATTGGAAATTGGGCGATAATTAGAAATTTGGAGATAATTCTGAATTTTGATAGAATTTGATATTTTGCGTGACTGGGAAATTATTAAATAAATGGAATTTTAGGGACTATGGAGATTTATGAACAAATGGGAATTTTCTAGAAAATTGGAAATTTTTAGCGAATTAAAAATTTAGAGATTTTTGGAAATTTTGATCGACTATGAACTTTTGAAAACATTGGATTTTTTAAGAGCATTGGAAATTCTAGCGAAATGTAAATTTTATGAGAATTTTAAATTGGGGGACAATTGAAACTTTGCGAGAAACGTAAATGTTTAGAGAATTTGGAATTTAACGAAGATAGGAAAATTTTAAATAATTGGATATTTTGAGACAATTGAAAATTTTTAGCGGATTTGAATTTCGTCAAATTTTGTGAAATTGCAAATTTTGTGAAATTGCAAATATTGTGAAATTGAAAATTTTGATAAATTGTAAATTTCGTGAAAATGTAAATTTTGTGTAATTGTAAATTTTGTGAAATTGAAAATTTTGATAAATTGTAAATTTCGTGAAAATGTAAATTTTGTGAAATTGTAAATTTTGTGAAATTGTTAACTTTGTGAAATTGATAATTTTGTAAAATTGTAAATTTAGTGAAAATGTAAATTTTTTGAAATTGTAAATTTTGTGAAATTGTAAATTTTGTGAAATTGGAAATTTTGTGAAATTGGAAATTGGGCGATAATTAGAAATTTGGAGATAATTCTAAATTTTGATTGAATTTGATATTTTGCGAGACTGGGAAGTTATTAAATAAATTGAATTTTAGGGACTATGGAGATTTATGAATAAATTGGAATTTTCTAGAAAATTGGAAATTTTTAGCGAATTAAAAATTTTGAGGCTTTTGGAAATTTTGATCGACTATGAACTTTTGAAAACATTGGATTTTTTAAGAGCATTGGAAATTCTAGCGAAATGTAAATTTTATGAGAATTGGAAATTGGGGGACAATTGAAACTTTGCGAGAAACGCATGTTTCATAAATGTTTATAGAATTTGTAATTTAACGAAGATTGGAAAATTTTTAATAATTGGATATTTGGAGACAATTGAAAATTTTTAGCGGATTTGAATTTCGTCAAATTTTGTGAAATTGCAAATTTTGTGAAATTGCAAATTTTGTGAAATTGCAAATTTTGTGAAATTGCAAATTTTGTGAAATTGCAAATTTTGTGAAATTGCCAATTTTGTGAAATTGCCAATTTAGTGAAATTGCCAATTTTGTGAAATTGCCAATTTTGTGAAATTGCCAATTTTGTGAAATTGTAATTTTTGTGAAATTGAAAATTTTGATAAATTGTAAATTTCGTGTAAATGTAAATTTTGTGAAATTGTAAATTTTGTGTAATTGTAAATTTTGTGAAATTGTAAATTTTGTGAAATTGTAAATTTTGTGAAATTGTAAACTTTGTGAAATTGTATATTGTGTGGATTTGTAAATTTTGTGAAATTGTATATTTTGTGAAATTGCTAATTTTGTGAAATTGCAAATTTTGTGAAATTGTAAATTTTGTGAAAATGTAAATTTTGTGAAATTGTAAATTTTGTGAAATTGTAAATTTTGTGAAATTGTAAATTTTGTGAAATTGTAAATTTTGTGAAATTGTAAATTTTGTGAAATTGTAAATTTTGTGAAATTGTAAATTTTGTGAAATTGTAAACTTTGTGAAATTGTAAACTTTGTGAAATTGTTAACTTTGAGAAATTACAAATTTTGTGAAATTGCAAATTTTGTGAAATTGCAAATTTTGTGAAATTGCCAATTTTGTGAAATTGCAAATTTTGTGAAATTGTAAATTTTGTGAAATTGTAAATTTTGTGTAATTGTAAATTTTGTGAAATTGTAAACTTTATAAAATTGTAAACTTTGTGAAATTGGAACTTTGTGAAATTGTAAACTTTGTGAAATTGCAAATTTTGTGAAATTGCAAATTTTGTGAAATTGCCAATTTTGTGAAATTGCAAATTTTGTGAAATTGTACATTTTGTGAAATTGTAAATTTTGTGTAATTGTAAATTTTGTGAAATTGTAAATTTTGTGAAATTATAAATTTTGTGTAATTGTAAATTTTGTGAAATTGTAAACTTTATAAAATTGTAAACTTTGTGAAATTGGAACTTTGTGAAATTGTAAACTTTGTGAAATTATAAACTTTGTGCAATTGTAAATTGTGTGAATTTGTAAATTTTGTGAAATTGTTAACTTTGTGAAATTGAAAATTTTGTGATATTGAAAATTTTGTGAAATTCTAAATTTTGTGAAAATGTAAATTTTGTGAAATTGTAAATTTTGTGAATTTGAAAATTTTGATAAATTGTAAAGTTCGTGCAATTGCAAATTTTGTGAAATTGCACATTTTGTGAAATTGTATACTTTGTGAAATTGTTAACTTTGTGAAATTGAAAATTTTGAGAAATTGATAATTTTGTGAAATTGTAAACTTTGTAAAATTGTAAACTTTGTGAAATTGTAAACTTTGTGAAATTGTAAACTTTGTACATTTATAAACTTTGTGAAATTGTAAATTGTGTGAATTTGTAAATTTTGTGAAATTGTAAATTTTGTGAATTTGAAAATTTTGATAAATTGTAAATTTCGTGCAATTGCTAATTTTGTGAAATTGCACATTTTGTGAAATTGTATACTTTGTGAAATTGTTAACTTTGTGAAATTGAAAATTTTGAGAAATTGAAAATTTTGTGAAATTGTAAACTTTGTAAAATTGTAAACTTTGTGAAATTGTAAACTTTGTGAAATTGTAAACATTGTGCAATTATAAACTTTGTGAATTTGTAAATTGTGTGAATTTGTAAATTTTGTGAAATTGTATATTTTGTGAAATTGCTAATTTTGTGAAATTGCAAATTTTGTGAAATTGTAAATTTTGTGAAATTGAAAATTTTGATAAATTGTAAATTTTGTGTAATTGTAAATTTTGTGTAATTGTAAATTTTGTGAAAATGTAAATTTTCTGAAATTGTAAATTTTGTGAGAATGTTAATTTTGTGAAATTGTAAATTTTGTGAAATTGTAAACTTTGTGAAATTGTAAATTTTGTGAAATTGTGAATTTTGTGAAATTGTAAATTTTGTGAAATTGTAAATTTTGTGAAATTGTAAATTTTGTGAAATTGTAAATTTTGTGAAATTGTAAATTTTGTGAAATTGTAAATTTTGTGAGAATGTTAATTTTGTGAAATTGTAAATTTTGTGAAATTGTAAATTTTGTGAAATTGTAAATCTTGTGAAATTGTAAATTTTGTGAAATTGCGAATTTTGTGAAATTGTAAACTTTGTGAAATTGTAAATTTTGTGAAATTGTAAGTTTTGTGAAATTGTAAATTTTGTGAAATTGTATATTTTGTGAAATTCTAAATTTTGTGAGAATGTTAATTTTGTGAAATTGTAAATTTTGTGAAATTGTAAATTTTGTGAAATTATAAATTTTGTGAAATTGCGAATTTTGTGAAATTGTAAACTTTGTGAAATTGT
Organism: Gastracanthus pulcherrimus; assembly: GCA_949152435.1. NCBI lineage: Eukaryota > Metazoa > Arthropoda > Insecta > Hymenoptera > Pteromalidae > Gastracanthus > Gastracanthus pulcherrimus. The sequence goes on from OX424572.1 coordinate 146,463,609, forward strand.
AAATTTTGTGAAATTGTAAGTTTTGTCAAATTGTAAATTTTGTGAAATAGTAAATTTTGAGAAATAGTAAATTTTGTGAAATTGTAAATTTTGTGAAATTGTAAATTTTGTGAAATTGTAAATTTTGTGAAATTGTAAATTTTGTGAAATTGCCAATTTTGTGAAACTGCAAATTTTCTGAAATTGTAAATTTTGTGAAATTGTAAATTTTGTGAAATTGTAAATTTTGTGAAATTATAATTTTGTGAAATTGTTAACTTTGTGAAATTGAAAATTTTGTAAAATTGTAAATTTAGTGAAAATGTAAATTTTTTGAAATTGTAAATTTTGTGAAATTGTAAATTTTGTGAAATTGTAAATTTTGTGAAATTGTAAATTTTGTGAAATTTTAAATTTTGTGAAATTGGAAATTGGGCGATAATTAGAAATTTGGAGATAATTCTGAATTTTGATAGAATTTGATATTTTGCGTGACTGGGAAGTTATTAAATAAATGGAATTTTAGGGACTATGGAGATTTATGAACAAATGGGAATTTTCTAGAAAATTGGAAATTTTTAGCGAATTAAAAATTAGAGATTTTTGGAAATTTTGATCGACTATGAACTTTTGAAAACATTGGATTTTTTAAGAGCATTGGAAATTCTAGCGAAATGTAAATTTTATGAGAATTTTAAATTGGGGGACAATTGAAACTTTGCGAGAAACGTAAATGTTTAGAGAATTTGGAATTTAACGAAGATAGGAAAATTTTAAATAATTGGATATTTTGAGACAATTGAAAATTTTTAGCGGATTTGAATTTCGTCAAATTTTGTGAAATTGCAAATTTTGTGAAATTGCAAATATTGTGAAATTGAAAATTTTGATAAATTGTAAATTTCGTGAAAATGTAAATTTTGTGAAATTGTAAATTTTGTGAAATTGTAAATTTTGTGAAATTGAAAATTTTGATAAATTGTAAATTTCGTGAAAATGTAAATGTTGTGAAATTGTAATTTTTGTGAAATTGTAAATTTTGTGAAATTGTAAATTTTGTGAAATTGTAAATTTTGTGAAATTGTTAACTTTGTGAAATTACAAATTTTGTGAAATTGCAAATTTTGTGAAATTGCAAATTTTGTTAAATTGCCAATTTTGTGAAATTGCAAATTTTGTGAAATTGTAAATTTTGTGAAATTGTAAATTTTGTGTAATTGTAAATTTTGTGAAATTGTAAATTTTGTGAAATTATAAATTTTATGTAATTGTAAATTTTGTGAAATTGTAAACTTTATAAAATTGTAAACTTTGTGAAATTGGAACTTTGTGAAATTGTAAACTTTGTGAAATTATAAACTTTGTGCAATTGTAAATTGTGTGAATTTGTAAATTTTGTGAAATTGTTAATTTTGTGAAATTGAAAATTTTGTGATATTGAAAATTTTGTGAAATTCTAAATTTTGTGAAAATGTAAATTTTTTGAAATTGTAAATTTTGTGAAAATATAAATTTTTTGAAATTGTAAATTTTGTGAAAATGTAAATTTTGTGAAATTGTAAACTTTGTGAAATTGTATATTATGTAAATTTTGTGAAATTGTAAACTTTGTGAAATTGTATATTGTGTGAATTTGTAAATTTTGTGAAATTGTATATTTTGTGAAATTGCTAATTTTGTAAAATTGCAAATTTTGTGAAATTGTATACTTTGTGTAGTTGTAAATTTCGTGAAACTGTAAATTTAGTGAAATTGTAAATTTTGTGAAATTGTAAATTTTGTGAAATTGTAAATTTTGTGAAATTGTAAATTTTGTGAAATTGTAAATTTTGTGAAATTGTAAATTTTGTAAAATTGTAAATTTTGTAAAATTGTAAATTTTGTGAAATTGTAAATTTTGTGTAATTGTAAATTATGTGAAATTGTAAATTTTGTGAAATTGAAAATTTTGATAAATTGTAAATTTCGTGAAATTGTAAATTTTGTGTAATTGTAAATTTTGTGAAAATGCAAATTGTGTAAATTGTAAATTTTGTGAAATTGTAAATTTTGTGAAATTGTAAATTTTGTGAGAATGTTAATTTTGTGAAATTGTAAATTTTGTGAAATTGTAAATTTTGTGAAATTGTAAATCTTGTGAAATTGTATATTTTGTGAAATTGCTAATTTTGTGAAATTGCAAATTTTGTGAAATTGTAAATTTAGTGAAAATGTAAATTTTGTGAAATTGTAAATTTTGTGAAATTGTAAATTTTGTGAAATTGTAAATTTTGTGAAATTGGAAATTTTGTGAAATTGGAAATTGGGCGATAATTAGAAATTTGGAGATAATTCTAAATTTTGATTGAATTTGATATTTTGCGAGACTGGGAAGTTATTAAATAAATTGAATTTTAGGGACTATGGAGATTTATGAATAAATTGGAATTTTCTAGAAAATTGGAAATTTTTAGCGAATTAAAAATTTTGAGGCTTTTGGAAATTTTGATCGACTATGAACTTTTAAAAAAATTGGATTTTTTAAGAGTATTGGAAATTCTAGCGAATTGTAAATTTTATGAGAATTGGAAATTGGGGGACAATTGAAACTTTGCGAGAAACGCATGTTTCATAAATGTTTATAGAATTTGTAATTTAACGAAGATTGGAAAATTTTTAATAATTGGATATTTGGAGACAATTGAAAATTTTTAGCGGATTTGAATTTCGTCAAATTTTGTGAAATTGCAAATTTTGTGAAATTGCAAATTTTGTGAAATTGCAAATTTTGTGAAATTGCAAATTTTGTGAAATTTCAAATTTTGTGAAATTGCCAATTTTGTGAAATTGCCAATTTTGTGAAATTGCCAATTTTGTGAAATTGCCAATTTGGTGAAATTGCCAATTTTGTGAAATTGCCAATTTTGTGAAATTGCCAATTTTGTGAAATTGTAATTTTTGTGAAATTGTAAATTTTGTGTAATTGTAAATTTTGTGAAATTGCAAATTTTGTGAAATTGCAAATTTTGTGAAATTGCAAATTTTGTGAAATTGTATACTTTGTGTAGTTGTAAATTTCGTGAAACTGTAAATTTAGTGAAATTGTAAATTTTGTGAAATTGTAAATTTTGTGAAATTGTAAATTTTGTGAAATTGTAAATTTTGTGAAATTGTAAATTTTGTGAAATTGTAAATTTTGTAAAATTGTAAATTTTGTAAAATTGTAAATTTTGTGAAATTGTAAATTTTGTGTAATTGTAAATTATGTGAAATTGTAAATTTTGTGAAATTGAAAATTTTGATAAATTGTAAATTTCGTGAAATTGTAAATTTTGTGTAATTGTAAATTTTGTGAAAATGCAAATTGTGTAAATTGTAAATTTTGTGAAATTGTAAATTTTGTGAAATTGTAAATTTTGTGAGAATGTTAATTTTGTGAAATTGTAAATTTTGTGAAATTGTAAATTTTGTGAAATTGTAAATCTTGTGAAATTGTATATTTTGTGAAATTGCTAATTTTGTGAAATTGCAAATTTTGTGAAATTGTAAATTTAGTGAAAATGTAAATTTTGTGAAATTGTAAATTTTGTGAAATTGTAAATTTTGTGAAATTGTAAATTTTGTGAAATTGGAAATTTTGTGAAATTGGAAATTGGGCGATAATTAGAAATTTGGAGATAATTCTAAATTTTGATTGAATTTGATATTTTGCGAGACTGGGAAGTTATTAAATAAATTGAATTTTAGGGACTATGGAGATTTATGAATAAATTGGAATTTTCTAGAAAATTGGAAATTTTTAGCGAATTAAAAATTTTGAGGCTTTTGGAAATTTTGATCGACTATGAACTTTTAAAAAAATTGGATTTTTTAAGAGTATTGGAAATTCTAGCGAATTGTAAATTTTATGAGAATTGGAAATTGGGGGACAATTGAAACTTTGCGAGAAACGCATGTTTCATAAATGTTTATAGAATTTGTAATTTAACGAAGATTGGAAAATTTTTAATAATTGGATATTTGGAGACAATTGAAAATTTTTAGCGGATTTGAATTTCGTCAAATTTTGTGAAATTGCAAATTTTGTGAAATTGCAAATTTTGTGAAATTGCAAATTTTGTGAAATTTCAAATTTTGTGAAATTGCCAATTTTGTGAAATTGCCAATTTTGTGAAATTGCCAATTTTGTGAAATTGCCAATTTTGTGAAATTGCCAATTTTGTGAAATTGCCAATTTGGTGAAATTGCCAATTTTGTGAAATTGCCAATTTTGTGAAATTGCCAATTTTGTGAAATTGTAATTTTTGTGAAATTGTAAATTTTGTGAAATTGTAAATTTTGTGAAATTGTAAATTTTGTGAAATTGTAAATTTTGTGAAATTGTAAATTTTGTGAAATTGTATATTTTGTGAAATTGCTAATTTTGTGAAATTGCAAATTTTGTGAAATTGTAAATTTTGTGAAAATGTAAATTTTGTGAAATTGTAAACTTTGTGAAATTGTATATTATGTAAATTTTGTGAAATTGTAAACTTTGTGAAATTGTATATTGTGTGAATTTGTAAATTTTGTGATATTGTATATTTTGTGAAATTGCTAATTTTGTGAAATTGCAAATTTTGTGAAATTGTAAATTTTGTGAAATTGAAAATTTTGATAAATTGTAAATTTCGTGACAATGTAAATTTTGTGAAATTGTAAATTTTGTGAAATTGTAAATTTTGTGAAATTGTAAATTTTGTGAAATTGTTAACTTTGTGAAATTGAAAATTTTGTAAAATTGTAAATTTAGTGAAAATGTAAATTTTTTGAAATTGTAAATTTTGTGAAATTGTAAATTTTGTGAAATTGTAAATTTTGTGAAATTGTAAATTTTGTGAAATTTTAAATTTTGTGAAATTGGAAATTGGGCGATAATTAGAAATTTGGAGATAATTCTGAATTTTGATAGAATTTGATATTTTGCGTGACTGGGAAATTATTAAATAAATGGAATTTTAGGGACTATGGAGATTTATGAACAAATGGGAATTTTCTAGAAAATTGGAAATTTTTAGCGAATTAAAAATTTAGAGATTTTTGGAAATTTTGATCGACTATGAACTTTTGAAAACATTGGATTTTTTAAGAGCATTGGAAATTCTAGCGAAATGTAAATTTTATGAGAATTTTAAATTGGGGGACAATTGAAACTTTGCGAGAAACGTAAATGTTTAGAGAATTTGGAATTTAACGAAGATAGGAAAATTTTAAATAATTGGATATTTTGAGACAATTGAAAATTTTTAGCGGATTTGAATTTCGTCAAATTTTGTGAAATTGCAAATTTTGTGAAATTGCAAATATTGTGAAATTGAAAATTTTGATAAATTGTAAATTTCGTGAAAATGTAAATTTTGTGTAATTGTAAATTTTGTGAAATTGAAAATTTTGATAAATTGTAAATTTCGTGAAAATGTAAATTTTGTGAAATTGTAAATTTTGTGAAATTGTTAACTTTGTGAAATTGATAATTTTGTAAAATTGTAAATTTAGTGAAAATGTAAATTTTTTGAAATTGTAAATTTTGTGAAATTGTAAATTTTGTGAAATTGTAAATTTTGTGAAATTGGAAATTTTGTGAAATTGGAAATTGGGCGATAATTAGAAATTTGGAGATAATTCTAAATTTTGATTGAATTTGATATTTTGCGAGACTGGGAAGTTATTAAATAAATTGAATTTTAGGGACTATGGAGATTTATGAATAAATTGGAATTTTCTAGAAAATTGGAAATTTTTAGCGAATTAAAAATTTTGAGGCTTTTGGAAATTTTGATCGACTATGAACTTTTGAAAACATTGGATTTTTTAAGAGCATTGGAAATTCTAGCGAAATGTAAATTTTATGAGAATTGGAAATTGGGGGACAATTGAAACTTTGCGAGAAACGCATGTTTCATAAATGTTTATAGAATTTGTAATTTAACGAAGATTGGAAAATTTTTAATAATTGGATATTTGGAGACAATTGAAAATTTTTAGCGGATTTGAATTTCGTCAAATTTTGTGAAATTGCAAATTTTGTGAAATTGCAAATGTTGTGAAATTGCAAATTTTGTGAAATTGCAAATTTTGTGAAATTGCAAATTTTGTGAAATTGCAAATTTTGTGAAATTGCCAATTTTGTGAAATTGCCAATTTAGTGAAATTGCCAATTTTGTGAAATTGCCAATTTTGTGAAATTGTAATTTTTGTGAAATTGAAAATTTTGATAAATTGTAAATTTCGTGTAAATGTAAATTTTGTGAAATTGTAAATTTTGTGTAATTGTAAATTTTGTGAAATTGTAAATTTTGTGAAATTGTAAATTTTGTGAAATTGTAAACTTTGTGAAATTGTATATTGTGTGGATTTGTAAATTTTGTGAAATTGTATATTTTGTGAAATTGCTAATTTTGTGAAATTGCAAATTTTGTGAAATTGTAAATTTTGTGAAAATGTAAATTTTGTGAAATTGTAAACTTTGTGAAATTGTATATTATGTAAATTTTGTGAAATAGTAAACTTTGTGAAATTGTATATTGTGTGAATTTGTAAATTTTGTGAAATTGTATATTTTGTGAAATTGTTAATTTTGGGAAATTGCAAATTTTGTGAAATTGTAAATTTTGTGAAATTGAAAATTTTGATAAATTGTAAATTTCGTGACAATGTAAATTTTGTGAAATTGTAAATTTTGTGAAATTGTAAATTTTGTGAAATTGTTAACTTTGTGAAATTGAAAATTTTGTAAAATTGTAAATTTAGTGAAAATGTAAATTTTTTGAAATTGTAAATTTTGTGAAATTGTAAATTTTGTGAAATTGTAAATTTTGTGAAATTGTAAATTTTGTGAAATTGTAAATTTTGTGAAATTGTAAATTTTGTGAAATTGTAAATTTTGTGAAATTGGAAATTGGGCGATAATTAGAAATTTGGAGATAATTCTGAATTTTGATAGAATTTGATATTTTGCGTGACTGGGAAATTATTAAATAAATGGAATTTTAGGGACTATGGAGATTTATGAACAAATGGGAATTTTCTAGAAAATTGGAAATTTTTAGCGAATTAAAAATTTAGAGATTTTTGGAAATTTTGATCGACTATGAACTTTTGAAAACATTGGATTTTTTAAGAGCATTGGAAATTCTAGCGAAATGTAAATTTTATGAGAATTTTAAATTGGGGGACAATTGAAACTTTGCGAGAAACGTAAATGTTTAGAGAATTTGGAATTTAACGAAGATAGGAAAATTTTAAATAATTGGATATTTTCAGACAATTGAAAATTTTTAGCGGATTTGAATTTCGTCAAATTTTGTGAAATTGCAAATTTTGTGAAATTGCAAATATTGTGAAATTGAAAATTTTGATAAATTGTAAATTTCGTGAAAATGTAAATTTTGTGAAATTGCAAATTTTGTGAAATTGTAAATTTTGTGAAATTGTAAATTTTGTGAAATTGTAAATTTTGTGAAATTGTAAATTTTGTGAAATTGTAAATTTTGTAAAATTGTAAATTTTGTAAAATTGTAAATTTTGTGAAATTGTAAATTTTGTGTAATTGTAAATTATGTGAAATTGTAAATTTTGTGAAATTGAAAATTTTGATAAATTGTAAATTTCGTGAAATTGTAAATTTTGTGTAATTGTAAATTTTGTGAAAATGCAAATTGTGTAAATTGTAAATTTTGTGAAATTGTAAATTTTGTGAAATTGTAAATTTTGTGAGAATGTTAATTTTGTGAAATTGTAAATTTTGTGAAATTGTAAATTTTGTGAAATTGTAAATCTTGTGAAATTGTATATTTTGTGAAATTGCTAATTTTGTGAAATTGCAAATTTTGTGAAATTGTAAATTTAGTGAAAATGTAAATTTTGTGAAATTGTAAATTTTGTGAAATTGTAAATTTTGTGAAATTGTAAATTTTGTGAAATTGGAAATTTTGTGAAATTGGAAATTGGGCGATAATTAGAAATTTGGAGATAATTCTAAATTTTGATTGAATTTGATATTTTGCGAGACTGGGAAGTTATTAAATAAATTGAATTTTAGGGACTATGGAGATTTATGAATAAATTGGAATTTTCTAGAAAATTGGAAATTTTTAGCGAATTAAAAATTTTGAGGCTTTTGGAAATTTTGATCGACTATGAACTTTTAAAAAAATTGGATTTTTTAAGAGTATTGGAAATTCTAGCGAATTGTAAATTTTATGAGAATTGGAAATTGGGGGACAATTGAAACTTTGCGAGAAACGCATGTTTCATAAATGTTTATAGAATTTGTAATTTAACGAAGATTGGAAAATTTTTAATAATTGGATATTTGGAGACAATTGAAAATTTTTAGCGGATTTGAATTTCGTCAAATTTTGTGAAATTGCAAATTTTGTGAAATTGCAAATTTTGTGAAATTGCAAATTTTGTGAAATTTCAAATTTTGTGAAATTGCCAATTTTGTGAAATTGCCAATTTTGTGAAATTGCCAATTTTGTGAAATTGCCAATTTGGTGAAATTGCCAATTTTGTGAAATTGCCAATTTTGTGAAATTGCCAATTTTGTGAATTTGTAATTTTTGTGAAATTGTAAATTTTGTGTAATTGTAAATTTTGTGAAATTGCAAATTTTGTGAAATTGCAAATTTTGTGAAATTGTATACTTTGTGTAGTTGTAAATTTCGTGAAACTGTAAATTTAGTGAAATTGTAAATTTTGTGAAATTGTAAATTTTGTGAAATTGTAAATTTTGTGAAATTGTAAATTTTGTGAAATTGTAAATTTTGTGAAATTGTAAATTTTGTAAAATTGTAAATTTTGTAAAATTGTAAATTTTGTGAAATTGTAAATTTTGTGTAATTGTAAATTATGTGAAATTGTAAATTTTGTGAAATTGAAAATTTTGATAAATTGTAAATTTCGTGAAATTGTAAATTTTGTGTAATTGTAAATTTTGTGAAAATGCAAATTGTGTAAATTGTAAATTTTGTGAAATTGTAAATTTTGTGAAATTGTAAATTTTGTGAGAATGTTAATTTTGTGAAATTGTAAATTTTGTGAAATTGTAAATTTTGTGAAATTGTAAATCTTGTGAAATTGTATATTTTGTGAAATTGCTAATTTTGTGAAATTGCAAATTTTGTGAAATTGTAAATTTAGTGAAAATGTAAATTTTGTGAAATTGTAAATTTTGTGAAATTGTAAATTTTGTGAAATTGTAAATTTTGTGAAATTGGAAATTTTGTGAAATTGGAAATTGGGCGATAATTAGAAATTTGGAGATAATTCTAAATTTTGATTGAATTTGATATTTTGCGAGACTGGGAAGTTATTAAATAAATTGAATTTTAGGGACTATGGAGATTTATGAATAAATTGGAATTTTCTAGAAAATTGGAAATTTTTAGCGAATTAAAAATTTTGAGGCTTTTGGAAATTTTGATCGACTATGAACTTTTAAAAAAATTGGATTTTTTAAGAGTATTGGAAATTCTAGCGAATTGTAAATTTTATGAGAATTGGAAATTGGGGGACAATTGAAACTTTGCGAGAAACGCATGTTTCATAAATGTTTATAGAATTTGTAATTTAACGAAGATTGGAAAATTTTTAATAATTGGATATTTGGAGACAATTGAAAATTTTTAGCGGATTTGAATTTCGTCAAATTTTGTGAAATTGCAAATTTTGTGAAATTGCAAATTTTGTGAAATTGCAAATTTTGTGAAATTTCAAATTTTGTGAAATTGCCAATTTTGTGAAATTGCCAATTTTGTGAAATTGCCAATTTTGTGAAATTGCCAATTTGGTGAAATTGCCAATTTGGTGAAATTGCCAATTTTGTGAAATTGCCAATTTTGTGAAATTGCCAATTTTGTGAAATTGTAATTTTTGTGAAATTGTAAATTTTGTGAAATTGTAAATTTTGTGAAATTGTAAATTTTGTGAAATTGTAAATTTTGTGAAATTGTATATTTTGTGAAATTGCTAATTTTGTGAAATTGCAAATTTTGTGAAATTGTAAATTTTGTGAAAATGTAAATTTTGTGAAATTGTAAACTTTGTGAAATTGTATATTATGTAAATTTTGTGAAATTGTAAACTTTGTGAAATTGTATATTGTGTGAATTTGTAAATTTTGTGATATTGTATATTTTGTGAAATTGCTAATTTTGTGAAATTGCAAATTTTGTGAAATTGTAAATTTTGTGAAATTGAAAATTTTGATAAATTGTAAATTTCGTGACAATGTAAATTTTGTGAAATTGTAAATTTTGTGAAATTGTAAATTTTGTGAAATTGTAAATTTTGTGAAATTGTTAACTTTGTGAAATTGAAAATTTTGTAAAATTGTAAATTTAGTGAAAATGTAAATTTTTTGAAATTGTAAATTTTGTGAAATTGTAAATTTTGTGAAATTGTAAATTTTGTGAAATTGTAAATTTTGTGAAATTGTAAATTTTGTGAAATTTTAAATTTTGTGAAATTGGAAATTGGGCGATAATTAGAAATTTGGAGATAATTCTGAATTTTGATAGAATTTGATATTTTGCGTGACTGGGAAATTATTAAATAAATGGAATTTTAGGGACTATGGAGATTTATGAACAAATGGGAATTTTCTAGAAAATTGGAAATTTTTAGCGAATTAAAAATTTAGAGATTTTTGGAAATTTTGATCGACTATGAACTTTTGAAAACATTGGATTTTTTAAGAGCATTGGAAATTCTAGCGAAATGTAAATTTTATGAGAATTTTAAATTGGGGGACAATTGAAACTTTGCGAGAAACGTAAATGTTTAGAGAATTTGGAATTTAACGAAGATAGGAAAATTTTAAATAATTGGATATTTTGAGACAATTGAAAATTTTTAGCGGATTTGAATTTCGTCAAATTTTGTGAAATTGCAAATTTTGTGAAATTGCAAATATTGTGAAATTGAAAATTTTGATAAATTGTAAATTTCGTGAAAATGTAAATTTTGTGTAATTGTAAATTTTGTGAAATTGAAAATTTTGATAAATTGTAAATTTCGTGAAAATGTAAATTTTGTGAAATTGTAAATTTTGTGAAATTGTTAACTTTGTGAAATTGATAATTTTGTAAAATTGTAAATTTAGTGAAAATGTAAATTTTTTGAAATTGTAAATTTTGTGAAATTGTAAATTTTGTGAAATTGTAAATTTTGTGAAATTGGAAATTTTGATAAATTGTAAATTTCGTGACAATGTAAATTTTGGAGATAATTCTAAATTTTGATTGAATTTGATATTTTGCGAGACTGGGAAGTTATTAAATAAATTGAATTTTAGGGACTATGGAGATTTATGAATAAATTGGAATTTTCTAGAAAATTGGAAATTTTTAGCGAATTAAAAATTTTGAGGCTTTTGGAAATTTTGATCGACTATGAACTTTTGAAAACATTGGATTTTTTAAGAGCATTGGAAATTCTAGCGAAATGTAAATTTTATGAGAATTGGAAATTGGGGGACAATTGAAACTTTGCGAGAAACGCATGTTTCATAAATGTTTATAGAATTTGTAATTTAACGAAGATTGGAAAATTTTTAATAATTGGATATTTGGAGACAATTGAAAATTTTTAGCGGATTTGAATTTCGTCAAATTTTGTGAAATTGCAAATTTTGTGAAATTGCAAATGTTGTGAAATTGCAAATTTTGTGAAATTGTAAATTTTGTAAAATTGTAAATTTTGTAAAATTGTAAATTTTGTGAAATTGTAAATTTTGTGTAATTGTAAATTATGTGAAATTGTAAATTTTGTGAAATTGAAAATTTTGATAAATTGTAAATTTCGTGAAATTGTAAATTTTGTGTAATTGTAAATTTTGTGAAAATGCAAATTGTGTAAATTGTAAATTTTGTGAAATTGTAAATTTTGTGAAATTGTAAATTTTGTGAGAATGTTAATTTTGTGAAATTGTAAATTTTGTGAAATTGTAAATTTTGTGAAATTGTAAATCTTGTGAAATTGTATATTTTGTGAAATTGCTAATTTTGTGAAATTGCAAATTTTGTGAAATTGTAAATTTAGTGAAAATGTAAATTTTGTGAAATTGTAAATTTTGTGAAATTGTAAATTTTGTGAAATTGTAAATTTTGTGAAATTGGAAATTTTGTGAAATTGGAAATTGGGCGATAATTAGAAATTTGGAGATAATTCTAAATTTTGATTGAATTTGATATTTTGCGAGACTGGGAAGTTATTAAATAAATTGAATTTTAGGGACTATGGAGATTTATGAATAAATTGGAATTTTCTAGAAAATTGGAAATTTTTAGCGAATTAAAAATTTTGAGGCTTTTGGAAATTTTGATCGACTATGAACTTTTAAAAAAATTGGATTTTTTAAGAGTATTGGAAATTCTAGCGAATTGTAAATTTTATGAGAATTGGAAATTGGGGGACAATTGAAACTTTGCGAGAAACGCATGTTTCATAAATGTTTATAGAATTTGTAATTTAACGAAGATTGGAAAATTTTTAATAATTGGATATTTGGAGACAATTGAAAATTTTTAGCGGATTTGAATTTCGTCAAATTTTGTGAAATTGCAAATTTTGTGAAATTGCAAATTTTGTGAAATTGCAAATTTTGTGAAATTTCAAATTTTGTGAAATTGCCAATTTTGTGAAATTGCCAATTTTGTGAAATTGCCAATTTTGTGAAATTGCCAATTTGGTGAAATTGCCAATTTTGTGAAATTGCCAATTTTGTGAAATTGCCAATTTTGTGAAATTGTAATTTTTGTGAAATTGTAAATTTTGTGTAATTGTAAATTTTGTGAAATTGCAAATTTTGTGAAATTGCAAATTTTGTGAAATTGTATACTTTGTGTAGTTGTAAATTTCGTGAAACTGTAAATTTAGTGAAATTGTAAATTTTGTGAAATTGTAAATTTTGTGAAATTGTAAATTTTGTGAAATTGTAAATTTTGTGAAATTGTAAATTTTGTGAAATTGTAAATTTTGTAAAATTGTAAATTTTGTAAAATTGTAAATTTTGTGAAATTGTAAATTTTGTGTAATTGTAAATTATGTGAAATTGTAAATTTTGTGAAATTGAAAATTTTGATAAATTGTAAATTTCGTGAAATTGTAAATTTTGTGTAATTGTAAATTTTGTGAAAATGCAAATTGTAAATTTTGTGAAATTGTAAATTTTGTGAAATTGTAAATTTTGTGAGAATGTTAATTTTGTGAAATTGTAAATTTTGTGAAATTGTAAATTTTGTGAAATTGTAAATCTTGTGAAATTGTATATTTTGTGAAATTGCTAATTTTGTGAAATTGCAAATTTTGTGAAATTGTAAATTTAGTGAAAATGTAAATTTTGTGAAATTGTAAATTTTGTGAAATTGTAAATTTTGTGAAATTGTAAATTTTGTGAAATTGGAAATTTTGTGAAATTGGAAATTGGGCGATAATTAGAAATTTGGAGATAATTCTAAATTTTGATTGAATTTGATATTTTGCGAGACTGGGAAGTTATTAAATAAATTGAATTTTAGGGACTATGGAGATTTATGAATAAATTGGAATTTTCTAGAAAATTGGAAATTTTTAGCGAATTAAAAATTTTGAGGCTTTTGGAAATTTTGATCGACTATGAACTTTTAAAAAAATTGGATTTTTTAAGAGTATTGGAAATTCTAGCGAATTGTAAATTTTATGAGAATTGGAAATTGGGGGACAATTGAAACTTTGCGAGAAACGCATGTTTCATAAATGTTTATAGAATTTGTAATTTAACGAAGATTGGAAAATTTTTAATAATTGGATATTTGGAGACTATTGAAAATTTTTAGCGGATTTGAATTTCGTCAAATTTTGTGAAATTGCAAATTTTGTGAAATTGCAAATTTTGTGAAATTGCAAATTTTGTGAAATTTCAAATTTTGTGAAATTGCCAATTTTGTGAAATTGCCAATTTTGTGAAATTGCCAATTTTGTGAAATTGCCAATTTGGTGAAATTGCCAATTTTGTGAAATTGCCAATTTTGTGAAATTGCCAATTTTGTGAAATTGCCAATTTTGTGAAATTGTAATTTTTGTGAAATTGTAAATTTTGTGAAATTGTAAATTTTGTGAAATTGTAAATTTTGTGAAATTGTAAATTTTGTGAAATTGTATATTTTGTGAAATTGCTAATTTTGTGAAATTGCAAATTTTGTGAAATTGTAAATTTTGTGAAAATGTAAATTTTGTGAAATTGTAAACTTTGTGAAATTGTATATTATGTAAATTTTGTGAAATTGTAAACTTTGTGAAATTGTATATTGTGTGAATTTGTAAATTTTGTGATATTGTATATTTTGTGAAATTGCTAATTTTGTGAAATTGCAAATTTTGTGAAATTGTAAATTTTGTGAAATTGAAAATTTTGATAAATTGTAAATTTCGTGACAATGTAAATTTTGTGAAATTGTAAATTTTGTGAAATTGTAAATTTTGTGAAATTGTAAATTTTGTGAAATTGTTAACTTTGTGAAATTGAAAATTTTGTAAAATTGTAAATTTAGTGAAAATGTAAATTTTTTGAAATTGTAAATTTTGTGAAATTGTAAATTTTGTGAAATTGTAAATTTTGTGAAATTGTAAATTTTGTGAAATTGTAAATTTTGTGAAATTTTAAATTTTGTGAAATTGGAAATTGGGCGATAATTAGAAATTTGGAGATAATTCTGAATTTTGATAGAATTTGATATTTTGCGTGACTGGGAAATTATTAAATAAATGGAATTTTAGGGACTATGGAGATTTATGAACAAATGGGAATTTTCTAGAAAATTGGAAATTTTTAGCGAATTAAAAATTTAGAGATTTTTGGAAATTTTGATCGACTATGAACTTTTGAAAACATTGGATTTTTTAAGAGCATTGGAAATTCTAGCGAAATGTAAATTTTATGAGAATTTTAAATTGGGGAACAATTGAAACTTTGCGAGAAACGTAAATGTTTAGAGAATTTGGAATTTAACGAAGATAGGAAAATTTTAAATAATTGGATATTTTGAGACAATTGAAAATTTTTAGCGGATTTGAATTTCGTCAAATTTTGTGAAATTGCAAATTTTGTGAAATTGCAAATATTGTGAAATTGAAAATTTTGATAAATTGTAAATTTCGTGAAAATGTAAATTTTGTGTAATTGTAAATTTTGTGAAATTGAAAATTTTGTAAAATTGTAAATTTAGTGAAAATGTAAATTTTTTGAAATTGTAAATTTTGTGAAATTGTAAATTTTGTGAAATTGTAAATTTTGTGAAATTGGAAATTTTGTGAAATTGGAAATTGGGCGATAATTAGAAATTTGGAGATAATTCTAAATTTTGATTGAATTTGATATTTTGCGAGACTGGGAAGTTATTAAATAAATTGAATTTTAGGGACTATGGAGATTTATGAATAAATTGGAATTTTCTAGAAAATTGGAAATTTTTAGCGAATTAAAAATTTTGAGGCTTTTGGAAATTTTGATCGACTATGAACTTTTGAAAACATTGGATTTTTTAAGAGCATTGGAAATTCTAGCGAAATGTAAATTTTATGAGAATTGGAAATTGGGGGACAATTGAAACTTTGCGAGAAACGCATGTTTCATAAATGTTTATAGAATTTGTAATTTAACGAAGATTGGAAAATTTTTAATAATTGGATATTTGGAGACAATTGAAAATTTTTAGCGGATTTGAATTTCGTCAAATTTTGTGAAATTGCAAATTTTGTGAAATTGCAAATGTTGTGAAATTGCAAATTTTGTGAAATTGCAAATTTTGTGAAATTGCAAATTTTGTGAAATTGCAAATTTTGTGAAATTGCCAATTTTGTGAAATTGCCAATTTAGTGAAATTGCCAATTTTGTGAAATTGCCAATTTTGTGAAATTGTAATTTTTGTGAAATTGAAAATTTTGATAAATTGTAAATTTCGTGTAAATGTAAATTTTGTGAAATTGTAAATTTTGTGTAATTGTAAATTTTGTGAAATTGTAAATTTTGTGAAATTGTAAATTTTGTGAAATTGTAAACTTTGTGAAATTGTATATTGTGTGGATTTGTAAATTTTGTGAAATTGTATATTTTGTGAAATTGCTAATTTTGTGAAATTGCAAATTTTGTGAAATTGTAAATTTTGTGAAAATGTAAATTTTGTGAAATTGTAAACTTTGTGAAATTGTATATTATGTAAATTTTGTGAACTAGTAAACTTTGTGAAATTGTATATTGTGTGAATTTGTAAATTTTGTGAAATTGTATATTTTGTGAAATTGTTAATTTTGGGAAATTGCAAATTTTGTGAAATTGTAAATTTTGTGAAATTGAAAATTTTGATAAATTGTAAATTTCGTGACAATGTAAATTTTGTGAAATTGTAAATTTTGTGAAATTGTAAATTTTGTGAAATTGTTAACTTTGTGAAATTGAAAATTTTGTAAAATTGTAAATTTAGTGAAAATGTAAATTTTTTGAAATTGTAAATTTTGTGAAATTGTAAATTTTGTGAAATTGTAAATTTTGTGAAATTGTAAATTTTGTGAAATTGTAAATTTTGTGAAATTGTAAATTTTGTGAAATTGTAAATTTTGTGAAATTGTAAATTTTGTGAAATTGGAAATTGGGCGATAATTAGAAATTTGGAGATAATTCTGAATTTTGATAGAATTTGATATTTTGCGTGACTGGGAAATTATTAAATAAATGGAATTTTAGGGACTATGGAGATTTATGAACAAATGGGAATTTTCTAGAAAATTGGAAATTTTTAGCGAATTAAAAATTTAGAGATTTTTGGAAATTTTGATCGACTATGAACTTTTGAAAACATTGGATTTTTTAAGAGCATTGGAAATTCTAGCGAAATGTAAATTTTATGAGAATTTTAAATTGGGGGACAATTGAAACTTTGCGAGAAACGTAAATGTTTAGAGAATTTGGAATTTAACGAAGATAGGAAAATTTTAAATAATTGGATATTTTCAGACAATTGAAAATTTTTAGCGGATTTGAATTTCGTCAAATTTTGTGAAATTGCAAATTTTGTGAAATTGCAAATATTGTGAAATTGAAAATTTTGATAAATTGTAAATTTCGTGAAAATGTAAATTTTGTGAAATTGTAAATTTTGTGAAATTGTAAATTTTGTGAAATTGAAAATTTTGATAAATTGTAAATTTCGTGAAAATGTAAATTTTGTGAAATTGTAAATTTTGTGAAATTGTAAATTTTGTGTAATTGTAAATTTTGTGAAAATGTAAATGTTGTGAAATTGTAATTTTTGTGAAATTGTAAATTTTGTGAAATTGTAAATTTTGTGAAATTGTAAATTTTGTGAAATTGTTAACTTTGTGAAATTACAAATTTTGTGAAATTGCAAATTTTGTGAAATTGCAAATTTTGTGAAATTGCCAATTTTGTGAAATTGCAAATTTTGTGATATTGTAAATTTTGTGAAATTGTAAATTTTGTGAAATTGTAAATTTTGTGAAATTGTAAGTTTTTAGAAATTGTAAATTTTGTGAAATTGTAAATTTTGTGAAATTCTAAATTTTGTGAAATTCTAAATTTTGTGAAATTCTAAATTTTGTGCAATTGTAAACTTTGTAAAATTGTAAACTTTGTAAAATTGTAAACTTTGTGAAATTGTAAACTTTGTGAAATTGTTAACATTGTGCAATTATAAACTTTGTGAATTTGTAAATTGTGTGAATTTGTAAATTTTGTGAAATTGTATATTTTGTGAAATTGCTAATTTTGTGAAATTGCAAATTTTGTGAAATTGTAAATTTTGTGAAATTGAAAATTTTGATAAATTGTAAATTTCGTGAAAATGTAAATTTTGTAAAATTGAAAATTTTAATAAATTGTAAATTTTGTGTAATTGTAAATTTTGTGTAATTGTAAATTTTGTGAAAATGTAAATTTTGTGAAATTGTAAATTTTGTGAGAATGTTAATTTTGTGAAATTGTAAATTTTGTGAAATTGTATATTTTGTGAAATTGCTAATTTTGTGAAAATGTAAATTTTGTGAAATTGTAAATTTTGTGAAAATGTTAATTTTGTGAAATTTTAAATTTTGTGAAATTGCTAATTTTGTGAAATTGCAAATTTTGTGAAATTGTAAAGTTTGTGAAATTGAAAATTTTGTGAAATTGTTAATTTTGTGAAATTGAAAATTTTGTGTAATTGTAAATTTTGTGAAAATGTAAATTTTCTGAAATTGTAAATTTTGTGAGAATGTTAATTTTGTGAAAATATAAATTTTTTGAAATTGTAAATTTTGTGAAATTATAAATTTTGTGTAATTGTAAATTTTGTGAAATTGTAAACTTTATAAAATTGTAAACTTTGTGAAATTGGAACTTTGTGAAATTGTAAACTTTGTGAATTTGTAAATTTTGTGAAATTGTAAATTTTGTGAAATTGTAAATTTTGTGAAATTGTAAATTTTGTGTAATTGTAAATTTTGTGAAATTGTAAATTTTGTGAAATTATAAATTTTGTGTAATTGTAAATTTTGTGAAATTGTAAACTTTATAAAATTGTAAACTTTGTGAAATTGGAACTTTGTGAAATTGTAAACTTTGTGAAATTATAAACTTTGTGCAATTGTAAATTTGTAAATTTTGTGAAATTGTTAACTTTGTGAAATTGAAAATTTTGTGATATTGAAAATTTTGTGAAATTGTAAATTTTGTGAAAATGTAAATTTTTTGAAATTGTAAATTTTGTGAAAATGTAAATTTTTTGAAATTGTAAATTTTGTGAAAATGTACATTTTGTGAAATTGTAAACTTTGTGAAATTGTATATTATGTAAATTTTGTGAAATTGTAAACTTTGTGAAATTGTATATTGTGTGAATTTGTAAATTTTGTGAAATTGTATATTTTGTGAAATTGCTAATTTTGTGAAATTGCAAATTTTGTGAAATTGTAAATTTTGTGAAATTGAAAATTTTGATAAATTGTAAATTTCGTGACAATGTAAATTTTGTGAAATTGTAAATTTTGTGAAATTGTAAATTTTGTGAAATTGTAAATTTTGTGAAATTGTAAATTTTGTGAAATTGTAAATTTTGTGAAATTGTAAATTTTGTGAAATTGTAAACTTTGTGAAATTGTAAACTTTGTGAAATTGTTAACTTTGAGAAATTACAAATTTTGTGAAATTGCAAATTTTGTGAAATTGCAAATTTTGTGAAATTGCCAATTTTGTGAAATTGCAAATTTTGTGAAATTGTAAATTTTGTGAAATTGTAAATTTTGTGTAATTGTAAATTTTGTGAAATTGTAAACTTTATAAAATTGTAAACTTTGTGAAATTGGAACTTTGTGAAATTGT
The DNA here is from genome assembly GCA_949152435.1 of Gastracanthus pulcherrimus. Lineage (NCBI taxonomy): Eukaryota > Metazoa > Arthropoda > Insecta > Hymenoptera > Pteromalidae > Gastracanthus > Gastracanthus pulcherrimus. The sequence continues at coordinate 146,482,960 of OX424572.1, forward strand.
AAACTTTGTGAAATTGCAAATTTTGTGAAATTGCAAATTTTGTGAAATTGCAAATTATTGTGAAATTGTAAATTTTGTGAAATTATAAATTTTGTGTAATTGTAAATTTTGTGAAATTGTAAACTTTATAAAATTGTAAACTTTGTGAAATTGGAATTTTGTGAAATTGTAAACTTTGTGAAATTATAAACTTTGTGCAATTGTAAATTGTGTGAATTTGTAAATTTTGTGAAATTGTTAACTTTGTGAAATTGAAAATTTTGTGATATTGAAAATTTTGTGAAATTCTAAATTTTGTGAAAATGTAAATTTTGTGAAATTGTAAATTTTGTGAAATTGAAAATTTTGATAAATTGTAAATTTCGTGAAAATGTAAATGTTGTGAAATTGTAATTTTTGTGAAATTGTAAATTTTGTGATATTGTAAATTTTGTGAAATTGTAAATTTTGTGAAATTGTTAACTTTGTGAAATTACAAATTTTGTGAAATTGCAAATTTTGTGAAATTGCAAATTTTGTGAAATTGCAAATTTTGTGAAATTGCCAATTTTGTGAAATTGCAAATTTTGTGAAATTGTAAATTTTGTGAAATTGTAAATTTTGTGTAATTGTAAATTTTGTGAAATTGTAAATTTTGTGAAATTATAAATTTTATGTAATTGTAAATTTTGTGAAATTGTAAACTTTATAAAATTGTAAACTTTGTGAAATTGGAACTTTGTGAAATTGTAAACTTTGTGAAATTATAAACTTTGTGCAATTGTAAATTGTGTGAATTTGTAAATTTTGTGAAATTGTTAATTTTGTGAAATTGAAAATTTTGTGATATTGAAAATTTTGTGAAATTCTAAATTTTGTGAAAATGTAAATTTTTTGAAATTGTAAATTTTGTGAAAATATAAATTTTTTGAAATTGTAAATTTTGTGAAAATGTAAATTTTGTGAAATTGTAAACTTTGTGAAATTGTATATTATGTAAATTTTGTGAAATTGTAAACTTTGTGAAATTGTATATTGTGTGAATTTGTAAATTTTGTGAAATTGTATATTTTGTGAAATTGCTAATTTTGTAAAATTGCAAATTTTGTGAAATTGTAAATTTTGTGAAATTGAAAATTTTATAAATTGTAAATTTCGTGACAATGTAAATTTTGTGTAATTGTAAATTTTGTGAAATTGTAAATTTTGTGAAATTGTAAATTTTGTGAAATTGTAAATTTTGTGAAATTGTAAATTTCGTGAAAATGTAAATTTTGTGTAATTGTAAATTTTGTGAAATTGTATATTTTGTGAAATTGTAAATTTTGTGTAATTGTAAATTTTGTGAAATTGCAAATTTTGTGAAATTGTAAATTTTGTGAAATTGTAAATTTTGTGAAATTGTAAATTTTGTGAAATTGTAAATTTTGTGAAATTGTAAATTTTGTGTAATTGTAAATTTTGTGAAATTGCAAATTTTGTGAAATTGCAAATTTTGTGAAATTGTATACTTTGAGTAATTATAAATTTCGTGAAACTGTAAATTTTGTGAAATTGTAAATTTTGTGAAATTGTAAATTTTGTGAAATTGTAAATTTTGTGAAATTGTAAATTTTGTGAAATTGTAAATTTTGTGAAATAGTAAATTTTGTAAAATTGTAAATTTTGTAAAATTGTAAATTTTGTGAAATTGTAAATTTTGTGTAATTGTAAATTATGTGAAATTGTAAATTTTGTGAAATTGTAAATTTTGTGAAATAGTAAATTTTGTAAAATTGTAAATTTTGTAAAATTGTAAATTTTGTGAAATTGTAAATTTTGTGTAATTGTAAATTATGTGAAATTGTAAATTTTGTGAAATTGAAAATTTTGATAAATTGTAAATTTCGTGAAATTGTAAATTTTGTGTAATTGTAAATTTTGTGAAAATGCAAATTGTGTAAATTGTAAATTTTGTGAAATTGTAAATTTTGTGAAATTGTAAATTTTGTGAGAATGTTAATTTTGTGAAATTGTAAATTTTGTGAAATTGTAAATTTTGTGAAATTGTAAATCTTGTGAAATTGTAAATTTTGTGAAATTGTAAATTTTGTGAAATTGTAAATTTTGTGTAATTGTAAATTTTGTGAAATTGAAAATTTTGTGAAATTGCAAATTTTGTGAAATTGCCAATTTTGTGAAATTGCAAATTTTGTGAAATTGTAAATTTTGTGAAATTGTAAATTTTGTGTAATTGTAAATTTTGTGAAATTGTAAGTTTTTAGAAATTGTAAATTTTGTAAAATTGTAAATTTTGTGAAATTCTAAATTTTGTGAAATTCTAAATTTTGTGAAATTCTAAATTTTGTGAAATTCTAAATTTTGTGAAATTGTAAACTTTGTAAAATTGTAAACTTTGTGAAATTGTAAACTTTGTGAAATTGTAAACTTTGTGAAATTGTTAACATTGTGCAATTATAAACTTTGTGAATTTGTAAATTGTGTGAATTTGTAAATTTTGTGAAATTGTAAATTTTGTGTAATTGTAAATTTTGTGTAATTGTAAATTTTGTGAAAATGTAAATTTTGTGAAATTGTAAATTTTGTGAGAATGTTAATTTTGTGAAATTGTAAATTTTGTGAAATTGTATATTTTGTGAAATTGCTAATTTTGTGAAAATGTAAATTTTGTGAAATTGTAAATTTTGTGAGAATGTTAATTTTGTGAAATTTTAAATTTTGTGAAATTGTACATTTTGTGAAATTGCGAATTTTGTGAAATTGTAAACTTTGTGAAATTGTATATTGTGTGAATTTGTAAATTTTGTGAAATTGTATATTTTGTGAAATTGCTAATTTTGTGAAATTGCAAATTTTGTGAAATTGTAAATTTTGTGAATTTGAAAATTTTATAAATTGTAAATTTCGTGACAATGTAAATTTTGTGAAATTGTAAATTTTGTGAAATTGTAAATTTTGTGAAATATCAAATTTTGTGAAATTGCAAATTTGTGAAATTGCAAATTTTGTGAAATTGTATACTTTGTGAAATTACAAATTTTGTGGAATTGCAAATTTTGTGAAATTGCAAATTTTGTGAAATTGCCAATTTTGTGAAATTGCAAATTTTGTAAAATTGTAAACTTTGTGAAATTGCAAATTGTGTAAAAAGTAAATTTTTTGAAATTGTAAATATTGTGATATTGTAAATTTTGTGAAATTGTAAAATTTGTGACATTGCAAATTTTGTGAAATGGCAAATTTTGATAAATTGTAAATTTCGTGAAAATGTAAATTTTGTGAAATTGTAAATTTTGTGAAATTGTAAATTTTGTGAAATTGTAAATTTTGTGAAATTGTAAATTTTGTGTAATTGTAAATTTTGTGAAATTGCAAATTTTGTGAAATTGTAAATTTTGTGAAATTGTAAATTTTGTGAAAATGTAAATTTTTTGAAATTGTAAATTTTGTGAAAATGTAAATTTTTTGAAATTGTAAATTTTGTGAAAATGTAAATTTTGTGAAATTGTAAACTTTGTGAAATTGTATATTATGTAAATTTTGTGAAATTGTAAATTTTGTGAAATTGTTAACTTTGTGAAATTACAAATTTTGTGAAATTGCAAATTTTGTGAAATTGCAAATTTTGTGAAATTGCCAATTTTGTGAAATTGCAAATTTTGTGAAATTGTAAATTTTGTGAAATTGTAAATTTTGTGTAATTGTAAATTTTGTGAAATTGTAAATTTTGTGAAATTATAAATTTTATGTAATTGTAAATTTTGTGAAATTGTAAACTTTATAAAATTGTAAACTTTGTGAAATAGGAACTTTGTGAAATTGTAAACTTTGTGAAATTATAAACTTTGTGCAATTGTAAATTGTGTGAATTTGTAAATTTTGTGAAATTGTTAACTTTGTGAAATTGAAAATTTTGTGATATTGAAAATTTTGTGAAATTCTAAATTTTGTGAAAATGTAAATTTTTTGAAATTGTAAATTTTGTGAAAATATAAATTTTTTGAAATTGTAAATTTTGTGAAAATGTAAATTTTGTGTAATTGTAAACTTTGTGAAATTGTATATTATGTAAATTTTGTGAAATTGTAAACTTTGTGAAATTGTATATTGTGTGAATTTGTAAATTTTGTGAAATTGTATATTTTGTGAAATTGCTAATTTTGTGAAATTGCAAATTTTGTGAAATTGTAAATTTTGTGAAATTGAAAATTTTATAAATTGTAAATTTCGTGACAATGTAAATTTTGTGAAATTATAAATTTTGTGTAATTGTAAATTTTGTGAAATTGTAAACTTTATAAAATTGTAAACTTTGTGAAATTGGAACTTTGTGAAATTGTAAACTTTGTGAAATTATAAACTTTGTAAATTGTGTGAATTTGTAAATTTTGTGAAATTGTTAACTTTGTGAAATTGCAAATTTTGTGAAATTGTATACTTTGTGAAATTACAAATTTTGTGAAATTGTAAATTTTGTGAAATTGTATATTTTGTGAAATTGCTAATTTTGTGAAATTGCAAATTTTGTGAAATTGTAAATTTAGTGAAAATGTAAATTTTGTGAAATTGTAAATTTTGTGAAATTGTAAATTTTGTGAAATTGTAAATTTTGTGAAATTGGAAATTTTGTGAAATTGTAAATTTTGTGAAATTGTAAATTTTGTGAAATTGTTAACTTTGTGAAATTGAAAATTTTGTAAAATTGTAAATTTCGTGATAATGTAAATTTTGTGAAATTGTAAATTTTGTGAAATTGTAAATTTTGTGAAATTGTTAACTTTGTGAAATTGAAAATTTTGTAAAATTGTAAATTTAGTGAAAATGTAAATTTTTTGAAATTGTAAATTTTGTGAAATTGTAAATTTTGTGAAATTGTAAATTTTGTGAAATTGTAAATTTTGTGAAATTGAAAATTTTGATAAATTGTAAATTTCGTGACAATGTAAATTTTGTGAAATTGTAAATTTTGTGAAATTGTTAACTTTGTGAAATTGAAAATTTTGTAAAATTGTAAATTTAGTGAAAATGTAAATTTTTTGAAATTGTAAATTTTGTGAAATTGTAAATTTTGTGAAATTGTAAATTTTGTGAAATTGTAAATTTTGTGAAATTGTAAATTTTGTGAAATTGTAAATTTTGTGAAATTGTAAATTTTGTGAAATTGTAAATTTTGTGAAATTGGAAATTGGGCGATAATTAGAAATTTGGAGATAATTCTGAATTTTGATAGAATTTGATATTTTGCGTGACTGGGAAATTATTAAATAAATGGAATTTTAGGGACTATGGAGATTTATGAACAAATGGGAATTTTCTAGAAAATTGGAAATTTTTAGCGAATTAAAAATTTAGAGATTTTTGGAAATTTTGATCGACTATGAACTTTTGAAAACATTGGATTTTTTAAGAGCATTGGAAATTCTAGCGAAATGTAAATTTTATGAGAATTTTAAATTGGGGGACAATTGAAACTTTGCGAGAAACGTAAATGTTTAGAGAATTTGGAATTTAACGAAGATAGGAAAATTTTAAATAATTGGATATTTTCAGACAATTGAAAATTTTTAGCGGATTTGAATTTCGTCAAATTTTGTGAAATTGCAAATTTTGTGAAATTGCAAATATTGTGAAATTGAAAATTTTGATAAATTGTAAATTTCGTGAAAATGTAAATTTTGTGAAATTGTAAATTTTGTGAAATTGAAAATTTTGTGAAATTGAAAATTTTGATAAATTGTAAATTTCGTGAAAATGTAAATTTTGTGAAATTGTAAATTTTGTGAAATTGTAAATTTTGTGAAATTGTAAATTTTGTGTAATTGTAAATTTTGTGAAAATGTAAATGTTGTGAAATTGTAATTTTTGTGAAATTGTAAATTTTGTGAAATTGTAAATTTTGTGAAATTGTAAATTTTGTGAAATTGTTAACTTTGTGAAATTACAAATTTTGTGAAATTGAAAATTTTGTGAAATTGCAAATTTTGTGAAATTGCCAATTTTGTGAAATTGCAAATTTTGTGAAATTGTAAATTTTGTGAAATTGTAAATTTTGTGTAATTGTAAATTTTGTGAAATTGTAAGTTTTTAGAAATTGTAAATTTTGTAAAATTGTAAATTTTGTGAAATTCTAAATTTTGTGAAATTCTAAATTTTGTGAAATTCTAAATTTTGTGAAATTCTAAATTTTGTGAAATTGTAAACTTTGTAAAATTGTAAACTTTGTGAAATTGTAAACTTTGTGAAATTGTAAACTTTGTGAAATTGTTAACATTGTGCAATTATAAACTTTGTGAATTTGTAAATTGTGTGAATTTGTAAATTTTGTGAAATTGTAAATTTTGTGTAATTGTAAATTTTGTGTAATTGTAAATTTTGTGAAAATGTAAATTTTGTGAAATTGTAAATTTTGTGAGAATGTTAATTTTGTGATATTGTAAATTTTGTGAAATTGTATATTTTGTGAAATTGCTAATTTTGTGAAAATGTAAATTTTGTGAAATTGTAAATTTTGTGAGAATGTTAATTTTGTGAAATTTTAAATTTTGTGAAATTGTACATTTTGTGAAATTGCGAATTTTGTGAAATTGTAAACTTTGTGAAATTGTATATTGTGTGAATTTGTAAATTTTGTGAAATTGTATATTTTGTGAAATTGCTAATTTTGTGAAATTGCAAATTTTGTGAAATTGTAAATTTTGTGAATTTGAAAATTTTATAAATTGTAAATTTCGTGACAATGTAAATTTTGTGAAATTGTAAATTGTGTGAAATTGTAAATTTTGTGAAATATCAAATTTTGTGAAATTGCAAATTTGTGAAATTGCAAATTTTGTGAAATTGTATACTTTGTGAAATTACAAATTTTGTGGAATTGCAAATTTTGTGAAATTGCAAATTTTGTGAAATTGCCAATTTTGTGAAATTGCAAATTTTGTAAAATTGTAAACTTTGTGAAATTGCAAATTGTGTAAAAAGTAAATTTTTTGAAATTGTAAATATTGTGATATTGTAAATTTTGTGAAATTGTAAAATTTGTGACATTGCAAATTTTGTGAAATGGCAAATTTTGATAAATTGTAAATTTCGTGAAAATGTAAATTTTGTGAAATTGTAAATTTTGTGAAATTGTAAATTTTGTGAAATTGTAAATTTTGTGAAATTGTAAATTTTGTGTAATTGTAAATTTTGTGAAATTGCAAATTTTGTGAAATTGTAAATTTTGTGAAATTGTAAATTTTGTGAAAATGTAAATTTTTTGAAATTGTAAATTTTGTGAAAATGTAAATTTTTTGAAATTGTAAATTTTGTGAAAATGTAAATTTTGTGAAATTGTAAACTTTGTGAAATTGTATATTATGTAAATTTTGTGAAATTGTAAATTTTGTGAAATTGTTAACTTTGTGAAATTACAAATTTTGTGAAATTGCAAATTTTGTGAAGTTGCAAATTTTGTGAAATTGCCAATTTTGTGAAATTGCAAATTTTGTGAAATTGTAAATTTTGTGAAATTGTAAATTTTGTGTAATTGTAAATTTTGTGAAATTGTAAATTTTGTGAAATTATAAATTTTATGTAATTGTAAATTTTGTGAAATTGTAAACTTTATAAAATTGTAAACTTTGTGAAATAGGAACTTTGTGAAATTGTAAACTTTGTGAAATTATAAACTTTGTGCAATTGTAAATTGTGTGAATTTGTAAATTTTGTGAAATTGTTAACTTTGTGAAATTGAAAATTTTGTGAAATTCTAAATTTTGTGAAAATGTAAATTTTTTGAAATTGTAAATTTTGTGAAAATATAAATTTTTTGAAATTGTAAATTTTGTGAAAATGTAAATTTTGTGAAATTGTAAACTTTGTGAAATTGTATATTATGTAAATTTTGTGAAATTGTAAACTTTGTGAAATTGTATATTGTGTGAATTTGTAAATTTTGTGAAATTGTATATTTTGTGAAATTGCTAATTTTGTGAAATTGCAAATTTTGTGAAATTGTAAATTTTGTGAAATTGAAAATTTTATAAATTGTAAATTTCGTGACAATGTAAATTTTGTGAAATTATAAATTTTGTGTAATTGTAAATTTTGTGAAATTGTAAACTTTATAAAATTGTAAACTTTGTGAAATTGGAACTTTGTGAAATTGTAAACTTTGTGAAATTATAAACTTTGTAAATTGTGTGAATTTGTAAATTTTGTGAAATTGTTAACTTTGTGAAATTGCAAATTTTGTGAAATTGTATACTTTGTGAAATTACAAATTTTGTGAAATTGTAAATTTTGTGAAATTGTATATTTTGTGAAATTGCTAATTTTGTGAAATTGCAAATTTTGTGAAATTGTAAATTTAGTGAAAATGTAAATTTTGTGAAATTGTAAATTTTGTGAAATTGTAAATTTTGTGAAATTGTAAATTTTGTGAAATTGGAAATTTTGTGAAATTGGAAATTGGGCGATAATTAGAAATTTGGAGATAATTCTAAATTTTGATTGAATTTGATATTTTGCGAGACTGGGAAGTTATTAAATAAATTGAATTTTAGGGACTATGGAGATTTATGAATAAATTGGAATTTTCTAGAAAATTGGAAATTTTTAGCGAATTAAAAATTTTGAGGCTTTTGGAAATTTTGATCGACTATGAACTTTTAAAAAAATTTGATTTTTTAAGAGTATTGGAAATTCTAGCGAATTGTAAATTTTATGAGAATTGGAAATTGGGGGACAATTGAAACTTTGCGAGAAACGCATGTTTCATAAATGTTTATAGAATTTGTAATTTAACGAAGATTGGAAAATTTTTAATAATTGGATATTTGGAGACAATTGAAAATTTTTAGCGGATTTGAATTTCGTCAAATTTTGTGAAATTGCAAATTTTGTGAAATTGCAAATTTTGTGAAATTGCAAATTTTGTGAAATTGCAAATTTTGTGAAATTGCCAATTTTGTGAAATTGCCAATTTTGTGAAATTGCCAATTTTGTGAAATTGCCAATTTTGTGAAATTGCCAATTTTGTGAAATTGCCAATTTTGTGAAATTGCCAATTTTGTGAAATTGCCAATTTGGTGAAATTGCCAATTTTGTGAAATTGCCAATTTTGTGAAATTGCCAATTTTGTGAAATTGCCAATTTTGTGAAATTGTAATTTTTGTGAAATTGTAATTTTTGTGAAATTGTAAATTTTGTGAAATTGTAAATTTTGTGAAATTGTAAATTTTGTGAAATTGTAAACTTTGTGAAATTGTATATTGTGTGGATTTGTAAATTTTGTGAAATTGTATATTTTGTGAAATTGCTAATTTTGTGAAATTGCAAATTTTGTGAAATTGTAAATTTTGTGAAAATGTAAATTTTGTGAAATTGTAAACTTTGTGAAATTGTATATTATGTAAATTTTGTGAAATTGTAAACTTTGTGAAATTGTATATTGTGTGAATTTGTAAATTTTGTGATATTGTATATTTTGTGAAATTGCTAATTTTGTGAAATTGCAAATTTTGTGAAATTGAAAATTTTGATAAATTGTAAATTTCGTGATAATGTAAATTTTGTGAAATTGTAAATTTTGTGAAATTGTAAATTTTGTGAAATTGTTAACTTTGTGAAATTGAAAATTTTGTAAAATTGTAAATTTAGTGAAAATGTAAATTTTTTGAAATTGTAAATTTTGTGAAATTGTAAATTTTGTGAAATTGTAAATTTTGTGAAATTGTAAATTTTGTGAAATTGTAAATTTTGTGAAATTTTAAATTTTGTGAAATTGGAAATTGGGCGATAATTAGAAATTTGGAGATAATTCTGAATTTTGATAGAATTTGATATTTTGCGTGACTGGGAAATTATTAAATAAATGGAATTTTAGGGATATGGAGATTTATGAACAAATGGGAATTTTCTAGAAAATTGGAAATTTTTAGCGAATTAAAAATTTAGAGATTTTTGGAAATTTTGATCGACTATGAACTTTTGAAAACATTGGATTTTTTAAGAGCATTGGAAATTCTAGCGAAATGTAAATTTTATGAGAATTTTAAATTGGGGGACAATTGAAACTTTGCGAGAAACGTAAATGTTTAGAGAATTTGGAATTTAACGAAGATAGGAAAATTTTAAATAATTGGATATTTTGAGACAATTGAAAATTTTTAGCGGATTTGAATTTCGTCAAATTTTGTGAAATTGCAAATTTTGTGAAATTGCAAATATTGTGAAATTGAAAATTTTGATAAATTGTAAATTTCGTGAAAATGTAAATTTTGTGTAATTGTAAATTTTGTGAAATTGAAAATTTTGATAAATTGTAAATTTCGTGAAAATGTAAATTTTGTGAAATTGTAAATTTTGTGAAATTGTTAACTTTGTGAAATTGATAATTTTGTAAAATTGTAAATTTAGTGAAAATGTAAATTTTTTGAAATTGTAAATTTTGTGAAATTGTAAATTTTGTGAAATTGTAAATTTTGTGAAATTGGAAATTTTGTGAAATTGGAAATTGGGCGATAATTAGAAATTTGGAGATAATTCTAAATTTTGATTGAATTTGATATTTTGCGAGACTGGGAAGTTATTAAATAAATTGAATTTTAGGGACTATGGAGATTTATGAATAAATTGGAATTTTCTAGAAAATTGGAAATTTTTAGCGAATTAAAAATTTTGAGGCTTTTGGAAATTTTGATCGACTATGAACTTTTGAAAACATTGGATTTTTTAAGAGCATTGGAAATTCTAGCGAAATGTAAATTTTATGAGAATTGGAAATTGGGGGACAATTGAAACTTTGCGAGAAACGCATGTTTCATAAATGTTTATAGAATTTGTAATTTAACGAAGATTGGAAAATTTTTAATAATTGGATATTTGGAGACAATTGAAAATTTTTAGCGGATTTGAATTTCGTCAAATTTTGTGAAATTGCAAATTTTGTGAAATTGCAAATATTGTGAAATTGAAAATTTTGATAAATTGTAAATTTCGTGAAAATGTAAATTTTGTGTAATTGTAAATTTTGTGAAATTGAAAATTTTGATAAATTGTAAATTTCGTGAAAATGTAAATTTTGTGAAATTGTAAATTTTGTGAAATTGTTAACTTTGTGAAATTGATAATTTTGTAAAATTGTAAATTTAGTGAAAATGTAAATTTTTTGCAATTGTAAATTTTGTGAAATTGTAAATTTTGTGAAATTGTAAATTTTGTGAAATTGGAAATTTTGTGAAATTGGAAATTGGGCGATAATTAGAAATTTGGAGATAATTCTAAATTTTGATTGAATTTGATATTTTGCGAGACTGGGAAGTTATTAAATAAATTGAATTTTAGGGACTATGGAGATTTATGAATAAATTGGAATTTTCTAGAAAATTGGAAATTTTTAGCGAATTAAAAATTTTGAGGCTTTTGGAAATTTTTATCGACTATGAACTTTTAAAAAAATTGGATTTTTTAAGAGCATTGGAAATTCTAGCGAATTGTAAATTTTATGAGAATTGGAAATTGGGGGACAATTGAAACTTTGCGAGAAACGCATGTTTCATAAATGTTTATAGAATTTGTAATTTAACGAAGATTGGAAAATTTTTAATAATTGGATATTTGGAGACAATTGAAAATTTTTAGCGGATTTGAATTTCGTCAAATTTTGTGAAATTGCAAATTTTGTGAAATTGCAAATTTTGTGAAATTGCAAATTTTGTGAAATTGCAAATTTTGTGAAATTGCCAATTTTGTGAAATTGCCAATTTTGTGAAATTGCCAATTTTGTGAAATTGTAATTTTTGTGAAATTGAAAATTTTGATAAATTGTAAATTTCGTGTAAATGTAAATTTTGTGAAATTGTAAATTTTGTGTAATTGTAAATTTTGTGAAATTGTAAATTTTGTGAAATTGTAAATTTTGTGAAATTGTAAACTTTGTGAAATTGTATATTGTGTATTTGTAAATGTTGTGAAATTGTATATTTTGTGAAATTGCTAATTTTGTGAAATTGCAAATTTTGTGAAATTGTAAATTTTGTGAAAATGTAAATTTTGTGAAATTGTAAACTTTGTGAAATTGTATATTATGTAAATTTTGTGAAATAGTAAACTTTGTGAAATTGTATATTGTGTGAATTTGTAAATTTTGTGAAATTGTATATTTTGTGAAATTGCTAATTTTGGGAAATTGCAAATTTTGTGAAATTGTAAATTTTGTGAAATTGAAAATTTTGATAAATTGTAAATTTCGTGACAATGTAAATTTTGTGAAATTGTAAATTTTGTGAAATTGTTAACTTTGTGAAATTGAAAATTTTGTAAAATTGTAAATTTAGTGAAAATGTAAATTTTTTGAAATTGTAAATTTTGTGAAATTGTAAATTTTGTGAAATTGTAAATTTTGTGAAATTGTAAATTTTGTGAAATTGTAAATTTTGTGAAATTGTAAATTTTGTGAAATTGTAAATTTTGTGAAATTGGAAATTGGGCGATAATTAGAAATTTGGAGATAATTCTGAATTTTGATAGAATTTGATATTTTGCGTGACTGGGAAATTATTAAATAAATGGAATTTTAGGGACTATGGAGATTTATGAACAAATGGGAATTTTCTAGAAAATTGGAAATTTTTAGCGAATTAAAAATTTAGAGATTTTTGGAAATTTTGATCGACTATGAACTTTTGAAAACATTGGATTTTTTAAGAGCATTGGAAATTCTAGCGAAATGTAAATTTTATGAGAATTTTAAATTGGGGGACAATTGAAACTTTGCGAGAAACGTAAATGTTTAGAGAATTTGGAATTTAACGAAGATAGGAAAATTTTAAATAATTGGATATTTTCAGACAATTGAAAATTTTTAGCGGATTTGAATTTCGTCAAATTTTGTGAAATTGCAAATTTTGTGAAATTGCAAATATTGTGAAATTGAAAATTTTGATAAATTGTAAATTTCGTGAAAATGTAAATTTTGTGAAATTGTAAATTTTGTGAAATTGAAAATTTTGTGAAATTGAAAATTTTGATAAATTGTAAATTTCGTGAAAATGTAAATTTTGTGAAATTGTAAATTTTGTGAAATTGTAAATTTTGTGTAATTGTAAATTTTGTGAAAATGTAAATGTTGTGAAATTGTAATTTTTGTGAAATTGTAAATTTTGTGAAATTGTAAATTTTGTGAAATTGTAAATTTTGTGAAATTGTTAACTTTGTGAAATTACAAATTTTGTGAAATTGAAAATTTTGTGAAATTGCAAATTTTGTGAAATTGCCAATTTTGTGAAATTGCAAATTTTGTGAAATTGTAAATTTTGTGAAATTGTAAATTTTGTGTAATTGTAAATTTTGTGAAATTGTAAGTTTTTAGAAATTGTAAATTTTGTAAAATTGTAAATTTTGTGAAATTCTAAATTTTGTGAAATTCTAAATTTTGTGAAATTCTAAATTTTGTGAAATTCTAAATTTTGTGAAATTGTAAACTTTGTAAAATTGTAAACTTTGTGAAATTGTAAACTTTGTGAAATTGTAAACTTTGTGAAATTGTTAACATTGTGCAATTATAAACTTTGTGAATTTGTAAATTGTGTGAATTTGTAAATTTTGTGAAATTGTAAATTTTGTGTAATTGTAAATTTTGTGTAATTGTAAATTTTGTGAAAATGTAAATTTTGTGAAATTGTAAATTTTGTGAGAATGTTAATTTTGTGATATTGTAAATTTTGTGAAATTGTATATTTTGTGAAATTGCTAATTTTGTGAAAATGTAAATTTTGTGAAATTGTAAATTTTGTGAGAATGTTAATTTTGTGAAATTTTAAATTTTGTGAAATTGTACATTTTGTGAAATTGCGAATTTTGTGAAATTGTAAACTTTGTGAAATTGTATATTGTGTGAATTTGTAAATTTTGTGAAATTGTATATTTTGTGAAATTGCTAATTTTGTGAAATTGCAAATTTTGTGAAATTGTAAATTTTGTGAATTTGAAAATTTTATAAATTGTAAATTTCGTGACAATGTAAATTTTGTGAAATTGTAAATTGTGTGAAATTGTAAATTTTGTGAAATATCAAATTTTGTGAAATTGCAAATTTGTGAAATTGCAAATTTTGTGAAATTGTATACTTTGTGAAATTACAAATTTTGTGGAATTGCAAATTTTGTGAAATTGCAAATTTTGTGAAATTGCCAATTTTGTGAAATTGCAAATTTTGTAAAATTGTAAACTTTGTGAAATTGCAAATTGTGTAAAAAGTAAATTTTTTGAAATTGTAAATATTGTGATATTGTAAATTTTGTGAAATTGTAAAATTTGTGACATTGCAAATTTTGTGAAATGGCAAATTTTGATAAATTGTAAATTTCGTGAAAATGTAAATTTTGTGAAATTGTAAATTTTGTGAAATTGTAAATTTTGTGAAATTGTAAATTTTGTGAAATTGTAAATTTTGTGTAATTGTAAATTTTGTGAAATTGCAAATTTTGTGAAATTGTAAATTTTGTGAAATTGTAAATTTTGTGAAAATGTAAATTTTTTGAAATTGTAAATTTTGTGAAAATGTAAATTTTTTGAAATTGTAAATTTTGTGAAAATGTAAATTTTGTGAAATTGTAAACTTTGTGAAATTGTATATTATGTAAATTTTGTGAAATTGTAAATTTTGTGAAATTGTTAACTTTGTGAAATTACAAATTTTGTGAAATTGCAAATTTTGTGAAGTTGCAAATTTTGTGAAATTGCCAATTTTGTGAAATTGCAAATTTTGTGAAATTGTAAATTTTGTGAAATTGTAAATTTTGTGTAATTGTAAATTTTGTGAAATTGTAAATTTTGTGAAATTATAAATTTTATGTAATTGTAAATTTTGTGAAATTGTAAACTTTATAAAATTGTAAACTTTGTGAAATAGGAACTTTGTGAAATTGTAAACTTTGTGAAATTATAAACTTTGTGCAATTGTAAATTGTGTGAATTTGTAAATTTTGTGAAATTGTTAACTTTGTGAAATTGAAAATTTTGTGAAATTCTAAATTTTGTGAAAATGTAAATTTTTTGAAATTGTAAATTTTGTGAAAATATAAATTTTTTGAAATTGTAAATTTTGTGAAAATGTAAATTTTGTGAAATTGTAAACTTTGTGAAATTGTATATTATGTAAATTTTGTGAAATTGTAAACTTTGTGAAATTGTATATTGTGTGAATTTGTAAATTTTGTGAAATTGTATATTTTGTGAAATTGCTAATTTTGTGAAATTGCAAATTTTGTGAAATTGTAAATTTTGTGAAATTGAAAATTTTATAAATTGTAAATTTCGTGACAATGTAAATTTTGTGAAATTATAAATTTTGTGTAATTGTAAATTTTGTGAAATTGTAAACTTTATAAAATTGTAAACTTTGTGAAATTGGAACTTTGTGAAATTGTAAACTTTGTGAAATTATAAACTTTGTAAATTGTGTGAATTTGTAAATTTTGTGAAATTGTTAACTTTGTGAAATTGCAAATTTTGTGAAATTGTATACTTTGTGAAATTACAAATTTTGTGAAATTGTAAATTTTGTGAAATTGTATATTTTGTGAAATTGCTAATTTTGTGAAATTGCAAATTTTGTGAAATTGTAAATTTAGTGAAAATGTAAATTTTGTGAAATTGTAAATTTTGTGAAATTGTAAATTTTGTGAAATTGTAAATTTTGTGAAATTGGAAATTTTGTGAAATTGGAAATTGGGCGATAATTAGAAATTTGGAGATAATTCTAAATTTTGATTGAATTTGATATTTTGCGAGACTGGGAAGTTATTAAATAAATTGAATTTTAGGGACTATGGAGATTTATGAATAAATTGGAATTTTCTAGAAAATTGGAAATTTTTAGCGAATTAAAAATTTTGAGGCTTTTGGAAATTTTGATCGACTATGAACTTTTAAAAAAATTTGATTTTTTAAGAGTATTGGAAATTCTAGCGAATTGTAAATTTTATGAGAATTGGAAATTGGGGGACAATTGAAACTTTGCGAGAAACGCATGTTTCATAAATGTTTATAGAATTTGTAATTTAACGAAGATTGGAAAATTTTTAATAATTGGATATTTGGAGACAATTGAAAATTTTTAGCGGATTTGAATTTCGTCAAATTTTGTGAAATTGCAAATTTTGTGAAATTGCAAATTTTGTGAAATTGCAAATTTTGTGAAATTGCAAATTTTGTGAAATTGCCAATTTTGTGAAATTGCCAATTTTGTGAAATTGCCAATTTTGTGAAATTGCCAATTTTGTGAAATTGCCAATTTTGTGAAATTGCCAATTTTGTGAAATTGCCAATTTTGTGAAATTGCCAATTTGGTGAAATTGCCAATTTTGTGAAATTGCCAATTTTGTGAAATTGCCAATTTTGTGAAATTGCCAATTTTGTGAAATTGTAATTTTTGTGAAATTGTAATTTTTGTGAAATTGTAAATTTTGTGAAATTGTAAATTTTGTGAAATTGTAAATTTTGTGAAATTGTAAACTTTGTGAAATTGTATATTGTGTGGATTTGTAAATTTTGTGAAATTGTATATTTTGTGAAATTGCTAATTTTGTGAAATTGCAAATTTTGTGAAATTGTAAATTTTGTGAAAATGTAAATTTTGTGAAATTGTAAACTTTGTGAAATTGTATATTATGTAAATTTTGTGAAATTGTAAACTTTGTGAAATTGTATATTGTGTGAATTTGTAAATTTTGTGATATTGTATATTTTGTGAAATTGCTAATTTTGTGAAATTGCAAATTTTGTGAAATTGAAAATTTTGTGAAATTGTAAATTTCGTGATAATGTAAATTTTGTGAAATTGTAAATTTTGTGAAATTGTAAATTTTGTGAAATTGTTAACTTTGTGAAATTGAAAATTTTGTAAAATTGTAAATTTAGTGAAAATGTAAATTTTTTGAAATTGTAAATTTTGTGAAATTGTAAATTTTGTGAAATTGTAAATTTTGTGAAATTGTAAATTTTGTGAAATTGTAAATTTTGTGAAATTTTAAATTTTGTGAAATTGGAAATTGGGCGATAATTAGAAATTTGGAGATAATTCTGAATTTTGATAGAATTTGATATTTTGCGTGACTGGGAAATTATTAAATAAATGGAATTTTAGGGACTATGGAGATTTATGAACAAATGGGAATTTTCTAGAAAATTGGAAATTTTTAGCGAATTAAAAATTTAGAGATTTTTGGAAATTTTGATCGACTATGAACTTTTGAAAACATTGGATTTTTTAAGAGCATTGGAAATTCTAGCGAAATGTAAATTTTATGAGAATTTTAAATTGGGGGACAATTGAAACTTTGCGAGAAACGTAAATGTTTAGAGAATTTGGAATTTAACGAAGATAGGAAAATTTTAAATAATTGGATATTTTGAGACAATTGAAAATTTTTAGCGGATTTGAATTTCGTCAAATTTTGTGAAATTGCAAATTTTGTGAAATTGCAAATATTGTGAAATTGAAAATTTTGATAAATTGTAAATTTCGTGAAAATGTAAATTTTGTGTAATTGTAAATTTTGTGAAATTGAAAATTTTGATAAATTGTAAATTTCGTGAAAATGTAAATTTTGTGAAATTGTAAATTTTGTGAAATTGTAAATTTTGTGTAATTGTAAATTTTGTGAAAATGTAAATGTTGTGAAATTGTAATTTTTGTGAAATTGTAAATTTTTTGAAATTGTAAATTTTGTGAAAATGTAAATTTTATGAAATTGTAAACTTTGTGAAATTGTATATTATGTAAATTTTGTGAAATTGTAAACTTTGTGAAATTGTATATTGTGTGAATTTGTAAATTTTGTGAAATTGTATATTTTGTGAAATTGCTAATTTTGTGAAATTGCAAATTTTGTGAAATTGTAAATTTTGTGAACTTGAAAATTTTGATAAATTGTAAATTTCGTGACAATGTAAATTTTGTGAAATTGTAAATTTTGTGAAATTGTAAATTTTGTGTAATTGTAAATTTTGTGAAAATGTAAATGTTGTGAAATTGTAATTTTTGTGAAATTGTAAATTTTGTGAAATTGTAAATTTTGTGAAATTGTTAACTTTGTGAAATTACAAATTTGTGAAATTGCAAATTTTGTGAAATTGTATACTTTGTGAAATTACAAATTTTGTGAAATTGTAAATTTTGTGAAATTGTATATTTTGTGAAATTGCTAATTTTGTGAAATTGCAAATTTTGTGAAATTGTAAATTTTGTGAAATTATAAATTTTGTGTAATTGTAAATTTTGTGAAATTGTAAACTTTATAAAATTGTAAACTTTGTGAAATTGGAACTTTGTGAAATTGTAAACTTTGTGAAATTATAAACTTTGTGCAATTATAAATTGTGTGAATTTGTAAATTTTGTGAAATTGTTAACTTTGTGAAATTGAAAATTTTGTGATATTGAAAATTTTGTGAAAATGTAAATTTTTTGAAATTGTAAATTTTGTGAAAATGTAAATTTTTTGAAATTGTAAATTTTGTGAAAATGTAAATTTTGTGAAATTGTAAACTTTGTGAAATTGTATATTATGTAAATTTTGTGAAATTGTAAACTTTGTGAAATTGTATATTGTGTGAATTTGTAAATTTTGTGAAATTGTATATTTTGTGAAATTGCTAATTATGTGAAATTGCAAATTTTGTGAAATTGTAAATTTTGTGAACTTGAAAATTTTGATAAATTGTAAATTTCGTGACAATGTAAATTTTGTGAAATTGTAAATTTTGTGAAATTGTAAATTTTGTGAAATTGTATATTTTGTGAAATTGCTAATTTTGTGAAATTGCAAATTTTGTGAAATTGTAAATTTTGTGAACTTGAAAATTTTGATAAATTGTAAATTTCGTGACAATGTAAATTTTGTGAAATTGTAAATTTTGTGAAATTGTAAATTTTGTGAAATTGTAAATTTTGTGAAATTGTTAACTTTGTGAAATTGAAAATTTTGTAAAATTGTAAATTTAGTGAAAATGTAAATTTTTTGAAATTGTAAATTTTGTGAAATTGCAAATTTTGTGAAATTGCAAATTTGTGAAATTGCAAATTTTGTGAAATTGTATACTTTGTGATTTACAAATTTTGTGAAATTGTAAATTTTGTGAAATTGTATATTTTGTGAAATTGCTAATTTTGTGAAATTGCAAATTATGTGAAATTGTAAATTTAGTGAAAATGTAAATTTTTTGAAATTGTAAATTTTGTGAAATTGTAAATTTTGTGAAATTGTAAATTTTGTGAAATTGTAAATTTTGTGAAATTGGAAATTGGGCGATAATTAGAAATTTGGAGATAATTCTAAATTTTGATTGAATTTGATATTTTGCGAGACTGGGAAGTTATTAAATAAATTGAATTTTAGGGACTATGGAGATTTATGAATAAATTTGAATTTTCTAGAAAATTGGAAATTTTTAGCGAATTAAAAATTTTGAGACTTTTGGAATTTTGATCGACTATGAACTTTTAAAAAAATTGGATTTTTTAAGAGCATTGGAAATTCTAGCGAATTGCAAATTTTATGAGAATTGGAAATTGGGGGACAATTGAAACTTTGCGAGAAACGCAAATGTTTATAGAATTTGTAATTTAACGAAGATTGGAAAATTTTTAATAATTGGATATTTGGAGACAATTGAAAATTTTTAGCGGATTTGAATTTCGTCAAATTTTGTGAAATTGCAAATTTTGTGAAATTGCAAATTTTGTGAAATTGCAAATTTTGTTAAATTGCAAATTTTGTGAAATTGCAAATTTTGTGAAATTGCAAATTTTGTGAAATTGCAAATTTTGTGAAATTGCAAATTTTGTGAAATTGCAAATTTTGTGAAATTGAAAATTTTGATAAATTGTAAATTTCGTGTAAATGTAAATTTTGTGAAATTGTAAATTTTGTGTAATTGTAAATTTTGTGAAATTGTAAATTTTGTGAAATTGTAAATTTTGTGAAATTGTAAACTTTGTGAAATTGTATATTGTGTGAATTTGTAAATTTTGTGAAATTGTATATTTTGTGAAATTGCTAATTTTGTGAAATTGCAAATTTTGTGAAATTGTAAATTTTGTGAAATTGTAAATTTCGTGAAATTGAAAATTTTGATAGATTGTAAATTTCGTGAAAATTTAAATTTTGTGAAATTGTAAATTTTTTGAAAATGTAAATTTTGTGAAATTGTAAATTTTGTGAAATTGTAAATTTTGTGAAATTGTAAATTTTGTGAAAATGTAAATTTTGTGAAATTGTAAATTTTGTGAAATTGTAAATTTTGTTAAATAGTTAATTTTGAGAGAATTGGAAATTTGGCGATAATTAGAAATTTAGAGAGAATTATCAATTTTTAGAGAATTTGATATTTTGCGAGATTGGGAAGTTCTTAAATAAATGGAATTCATTGACAATGGAAATTTATGAACAAATTGGAATTTTCGAAAAAATTGGAAATTTTTAACTATTAAAAATTTTGAGATATTTGGAAATTTAGATCGACTATGAACTTTTGAGAAAATTGGATTTTTTTAGAGCATTGGAAATTCTAGCGAATTGTTAATTTTATGAGAATTGAAAATTTGGAGTCAATGGAAACTTTGCGAGAATCGGAAATTTTTAGAGAATTTGTAAGTTTACGAGGATTGGAAAATTTTAAATAATTGGATATTTTGAGACAATTGAAAATTTTTAGCGAATTTGAATTTTGTGAAATTGGATATTTCGTAAAATAGCAAATTTTGTGAAATTGCAAATTTTGTAAAATTGCAAATTTTTTGAAATTGCAAATTTTGTGAAATTGTAAATTTTGTGAAATTGCAAGTTGTGTAAATTGTAAATTTTGTGAAATTGCATATTTTGTGAAATTGTAAACTTTGTGAAATTGTAAACTCAGTGAAATTGTAAACTTTGTGAAATTGCAAATTTAGTGAGAAAAAATATTAAACAGCTTTGTGGCCGCATATAATATATATTATTAAATATAGTTTCTAATTCAGTAAATGATGTGAAGTGCGGACCTATAATTATATTCCTGCATATTTTATGTAATATTTATGCACCTATATTATTGTAAATTGTAAATTTCGTGAAATTGCAAATTTCGTGGAATTGCAAATTTCGTGGAATTGCAAATTTTGTGGAATTGCAAATTTTTGTGGAATTGCAAATTTCGTGGAATTGCAAATTTTTGTGGAATTGCAAATTTCGTGGAATTGCAAATTTTTGTGGAATTGCAAATTTCGTGAAATTGCAAACTTCATTGAATTGCCAATTTCGTGAAAGAGCATTGGAACTTCTTGCGAATTGTAAACTTTATGAGAATTGGAAATTTGGGGACAATTGAAACTTTGCGAGAATCGGAAATTTTTAGAGAAATTGTAATTTGACGAGGATTGGAAAATTTTAATTAATAGGATATTTTAGACAATTGAAAATTTTTAGCGAATTTGAATTTTGTAAAATTGTAAATTTTGTGAAATTGCAAATTTTGTGAAATTGCAAATTTTGTGAAATTGCAAATTTTGTGAAGTTGAAAATTTTGTAAAATTGCCAATTTTGTAAAATTGCCAATTTTGTAAAATTGCCAATTTTGTAAAATTGCAAATTTTGTGAAATTGTAAACTTTGTGAATTTGTAAATTTTGTGAAATTGTAAATTTTGTGAAATTGCAAATTGTTTAAATTGCAAATTTCGTGGAATTGCAAATTTCGTGGAATTGCAAATTTCGTGGAATTGCAAATTTCGTGGAATTGCAGATTTCGTGGAATTGCAAATTTCGTGAAATAGTAAATTCTGTAAAATTGTCAATTTTTTGATTTTGTAAATTTTGTAAAATTGTAAATTTTGTTAAATTGTAAAATTTGAGAGATTTGGAAATTTAGCGATAATTAGAAATTTGGAGAGAATTCGAAATTTTGAGAGAATTTGATATTTTGCGAGATTGAGAAGTTTTTAAATAAATGGAATTTTAGTGACTATGGAAATTTATGAACGAATTTTATTAAAATATAATGAAATTTTTAAAAGAATTTTTTTTACGGGTTATTAGGTGTCTTTGTTTGGCTATAATACAACTTTGTATATTTGTTGCTCTACCACAATCTTTTGGGCGTCGAACTGTTCGGATTCGACTTTTTGAGGTACTATAGTGTTCAAAGTACATATAAGTAGGATACTAGCAAGAACCGATCGCTTGCTCTCGCTCGCTCGCTTTTTGGAAGCAATAAAAATATATTATTGTTATTTTTTAACAATATTTTATTATATAATGTTTTTTTATACTATTTGATAACTGTTTAATATTTAATAAATGAGATGATTATCTCTGCACACGTACATATGTACGGACGTACGTTAGAGAATCCACTATTATTATGCGTAGATAGTAGATAAATGTAGATGAAATATTTTAAGAAAGAGAGGATGGAAGGTAAATGTATATTATGAGTCCGGAAGTAAAAAATATCTATAATAAAGAAAAATCATACGCAACATCCGGGATATCTGGAACACATCCGAGATGATCATCTCGTACACTTGCATGTGTACCCACTATAAATAATCTTCGATAGTAATTGATAATATGGATAATAAAGAATGATCATACGTAGCATCCGAGATATCTGGACCACACCCGACACGATTATTTAGCACACATACGTACACCCATTGTAAAAAATGTATCCATTGTAGTAAAAAATATCGATAATAGTGATGAATCATACGCAGCATCCGGAACATCTGGACCACATACGAGATGATAATCTCGCATACGTGCACGTATACCCACTGTAAAATTATCCATAGTAGTAAATTATATCAAACGCAGCTTCCGGGACATCTGGACCACGTACGAGATAATCATCTCACACACGTGCTCGTACACCCGCTGTAAAATTATCGATAGTAGTAAAAAGTATCGATAACAGTGAAAAATCATGTACAGCATCCGGTACATCTAGATCATACCCGAGATAATCATGTGGCACATGGGCAAGTACACCCACCATAAGAAATTATCGATAGTAGTAAAAAATATCGATAATAGTAAAAAATAATAAAAAGCAGTGCGAATTGATTCACACAATCCGGGACATCGGGACCATGACTGAGATGATCGTCTTATATACGTGTACGTACCCCATTTTAAACAATAGCGATCATTTTGAAATTCATCTGCAGCATCCAATATATCTGAGTCACGCCTTATATGATGTAGAAAACATCGAAAGTATCCGTACGTACGTATGTAGATAATTGCAGATGAAACATTGTAAGAGACAGAGGATGGAACATGAATGTATAGAGAAAGGCTTGAAGGTGTTAAAAATTTGTTTTTCAGAAATTATAACATAAAAAAATATACCTAACAAAAAGTTTGTTCAGTAATGGTATTCCGTTGATTTAGTGTAGATGTAGATGCAGATGAGTGTGGGAATTTGAAAACCAAATTATTGACAAAAGTTATTGTCTATTTAAGCCGGATGAATTATTCAATTTTTATTTATTTTATCATAACATATGGTTTAAATAGGCGATAACTTTGGTCAATAATGTTGTCTATCAAATTCCCAGGCTAATATCCTAATGATATGTATTTCGACCACTACAGAACCTCAAAAACTCCAATCCGATCAGTTTGACGTCCAAAACATTCATGCAGAGCAACAAATATACAAGGTTGTATTATAGCCAAACAAGAACACCTAATGGAAATTAAAAAAATGAAAAAAAAAATTTCTATTATAATTTATATTTATTGTAAAAAATTATTTATTATATCATAAATAATTTATTCTCACCTGAAAACATATATTCAATTTATTTATAATTTTAAAGTGGTTAGATCCCCTTAACGGAGCAACGGCAATGGTTAATTTTATTTTCTGGTGTTAATAAATTAATTAAAAACTAGTTAAAAATTGCTATATATCTTATTATGAATTTCGCTGTGGCTGCTACTGCAGTGTAAAGTAGCTCTTACTGAATCTTACTTCACGTAGGTTTTCAATGTCGCTGATTATACGTAGTTTAGAATTTTAAATTTAAATTGATATATCTAATATGGCAGGTTAATATGGAAAATTTTGTTTAATTTAACTAAAACTTAAATTATATGACTCCATCGATCACTCAGAACAAGTTGTCTCTTAATTCGCGACCATGTAACAGCTTGTGCTTTCGCGTGGACGGTACGTACTACCGGCCTTCAGGGCCAATTCTAGTAGTTGTGTGTCTACTTGTTTCAAGGTATAATTATAGCATACAATTATGATTGTCCATAGTTCACGACGCTGCCCATGATTTATTCGTTTAAGTTTACGCCATGATGAGGGGAGTAGTTTTTAAAAAACTCCCGAAACGTTGCATATTTTTAACTTCATTAATAAAGGATTGTTCTGAGTGATCGATGGAGTCATATAATTTATTTACGTCTACCTTGGAATAATAGAGTCACACCTATAATATTTAACGAAAACTT
This sequence comes from Gastracanthus pulcherrimus, assembly GCA_949152435.1. Taxonomy (NCBI): domain Eukaryota; kingdom Metazoa; phylum Arthropoda; class Insecta; order Hymenoptera; family Pteromalidae; genus Gastracanthus; species Gastracanthus pulcherrimus. Next base: position 146,507,427 of record OX424572.1, read on the forward strand.
ATTAGGTGGTGGACTTGGTACTGTTAAATGCGATTCCGTAGGAAAAATGGCAAAATTCAGAATGAAAAATCCAATATTTTGGATTTAAAAATAAATTTATCCAGTTGGATCAAAACTCATTTCATAGAAGTATTGTCGATAGATTATTCCGAATTTATAGTCCAAATTGCAAAACTCAAAATGGCGCATGCAATGAAGAAAAAAGCAAAGTCTTAAAAAATCAGTTTGGATAATGTCGATCGAGTTTTGGCGAAATTATAAAAGGACTAATCATTTAACCGTTAAAAATTACCTTGCATTCAATTGTTCAGTATTACTTGAACTTCTGAAAATAGTAGACATACTATCTACTCCATTTATACTACCAATTGTGGAAGCGTTTCTTCGTATATATTCCATGGCATCTTTCATAGTAAGTTTCGAATAGGTTTCCAAAATTTTCGGCTCAGCTCCGTAATAGTTTCTCAAAAGATATGGACGAATATATCTGTTATCAAACCGCTTGAATCTAAGATATTTAATTTATATTCAAACATATTGTTCGAAGTACAAATTTTATTATTCTAGAACAAATATTAACTTACTTATCCCGAACATGATAATTTCCATGTTTGCCTAAGATATCTTCAATTCCTGCCATTATGTGATCAATTATCTGAAAGTACATTTGAAATGAGTATATAATACACAAAATAATGTTATATATATATATATATATATATATATATATATATATATATATATATATATATATATATATATATATATATATATATATACAGTGCGTCTCATAACTATAGAAACACCAAAAATTTTTACATTTTAATCTGTGTATTATACCTTTTCTTAAAAAACCTGTAACTTTCGAAGAAAAAAACCAAGGATAATTTTAAAAATAGCAAATAAAAGGCAATTTTATTGTCTTTAAGACGTTACCAAAATATTGTGTCTACATTAATTTATGAAAAATTCACGGACGGTTTAAACAAAACTTGAATACTAGATAAAAAATTTACATTGATTTAAATGGGTCTAAAAATTTAAAGTGTTTCTATAGTTATGAAACAACGATAACTTCTTTAATGTTGATGCGAAAGAAATATTCTAGTAATGTTTTAAAGAGAATATATTTTCCATTCATTGGCTTTTTGCAAAATTTTGCTCGGATTTTTGCTTCCAAAGTTACAGGTTCTTTAAAAAAAGGTATAATATACACATTTAAACGTGAAAATTTGTGGTGTTTCTATAGTTATGAGACGCACTGAATATATATATATATATATATATATATATATATATATATATATATATATATATATATATATATATATATATAAATAATATTATATTATATTTAAATTAATTTTGAATTAATAACTAGTTTCAAATTTTATATTATTTGATTTACTGATTTACAGTTGTGAACTACTTTTGTACTATTATAAGGATAGCCAGTTAAATAATTGTATTAATAAAATTTCACTAATTACAACACTGCAAAATTGTAAAAAAAAACTCAATAAATATATCAGTTTTGTTTCTGAAAAAGATATCAAACATATAATAGTCCATGACATTGAATCGACGGACGTAGTAATATCTACTGGCACGTATAAATAACTACGGTTACAAGACGGAGTTGAGGGGTGCACTGGCGCATGTTGGAAGAAAACGGATTAAAAAATGCGTATATATATAATCAGAAGTTCTTTAAGGTAGGAATACCCAAAAACTCAAATTCTCCTAGCTTCCAGCCAAATACTTTGAATTTTAGGTTCGTCGAATATAATGTAACAGAAAGTTATTTGTAAATTTCAGATTTTATATAATTTCATATAATTCAGATAAAAAATATATAAAAAAAAAATAATAGTATATGATGTGTACCAAGGGTGAAAAGTTGGTGGACATCTCGTAATGCCTATTTCACCATTCCCTTTGGATGCATGAGAAAGGCCCTATTCTCACACTTATTAAAAGATACGATTTGTAACACGGGTGGAAAAGGCTTTTTCAGACTCGACTTCCAATCGTGCTCAAATCATTATCCTCGCTTAAAAAAAGGCAATTTTCCTCCCCAGTTGCACAACGTACTATTTTATAAGGCATGCACGATTTACGCGTTTTTTCGCCCTCAAAACCGGACCTAAAATCACCGTTTTCTGACTGGTGGGCATACATTATTTACTTTACGCCCGCTCGTTCAGAAGCCAATAGAAATGAGAATAAAACTAATCTAAAGTTGGGTTACGAAAATTAATACGTGCGTTACAACAAATATAGTGTATGCCACGGGCAAGAGCATTTTTAACCTCGTGTGTTTGCAAACTCACACTCGGTCAAAAGAGCCCCCATTCTCGCCCTTGGTACACAATATTCTATTTCGCTCGCTCCTGACTTTTTTTGCCCACTACTAAAAAATTATGTAAAAGTGACTTTAATGCGTTAATTATTAATTAATTATGTAATAATTAACATAGTTACAATATTAATAACTAATCAATTAATTTAGATGTTCTATTCTAATAGGCCCATGCAGGGCCGAAAACAGCCCATCTAGTCCCGCGTTCGAGGTACAAAAAAAAACACGTAAATTCAAACATGTGTCACAAAAAATATGGTGTGCACCAAGGACCGTTCTACCACGTGTGTGTTGCAGTACTCGTTTCCGGCTCGCTATACGCACTCGCCTTCGTTTCGTACTGCAAACTCCACACTCGGTGTAAAAAGGCCTACTTTACGCCCTTGGTACACAATATACTATTTTCGCACGCTCATCACTTTTTTGACAGTTTCGAAAATCCGCTACTTTAGGTCCTCTTTACATGTAATAACTAGCTCGCCACGCGGTCTGCGGCCTGCGGACGACAACGGCCCCATGCCTAGCATCGCTTGCTATGCAAGGCATGCAGAAAGCATAACTCTTATTGCAATACATGTCAAAAGTAATCGAATAACCATCGATAAAAAAATTTTCTTTCATCATGTCACCTAGACTTGTGTGAGGAACAACATTTTTTGAATAAATATCGTATTGCAAATAATGATTTATTGCAATGCGTAGGATCAAGATTTGAGGCTTTACAATGGTAAAATTTAAGCTATTATTACGCGTTGAAAGTATACAAATTTTCAGAATGATTGCACATAAGAAGTTTTCTGCACTCATAAAAAAAATCTTATTTTGGGTATAACCCAGGCCTGCCCCTTAATGCAAACATTCATAAAGATGACTTAATTTCTATTCAATTGTTGTATCTCACATATACTTTAACGTTCTTTGTATTAAAGAAATGCAAATTTAAATTTTGAAAATTTGAAAAATTGAAACAAAAATTTTGTCATTTTATACGCTAAATATTTCAAAATAATACATATATTCATAAAACTCGCCTAATTTTATTTTGATTGGTGTATCTTACATATACTCTAATTCATTTTGTTAATGAAATGCGATTTTCATTTTGCGAAAATTTAAATTTGTTGTTATTTTATACTTTAGATACGTTTTATATATGGGTGATTCCACGTCAAGTGAGCAAGTGATAAATTTTAATACTCTGAAACTTTAAGAAAATGATGTATTTCTACCCAAAATATGTAAAAACAATTTCAAACCCTTACTTCTATTGGTTCAGAATTTATGCCAAGCTGATAAACATGATTATTTGCATTATTTTTATTAAAATGTATGCATTTTTATCTCAAAAACTATAAAAGACAAAGTACTTTAGTCCGTGTGTTTTGGAAAGAGAATTTGATTCAAAATAGTATCTTTGGAACACCACATTTGATGATTTTGATTCGTCCAAATTTCTGCCAAGACACTGATGAAATTCTAAGCTGAGCGACACAAGCAATATTGTTGAAAAAAATTTCAATGATAGATTTGGATGTATATTTTAAGATAAAATAAGATTTAGAATCGTACTATAACTCAGTTACGAGAAAAAAATAAAAGAAATTTGCCTATTTTATCAGAAACAGATTTACATGTTAAATCCCATGAGAGTCTAACTTTGGTGAGATAAGCTAATTTCTTCTATTTTTTTCTCGTAACTGAGTTATAAGTATAGTACGATTCTAAATCTTATTTTATCTTAAAATATACATCCAAAGCTATCATTGAAATTTTTTTCAACAATATTGCTTGTGTCGCTCAACTTAGAATTTCATCAGTGTCTTGGCAGAAATTTGGACGAATCAAAATCATCAAATGTGGTGTTCCAAAGATACTATTCTGAATCAAATTCTCTTTCCAAAACACACGGACTTAAGTACTTTGTCTTTTATAGTTTTTATAAAGGTTTTAAATAATCATGTTTATCAGCTTGGCATAAATTCTGAACCAATAGAGGTAAGGATTTGAAATTGTTTTTACATATTTTGGGTAGAAATACATCATTTTCTTAAAGTTTAGAGCGTCTAGAATTTGATTCACGTGGTAAGTCACCATATTAAGTAGCGAGTTTGACTAATATATATATATATATATATATATATATATATATATATATATATATATATATATATATATATATATATATATATATATATATATATATATATATATATATATATATATATATATATATATATATATATATATGTAGTTATGTAGATAATGAACACTACCCACCTCGTTTAAATAGAAACAGTAATGATAGCACTAAATCAAAACGCTAGACAGTAATATAGCGAGTTGACTCTGATTTCAATTTCAATGAGTTTAAATAACTTTGATTAATAGCAAATTTAACTAATGAGCAAAAACTTGATTAAATTTTCAAATAAAACAAAATTTTAAGCATTCTTTCTTTCTTCTTCAAAGCGTCTTGTTTTTCTAGAACCAGTAAGACCAATTTGATAATCGGTCGCATAAGCATTGTAGTAGTGGTGAGAATCATCGCTATTCATACAAGCCCACCCTTCCCAGCGTGCACGTCCGTGATTCTCACCAAAGGTCAACGTGATGGAGGAGTCATGTCATTGCGAATAAGGACTAGATCTCCTACTTGAAATGAAAGTAGCTTGGACTGCCATTTAACGACCAGCTGTCACATACTCTCTGCATCAGTTCCGTGATGCGGCGCCATTTGAAGTGGAGAAATGTTTTCTCAGAAATTATAGACTCTGAAATCAGAAAAAAAGGTCTTCTTATAATAAAAGTAGCGGGTGTGAGGACTAATAGATCAGATGAATCATCAGATAAAAGTATCAGAGGTCTAGAATTCAAGCATGCTGCTACCCGATAGAGGAGAGTTGCAAATTCTTCAAATGTGAGTTTCGTCTCATCGACAACTCGTTTGAGATAGTGTTTCACGAATTTGACGGATACATCACATGTTTTTAATAAATCATAATCACTTTTATTTGTACATCCTCTGACAACTAATCTAGCCTTGTATGTAATTACTTTTATCTCATTTAACTATTTCCTTAACACCCATCTGGAATCTATTATGTTTCGCCTTTCCTCATTTCTTTTTGTCTCTGCTCTATCAACAATTCTCCAGATATCATTTTTGTTCATTGCATTCATCTCATCTCTGACTGAATTTTTCCACTGGTCTTTGTCCTGTGACAACATTGGCTCTTTTTATCAAGCAAGATCTTTTTTCAACGCGGAGTTATAGTCATTTACACGTATCTCACTCTAATTAACTTGTACCAAACTTTTAAGAAAAACACGCAAGTATGTAAAACTTGTGTCGGCAATCAATTTATCCGCATTGTTTTGCTCTTTCACTAAGTTCTCTAAATATACGCTTATATTTTCTATTTTTGTAGGACGACCTCACTTTTTCTTACTCACTCCCTCCGTTTCTAATGTCTCTTCTACATTTTGCTCATTTTCTTTCTCAAAATTTAATAACTGATCATGTCTATCTATTTCAACAAAAATATTTGCTAGTTCTCTATGCTATCTTTTCTATACTTATCTCCGTAAACTGGTTTTTCATTAAATTTCACTTCACGACTTTCATAAAACTTTCCATCATCTGGCTTTAGCAAAATATATCCTGTTCTCGTATATCCAAATAAAATAATTTATCTACCAGTATAACCAAATTTAGTGTGTTTATTTCTTTAAATTTTCATTAGCATACTTCATGTACGATAGATAGTCGAATCTCTGTGTCTGACCTATTTTAAAGTTATAATTTGGAGCAAATTTTCAGAATGGTGTAATCATTTAATTTGCATTGTGAAGTGTCCTATTATATGCGCAAATCGCAACTTCTGAAGCCAAATCCCACATGTTCTCTGGAAGCTTCGAATCATACTTATATGTTCTAACTTTCTTCTGACTAGTTTGATTTATTCGTTCTGCTACACCATTATGTACCGGTGTGTTCGGACACGCTGACTGATGTTCAGCTTCCTGCTTATCTAACACTTCTATTGTATTACTGCCTGTGTACTTTGTGTCTTGATCTGTCCTAAGATAACAAACTGTCGCATCATAGCCTAATAAATTTCTAATCATTCTAACAAAATTCTCGAAGTAATGGCCTGTCTCACTTTTGCTTTCATAGGAAAGGCTAATGCTAAACTAGAATAATCATCGACAAAAGTAACTATGTACCTATATCCTTTCGGATGAGTTACTGGACTGATTGGTTCCATTACATCCGAATGTATGATCTGTAAAGATATGTCACAAACTTCACAATCTAATATTTACTAATCAAATTTTGCACTATTTAATTTTTTATTTTCAGTAAACTGTTTTTGCAATGGTTTAAATAAGCTATTGAAGCGTGACCCATTCTTACATGCAATAGTAGTGATTTCTTGTTTTTCATAAATTTGTTTTGATCTGTTTCGTTCGGTATTTTTCTATCTAATAACTCAACGCAAGGTATCTCATCTGGATTCTGGAATTTTCTATCCCATATAGATTCGTCAAACTTTTGAAAAACGAACTCACCTTTTTCTCCGGAATTCTCATTCGTGCTTTGTAAGCTTTTATCTACCTGTATATTTTCACCTATATCTAATTGATCTCTCATCTCCATTTTCTCTGTTTTATTATTATTTTTATTTGCTCATCACTTTCATTTTTCTCGTCTATCTTATCCAACAGTTTTTCACTGATCAAATTTTCTTCACCCTTATCATTTTGCCCATTATCACTACGAGCCATAATGCTACTTGTAACATATCTCGGTCTTTCACTGTCTAGTTCTGCTGTAAAATATGCAATTATTTTATTCTTTTTTGTAGAATGGTTTTTATTTAAATCGTTCTCATTCTATAAACTTCAAATTCTATTATCCAATATGGTTTTTCATAAATTCCTGATATAAATGTTTCTTCAGAAATTGGATCGTATATATCAATTATTTTATTATCCAAATAAATACTCAATTCCCTATCTGCGAATTTTCTCAAAGACAATAATCTTTCTGCTAAAGATTTCGCATAAATAACATTATCTAAAATCAAATTTGCATTATTACTCGTCAATCCTTTTAGGTGACCAGCTCCTTCTGTTCTCAGATCTACTACAGAATCTTTATTTGCGCGTTTAATTGTATTTATTTTATCGTTATCAAACCTTCGAAAAATCAATTTATAATTTGTCAGATGTTCCGTGGCTCCTGAATCTACTAGAAATTTAGCCAATAATTTTGAATCTTTTCTATCATGATATAAGTTCTATTGCCGATCTAATACAAAATCAAAATCTTTAAAATGAAAGGAAATCTATTCATTTTTAAAGCTGTTATCTTACCTTTATCTTTTCCTTGTTCCTCTTGTTTTGGCTGATTTTTCTGACTGTACTTGAATTTATTTCCTATGTTCTTATAACCTGTTCTACCTTATCCTCGAGTATTATAACCCCCTCTACCCTGGTTATTATATTTCAGTTAATACCACGATCATTTTCGTAGCCTTGTCTACTGTTATTATTTGTACTGTTTGCATACCTCGTCTCTCCTGTTTCTCAATGACCAACACGTCTAGATCCAGAGTAGGGATAGTTTCTCGCCTAGTGGTTTATCAAATCTACCGCATCTATAGCACTTACTCACTCCAACTGGATGAGGACAATCTTGGGTAATATGCCCATTGGCATCGCAGTTGAAACAGCGAGGAGTGCATCTCGGTCCCACCCCTGCTCTCAAAGCAACTGGCTGGTTAGGATCGTTACTTGCCATTGGGCTTCAACCTGTATAAGATAAGTTTTTAGTTCCCCATAATTAATATCTCTCTTATGTTGACTTTTATATAGAAAGTTTACACCCTGTAATTGAAATACACCGCTAACAATAGCATTATAAAACGCTTCCCTTTTCTCATTCTCTATAAGTCCCTGATCATTCGATATACTCTCATAATTTCGCAAAATAACTTCAAATTTATGCCAGAATTCAGCTGATTGTTCTGTCTTAGTGAAATATTTAATACTATACAGCTGTTTTCTCAAAGTCACGGATGTTACATTCACTTCGCATCATTTTAATTCGCGGATATTATTTAACAGTTCGAGCTGATCTTTCAGGTTGACTATTTTTCTGTGATAACTAGAATCAACCCTGTTAAGAGAACCTGACAACCTTAGAATTTTAAATAAATTGGTTATAAATTTTTAGGTGAGAATAAATTAATCATCATATATTACATTTTATTTTTCAGTAAATTTATATATTTTATCGAAATATGTAGGAAAAAATATTTTTTTCGGCTATTAGGTCACCATTTTGTATTTTGAACAAAATAACCGTTGGAATAGTTCATTACGATGCTGAGAACTCACAAAATCATTTGGACGCCGAAGAATGAGCAGTTTCTCTTTGGTAGCAATTTAAGATAACCTATCGACCAAAAGAAAGATTTTATTCGATATATTTCGTTTCATTCGCCTCTCATCACCGTATCTACTGTTTGTACTAACATTCGGTTCTATGATATATAATAAATCTTTCGACCTTAATTCTGAGGTCAAATAGTCCAAGAAACGTTCAAACTTAACCTGATTTGTTCATTTGTAATCGCGTCTAGATCCCTAAGCTTTGCTTAACAATTCTACTTTTATTATTTCTTTAGGCTTTTCTATATTTGCATTTTCAATTTTTTCCAATATCTTATGTACGCCTAATATTTAAAATTCCGAAGTAACTACGATAGCTACCTCATCTCTTTTGCAAGTATATGTTTACCTTTCAATTCATTCAAATATTTAATTTTCATGTTTTTCAATTTCTTGTTAAAATTTTGCATTATTTAACCATTTGTTTTAAACACTTTGGGAGCATTATAGTTTTTTCAATCAAAGTTTTAACCTGTATCAGTTTTACTGAAACCTAAATTACAAGGTCTATTTGACTTGATACGTGGCATAGTTTGACCCTCTGATCTGCTCTCTGCTGTGTCCAATTCGTCTCAGGCTCTTCTGCAATGTTCTCTTTTTCTGCCTCCTCTTCAAGTTTCTAAGTCTCCTGATCTTGCTGTTAGACCGGCCCGGTCAAGAGTAGTCTACCTCTTTGCCCTCGATGCGGTCAATAGCTTTAGTTACCACTCGAAGTTCTTCTTCTTCCAGCTTGTAGTTGGCTGCAAATTTTTTTTATGTATTGACTTGGCCTATGTTTTTACTTCAATGTACCGAACATCAAGTATCATTGAGCATCAAAGCATAAAACCAGATGCACCCGAACATCAAGGTCACATCCAAATTTCATGTCTCATAATTGCAATAACAAATACACAGCGCCCGTCACCACAACCATGAGCCAGCACTGAGTTGAATTCTGCAGCTGCTTTACATTTTAAATAATTTAATTCTTCATGTTTTATTAATTATTTGTAATTTCTCTCAAAAATATCTCTTCACAGTTTTGATTATTTATTATATTTAAAAACATTGGTAACTCGCAGCAGTTACAAATGTGAAGCTGCAAATTTTAAAGCTTCATTTATTCATTTAGTGCCACTTTATTTTATTTTAGATATTCCTTTAATATTAATTTTTATAGTTGCAACATAAATTGAATTTCACAAAATTCTCTAGACTCAAAAACATCTGAAATGTATTTTTGTTATTAACTCTTCAAATGGCCCATTTTATGCATATAAACAATAAATTGAATAATTAATTTATTTTAATTTGTGAATTATTAATTCACATAGACATGTGTAATTTTTATTTTAAATGTCAATAATGTTACCTGTCTTATATTCAGCTCCTGATTCGGAGATAAAGTAGACATGTGTCTCATCGTGTCGCACAACCACGTTCTTATCTCTGTGTGTATCGTCTATATTGTGAACGGCCGCTTGCGTTCGTAGGAACAGTAGCAACACATTCTCTTCTATAAGAAATACATTAACATTAATTTTCTCATCATTACTATCCAAAATTTTAAATTTAATTTAAGTATGATTAATTAAACGCCGTCGACAGCGTAAGCATGGTTGTATTTATGATTATACGCGATCGCACGTTTAATCATATACATATCGTCTGCTTTCATCAAGCACGCGTCGCACACCCATACACGCGTATATATACATACATGTGTATACGTATATACATCGACACCTAGAGTATAAGAAGAGCATGCAGAGGAGACAGAGCAGAGCCACCAGCTAAGCATGAACGCATTAACTTTAGCTGTTATCGGTCGCTGCAGTCGACCTAACTCTCTCTCTCTCTCTCTCTCTCGCTCTCTCTCTCTTTCTCTCTCACTCACTCACTCATTTTCCTTCCTTCCCTTCTCTATATCCCTATCTCTTTTCCCCGCTTCGCCAATTCGCGAGTGAGTCTTCCTCTCCACTTCACTTCTATCTCTCTCTTCTATGCTTTGCCCGGCAGTGCGCGCACCTCTCTTCTCTCTCTCTCTTTCCACTCCACGTCCGGTGTTCCCCCGAGTGCACGTGTATAGAGCACGTTTTAATTCACGCGGCGTCCATCTTGTGGCTATAGCTTCTCTCTGTCCATCTGTTTCTCTCTCTATCTCCCTTTCTCTCTATCTCCATCTCTTTCTCTCTCTCTCTCTCTCTCTCTCTCTCTCTCTCTCTCTCTCTCTCTCTCTCTCTCTCTCTCTCTATCTCTCTCTCTCTCTGAGTAGTGTCGCCATCATCAGTGTCGGATTTTCGTCCGACTGCATTGCTGTTCTTCCTTTTGAAGGTTCTGGAAAAAATCGTATAGGATCCGGATACAAACAGAATAACTCAATGACAAGAGCTTTACTAAGACTCACTGAAGACATACGAACAGGAATTGACAAAAGACTCTCGACTCTACTATTACTGTTCAACTTAAAAGCTTCTAGCAAAGCTGCGAGCACTGGGGTTCTCCAGGCATGCTTTAATATGGATAAAATCAGATATATTAGGAAGAAGACAAGCTGTTGTAACGCTCACTAACACAAAGTCATCTTGGTTATCCACAAATCTTGGAGTGCCCCAGGGTTCAGCTTTGGGACCCTTGCTGTTTTGTCTTCACATAAGCGACATTAAATACCTGTTCGTCAACTTGAATGCGCATCTTAAAAATGATGACCCGAGTCGCGTCAAGCATTTGCTATATGTTAATGACTTACAAACATACTTACAGATCAAACCAGAGATCTTTAATGAGGGTATGGAGAGCCTGTCTAGGGTTGCGCGAGCGGTTGCCAATTGGGCTGGAGTCGTCGCTCTCAAGCTAAATAAAACCAATATTAAAGCTATAACTTTCGGTTCTTGTAAATATATTACCTGTCTTGACTCTCAAGGTATGCCGAAAATAAGCTTGGGGGACGAAGTCTTCGTACTTTTCTCGCAAACTGTCACGAGCCTGCGTGTTATACTAGATTCTAAACTCACCTGGCAATGAAGATTTTTTAGAAGATGTAGCACTCAGGAGCTGCGCAAGCACTTAGCCATGTCTCTCATTTTTCCGCACCTTCATTACTGCTCTGTGGTTTATTTAGACACGTCTCTTGATCAACCTATTCGGCTGCAAAGACTACAAAATTCATGTGTGTGCTACGTATTAGGTGCTAAATGGGATGAGCACATAAACCCTTATAGGGCGCAATTAGAGTGGATAAAAGTAGATACGAGAAACTCGGTTTTTATAGCTACATTAATGTATAATATTTTAAATATTAAGAACTGGAGTATTTGGAATCCTTTTATCGATTAATAATCGAAAGGAACAATTTTCAGGGTATGCGAGTATTTATTGTATGAATGGAATTGAATGAATGGCGCTATGTAAATAAGAATTTTAAATAATGATTGGTAGGTGTAATATACAAGATGAATTTTATATATTTCTATGAAGATGTAGTGCAGATATTTTATGTACCTGATGTATTAGTGCAATAATTTTATATCGAGATTGACACTGAGATAATTTAAGTTAAATAATATGTTTAAAATAACATGTATTTTGTAACAACATATAAATAAATATTATAGCTATATATTTATCTATCTCTCTCTCTTGTATGTCAGATTGAGATAATCCGCCATCACCTTTTGACTGGTTCCTCTTACCACCTCTTTGGAGTTGCTGAGACACACCTTTCATCTAAAGTCAAGGACACTCGCGTTCAGATCGACGGCTACTCAATAATTAGACTGGATAGGAATGAGTTTGGGGGTGGGCTATTACTTTACGTGCAAAACTCCTTTAAAGCCAGTATACTATTCGCCTCCAAGACAACACAAGAAGGCTTACCAGGTATCTCGGAATATATTATGTGCAATGTTCAATCGCGTGACCACCCCCACTCTTTGTAGCACTCATATATAGGCCGCCGCACATTGCCTTCTTACAAAATTCCGATCTTATAGAAAAGCTAGCATTACATACACCGGATTTTAATCATAAAATTATTATGGGCTATCTGAACGCGAATCTCCTTAAGATGTCCGACGATGCTAAATATGTCAGGCGACTGGCAGCTGACATCAACTTAAAAATAATTGACCCTGGTGCGACTCATCACCTCGAAAATTCTCACACATGGATTGACGTTATGATGACAGATAAGAATGCTGTAGTACTTAACTGATGTAATCAGATGGCACCATTCATGAGCAATTATAATCTTATAGATGTTGAAATTACATACGGAACTAAGTTAAGGCTCTTCCTTTCATTGGTAATCACATTTTGCGTATTTTAAACTCCTCCTTATCCACGGGGGTCTTCCCAGCGGCTTAGAGGAGGGCTCATTTAGTGCCACTCAAGAAGACCTCTATGCCATCATCGGCCTCGGACTTCCGCCCGATAACAGTGCTGAGCTTCCTCTCCAAGGTGGTGGAGAAGATAGTCCATGATCAGATCGCAGCACAGAAACAGCACTAATAAAGTTAACAGAGGACATACGGACTGGCATTAACTACAAGCATAAACTACTGACGATTCTGTTACTGTTCGACTTTAGCAGGGCGTTTGACACTATATCACCTTCTAAACTTATCCGTAAGCTTAGTGGCATGGGTTTTTTAAGGGTTGTACTTTTGTGGCTAAAATCTTGTATAATTTGTCGTAAATAAAAGGTAATCAACAGCAGCGGAGACTCAAATTGGTTGACCACTAATTTGGGAGTGCCACAGGGTTCAGTCCTGGGGCCTCTGCTATTGAACTTGTACATCACTGACCTACAGGACGTATTGACTGGTGGTCATGCTGAACACTTGGTATACGCAGACGAAACTTTACTAGGTTCTGTACAAGGGATGTTAACATCGCGCTCCTGGACCAGGATACTACTGAATGCCTTACAGATAGCAACATTTTTATTAACGAACATCTTAAAAAGGAATTATTCCTAAAATTTCGTAGCCTTAAGACCATTGCAAAAGGACTAAAATTTAAATATATTTGGCATCGACAAGGTACATTTCTGGTCAAGATGCGTGATGGCGATATATCCCATTATTTTTCTACAGCGGCGGACCTTCAGACCATACTGGCTTCCTACTCGAACAATTCAAGAACTCCCATTATGAATAATAATCAAGAATCAGTACTAGACAGTGAGGCACAGCCGCAACAACCGTTCATTTGTAATATTGAAGTGCCTCGCAACGAATGACTAGGTTCGTCTGCTGGAGAGGCAGTCTGCGGGGGATTGAGAGCTGGATTTGTCAACGTTACTTCGTTGCGAGCACACCTTCTACAAATACAGCAATATCTTTGTGAACATCCCTCCTACCGTCTCTTCGCAGTTGCTGAGTCGCGCTTAAAAGCGGAATACACAGATGAGCAGGTGCGCATTGATGGGTTTTCGATACTTCGACAGGACCGCAACGTGAGTGGTGGTGGGGTAGCTCTGTATGTACATAACTCTCTTAAAGCTAAAGTTATTGCGAAATCTAATACAAATCAGTTGGGTACTCCTGATATTCCGGAGGATCTGATTTGTAGTGTACAGCAGGGTTGCTCTGCTCCTGTTCTTTTGCGGTAATATACAGGCCCCCACATATTCCTTTTATTAAGGGTACAAATCTCGTAGAAAAACTAACATCATGCGTGAATGATTTCAGTCATAAGATTATAATGGGGGACCTCAATGCAAACCTGCTTTCAACGTCGGCGGACGCTCAATTTGTGAGACAGTTATCTAAGGATCTCTCACTAAAAATAATCGATCACGGCGCGACTCACCACCACACTGATGAATCTTACACATGGATTGACGTCATACTAGTTGACGATAATGACGAGATACTGAGTGCTGAGAATCGATTATTGATGTTACATTAAAAATGCAGACTATCAAACCTTCAAAACCATCCACTTTTACCTATAGATATTTAAAAAAAAATAGACCAAAATCAATTATTACATGTTCTTCAAAACTGTGATTGGTCACCGCTCGATTGCCTAGACAGTAACGTGGACAGTGGACTAGCGTGTGTCGCAAGCGCTCTGATTATCCCGCACCATGACTACTGCACGGTTGTCTACCTTGACGTATGTAACGAACTGCAAACTGAATTACAGAGACTACAGAACTCCTGTGTAAGATACATTTGCGGCGTCAAGAGAGATGAACACATCACCCCTTACAAAATGAAACTGGAATAGCTAAATATTGAACCACGAAGAACTTATTTTACTTCCTTGCTACTATATAAAATAATTAGGATCGGTCAACGATCCTACCTAACTGAGCTTTTTAAGCCATGCCAGGCCAGGACCTCCTGTAGGGGTGAAACAATTAGAGATATCTCGGTTCAAAAATCGCGCACAGACGTAGGTCTGTACTCTTGCTTGATTGCTTGCTTGCTTGTCTGCTTGCTTGCTTGTCTGCTTGCTTGCTTGCTTGTCTGCTTGCTTGCTTGCTTGCTTGCTTGCTTGCTTGCTTGCTTGCTTGCTTGCTTGCTTGCTTGCTTGCTTGCTTGCTTGCTTGCTTGCTTGCTTGCTTGCTTGCTTGCTTGCTTGCTTGCTTGCTTGCTTGCTTGCTTGCTTGCTTGCTTGCTTGCTTGCTTGCTTGCTTGCTTGCTTGCTTGCTTGCTTGCTTGCTTGCTTGCTTGCTTGCTTGCTTGCTTGCTTGCTTGCTTGCTTGCTTGCTTGCTTGCTTGCTTGCTTGCTTGCTTGCTTGCTTGCTTGCTTGCTTGCTTGCTTGCTTGCTTGCTTGCTTGCTTGCTTGCTTGCTTGCTTGCTTGCTTGCTTGCTTGCTTGCTTGCTTGCTTGCTTGCTTGCTTGCTTGCTTGCTTGCTTGCTTGCTTGCTTGCTTGTCTGCTTGCTTGCTTGTCTGCTTGCTTGCTTGTCTGCTTGCTTGCTTGCTTGTCTGCTTGCTTGCTTGTCTGCTTGCTTGCTTGTCTGCTTGCTTGCTTGTCTGCTTGCTTGCTTGCCTGGTTGCTTGCTTGTCTGCTTGCTTGCTTGCTTGCTTGTCTGCTTGCTTGCTTGTCTGCTTGCTTGCTTGCTTGCTTGCTTGCTTGCTTGCTTGCTTGCTTGCTTGCTTGCTTGCTTGCTTGCTTGCTTGCTTGCTTGCTTGCTTGCTTGCTTGCTTGCTTGCTTGCTTGCTTGCTTGCTTGCTTGCTTGCTTGCTTGCTTGCTTGCTTGCTTGCTTGCTTGCTTGCTTGCTTGCTTGCTTGCTTGCTTGCTTGCTTGCTTGCTTGCTTGCTTGCTTGCTTGCTTGCTTGCTTGCTTGCTTGCTTGCTTGCTTGCTTGCTTGCTTGCTTGCTTGCTTGTCTGCTTGCTTGTCTGCTTGCTTGCTTGTCTGCTTGCTTGTCTGCTTGCTTGTCTGCTTGCTTGCTTGCTTGCTTGCTTGCTTGCTTGTCTGCTTGCTTGCTTGCTTGCTTGCTTGCTTGCTTGCTTGCTTGCTTGCTTGCTTGCTTGCTTGCTTGTTTGCTTGCTTGTCTGCTTGCTTGCTTGCTTGCTTAATTATTTATTTATCTTTTTATTTTTATTTATTTATTTTTATTTATTCATTAATTTATTTTAATTTTATTTATTTATTTTTATTTCTTCTTTCATTTATTTTAATTTTATTTATTTATTTTTATTTATCCATTCATTTATTTTAATTTTATTTATTTATTTTTATGTATTCATTCATTTATTTTAATTTTATTTATTTATTTTTATTCAATTTTATTTATTTATTTTTATGTATTCATTCATTTATTTTAATTTTATTTATTTATTTTTATTCAATTTTATTTATTTATTTTTATTCATTTTTATTTATTTATTTTTATTCATTTGTATTTATTTAGTTTTATTCATTTTTATTTATTTATTTTTATTCATTTTTATTTATTTATTTTTATTCATTTTTATTTATTTATTTTTATGTATTTTTATTTATTTATTTTTATTCATTTTTATTTATTTATTTTTATTCATTTTTTTTAATTTATTTTTATTCATTTTTATTTATTTATTTATCAGTGTGTGTGCGTGACAATCTACATGTGTAGTGATTGATTCATTCATTCTATCATTCATTCATTCATTCATTCATTCATTCATTCATTCGTCATTCATTCATTCATTCATTCATTCATTCGTCATTCATTCATTCATGCATTTATTCATTCGCTTACTCAATCACACACTCACTCACTCACTAACTAACTCACTCACTAACCCACCCACCTAGAATACGAACTTTGTCACCGATAAATCTGGATCGACAAGAGATTTTTCTCATCAAGAAATGTTGTACTGTCGAGGATTTAATCATTCGGTCTTAAAGCTTATTAGCCTTATGGAGCTAGCATCTGAAGGGGGGGGGGGGGGGGGAGTAAGGTTAATCAATGAAAAAAAGGATATATTTAAGAATTTTTCTACACGCTACTGTTAATGCAAATTTATTTAATTAATTTTAATATAATAAAACAACATTTGAACTATATTTTCTGAAAATTTCAATACAAAATATAAATAAATAAGCCATTGGTAGTAAATCTTTTAAGGCGCCTCAAATAAAGTAGTCCTGCGGTGACCTCTATAACTCATCACTGGATAATCTGAAATCAAGAAATCAAAATGATTTTATTATTTAATAAGTTTTTCGAGGTAATGCTGTCTAGGTTTTGGTTTATTGATGTGTTATTTTTTGGTAATACTTGGAAGTCACAACATCGATTTTTGTTAAAATAAATCGGCAGATTTGTTATTGTAAAATAAATAATAATTATAAAAAAGAAACTCGACAACGTTACCTTATAATTTATGTGTAGAAATAGTGTACAAACTTTCAAAAGGATCGGTGCAGTAGGTTTCGAGTTACAGAGGTCACTGACTATTTTTTTAGGCGCCTGCAAAGATTTGCTGCCAATGGCTTATTTATTCATATTTTGCATTGAAAATTTCAGAAAATATAGTTCGAATGTAGTTTTAATATATTAAAATCAATTAAATAAATTTGCATTAACTATAGCGTGTAGAAAAATTCTTAAAAATATGCTGTTCTTTCACCGAATTAACCTTACCCCCCCTAAGAGGAAACAGTATCTACTGTCCTTGTCTAATCACATTTTTGTTAGTTACTATAAAAATAGTTAGATAATTGAAAAACTAAGAGTTGACGCCAATTCGTCTTAAAATAAGGAATATTTTGAGACCTGCAAAAGTAGTGAACATTATTTCATTTTCGAGAAAATGTCGGAAAGCAAAAATTGAGGTTAGATTAATATAAAAAAAAGGTTAGATTAATATAAAAAAATATAAAAAAATTAATTTTTTTTATATTTTGAAACTAAATCTTAACCTTTTTTCTTAATAATGAAAGAGATTACACAAGAAAATTTGAGTTCATAAGCGGTTTTAATTTTTTTTTTAGTATTTCCGTTACTATCTAAAAGTTAATGATTTTCAATATTTTCGAAACAAAAGAAATTAAATAAAACATTATTTATAAAGCTACCTAGAGACATATTGATAAAAGTTTAAATAAAAATTTTGGCATCGAAATATTAATAATAAAATGCATGATTATTGTGTAAATAAAAAATTAGAAACTTAATTTAGCTATAGAATTTCTTTAGAACCATTTTTTTATTTAATTTTTTAACTCCCACCTGTGAATTCAAATGATAAAGCACATGAGAAATTAGACGTGACGATAGTTCATAATTTAATATGCTTTCTCATCTGATGTCTCGTGTAAGATCGCTCATGAGATATCATGTGTGAATTTTCAGTAGGGATAACCTGACAAGAGCAGCACTGAATTGGGCAGGAATCGTGAGACAAAGAAATAAAGAGTCGAGAGGTTCCGTGTACTAGTTAAGGCTTTATTCAGCGATGTATGCTTCCTTTCTGAAGGCTGCACGCTGATGGCGCTAATGTGCCCACGACGCTGAAAGCGGCCACGGCGCCTTGCTTATACAAAGTTGAAGAGGCAGGGGCACAATATAAGGAAGGAGGGAAAGTATGAAGAACGTTATTTCTAACAAATACTTACATCTAATAACATCTGTACATTAGATTTAACACAATATAAAAATATCAATTCTTCCATTACCGAACCATATCTTCACTTGGCAACACTCAACTCGACGAAAAAATGAATAAATTACTGCAAAAGCTTTTGACACGTCTATGCGTATCGGGTCTGTGGGCTTTGAGTGTGTGGGGTTTTTGTTTATGGGTTCTGGATTTATTGGTTTCGGGGTTATCGGTTTTGTATCTATGGATTTTAAGTGCTTGGATTTTGGATCTATGAGTTTTGAGTTCATGGGTTCATTGGTGTATGGGATTATTGTTGTACAGGTTTAGGAGTTTTGGCTCTGTGTGTTTTGGGTTCAAGGCTTTTGGGTCTATGGGTTTTGAGTGTGTGGATTTTGGGTCTTTGGAATTAGGGTGTACGAGCTTTGAGTGTATAGGTTTTGGGTGTATGGCTTTTGTGTGCATGGGTTTTGGATTTATAGGTTTCGATTTTATGTGTTTTGGGTTTATGGGTTTGATTTCAAGGTTTAATGTTTTGAGGTAAATGGGTTTCGGGTTTATAGGTTTTGGAGTATGATTTTTCGGAGTATCGGTTTAGGGTGTACGGGTTTTCGGTCTATAGGTTTTGGGTTTATGGGTTTCGGGTGTATCAGTTTTAGATGTATAGATTTTTTGGTTTTCGTGTTGTGGATGTATGTGTTTTGGGTCTATTGACTTTGGATCTATGGGATTTGGGTTTTTGGATTGGGGTGGATGAGTTTTTTGTTTATAGTTTTTTAGTTCATTGGTTTTCGTTTCAAGGTTTAAATGTTTCGGGTATATGGGTTTTGCGTTTATGGGTTTTAGGAGGGTTGTGTAACTTTTTTAATTTAAAAAAAGTAAAGATATTAGTTAAGAAATATCAATACTAATTCAGTTATGTCAAGAGTTACTTACTGGAAAAATAATAAAGTTGAAAGTTAAGTTAACAATTAAAAGTTAAAAGTTAATTTAGCGGTTAATTTTATTTAAAACTAATTATTATTGTCAATATGAGATATAAAATTTATTTTTTATCTTAATGAGTAGTAAAATATTTTTTTATAATTCTAAATTTTGTAATTAATTTTATATAGAACAATTCATGTCCTTTTAATTATTTTACCTCCAGACTTTAATTAATGAAAATATTTGTATCTGTAATCTAATAATTCGTGCACAATTGAATAGTGTATCATCATCATGTATATCATTTGTATTTATTTTTATGATAACTTATGGTTATATATATATATATATTTAATGTTGTTTTCGATGATAACTTTTGATTTTAAACAATACGAATTATATATACGAAGAGAAAATTTTATTACTACTTTGTTGATAAAGCACCGGTTTTAACGTAATGCTCCTTACGAGAAATGCGCATTAATATTTCAGATAGAATAACTTAAATTATTATAATAATAGATGTAATGGCGTTGTGTGTGTATATATATTAACAAAGTCGTAATAAAATTTTCTCTTCGTATATATAGTTCGTATTTTTATAATTATAAGTTATCATCGAAATCAACAGTATTAATATATATACATCGTCGTTCGTCATTATAATCATGCATGTTATACAATCTAACATCAACAATGAACGGTCATCGTTATGTAAACCGTACTGTGACACGTCAAAGGCGAAGTTTTTTTTCAATAGAAGAAACTGAACAAATTAATTGAATTTGTTAATTTTTATTAAATAAGTCTTAGACGATATAATAGTATTTTTTTATCATGATTTTAACAATTACTTACATAGAATAACAGGCGGTTTAAAGTTTCTTCTCTAAAAAGTGCACACTTCGTTGGTGCAGGTAATTCCGGATGACACAACGATACGAAACAAAAAAAATATGTTATCTTGATCAGTATAAGTGTATCCGAATCAAAATTTTCCTCATAAATAAAAAAATTGAAGAGATGACGCTCATTAAACATTAGATATAGAAAAAATACTTTTCCATATTATTCTACATGTTTGAATGCTCTCTATTTTTCAATTTTTTATTTATTTTTTATTCGGACGATAATTAGACTCATATTAATCAAGAAGATTGTTCTTTTATTTTGTTTCGGATCATTGTGTTACCCGGAATTACAAGCACCAGGTTTTCTTAAAGAAACATAATATCAGATATAATATTATTTTTTATTGATTAAATAAAAAATAATATTATATAGCTTATGGCTTTTTTAAGGGGTAACACCAGTCTAAAATTTTCAAAAAATCGATTTTTTGGCTTAAGGGGTTATATTCCCCGAATTTTTTTGTTTTTTTTCCATTTTCTTTTATTGGCTTAAATCTTGCCAAAACAATCCTAGAATCAAAATCTACAACGCCCAAGTACCGATTTAAACTCAAAATTTTTTTAAATTAATTTTTTCCTAACAGCTTTGATGCTCCAAAATCACAATTTTCGCTTATTTTAGCGATGCTCGCTTTTTTGAATTTCGCGGCTTTGAAAATTAGTAGAAGTTACCTACGATCGATATCGTGTTTTAAATTTGAATTATAGAGGTCGCTACATGGCATTACGACGGTTACAGCGTCTTTACAGCACGTGCTTACTCACACTTGCCCTGTGTTTAGTGGATCAGCCGTTCTCGTTGTTTACGTTGTTATTTTGAGTTTTGCTTTACTTTTTAACTGTGAATTATATTTACAAGTACTTAATTATGAGTAAAAAGGTGTACAGTGGCTGCAAAGGCAGTAAATCAAGAAGTACAAGTACAAGACGGAGTAAAATTAGTAATCGACGCCCACCTAACCGCCATTTGTTCGAAGGCGACTCGGAGCACGTTAGTATCTCGGCTAAGAAATTGAAAACTACTGATTTAGACCGTGACCGCGATGTTAATAATAATTTCGGCTACTGTTTCATCAATTTTTTCGCTGTATTTACTGCTCTTTCTGAATTAGTAGTACGCAAAAAATGTAATGGTGACGTGCGGTTTTTAGAGTCGAACAAGCGTGGACTAGGCTTCAAAATTATTGTGTCTTGTTCGAACTGTGGTGATGCTGATATTAACAGCTGTCCTGTAATAAATGGTCGTGCTTATGAGATCAACTGCCGTATTATTTTAGCTATGCGCATCATAGGCATAGGCATCAACGGTATAAAAAAGTTCTGCTCTATGATGGATCTTGCAAAGCCTGTTTTTCAAACAACTTACAGTAAGATCATATCTAATATCGCCACTGCTACTTCATCTGTTCGAATTATATCTATGAAAAAATCAGCGATTAAAGAAAAAGAAATTTCTATCGAACGAGGTGAAAAAGAAGGTCTCACGGTGTCAGGCGATGGATCTTGGCGAAAGAGAGGGTTTACGTCTTTGTTCGGATTGGTGACTTTGATTGGTTGGTACACTGGCAAGGTATTGGATGTGTGTGTAAAATCTAAGTACTGTAAAGTGTGTGAATATTGGCAAAAAAAAGAAGGTACTGCTGAATACGAAGAGGTATACCCTTCACACAAACAGAACTGTGATGCCAACCATGAAGGTAGTGCCGGGAAAATGGAGATCGACGCAGTTATAGAAATGTTCAAACGCTCAGAAAAACTTCATAATATCAAATATTCGAAATATATCGGCGACGGCGATTCAAAAATATATAAAGGTATAGTCGACTCAAAACCTTATAAAGATTTCATCGTCGAAAAAAAAGAATGTGTCGGACACGTTCAGAAGTGCATGGGAACGCGTCTGCGCAATTTGAAAAAAAACAACGAAAGGTCTTGGCGGCCGAGGAAAGTTGACCGGAAAGTTAATTGATGAACTTTCTATTTATTACGGACTTGCTATTAGGAGAAACTACGATTCAGTCGAGAAAATGCGGAATGAAATTTGGGCAACGTTACTTCATAAAATGTCGACGAAGGAGAATACACAGCACGAGAAGTGTCCCATCGGAGTAGACTCTTGGTGTTCTTGGCAGCGCAGTACAGCGCTTGGTACACTTGCAATGTACGAGCACAAGAGTCTTGCAATGTACGAGCACAAGAGTCTTGCAATGTACGAGCACAATGCATGAGGATGTTTTTAACGCAATAAAACCCATTTATAATGAACTCAGCTCCGACAACCTTCTTTCACGCTGCTTGGGTGCGTATACTTAGAACAATAACGAGTTGTTTAATGCTGTAGTGTGGTCAATTGCTCCAAAGACGGTGTCAAGCGGTAAGACTATGGTTGACATTGCGACTGACGTAGCCGTTATTATCTTCAATGACGGCTTCTCGGGTCTGTTTGCCGTTTACGATGCTCTTGGGTTGACTGTTGGACCAACCATGTACGAGTTTTGCGTGGAAACGGACGCCAATCGCGTCAAAACCGCTGAGCATCGTATGTCCGATATCGCGAAAGAGGCCAGGCGCAGCTTTACATCAGGCAAAAAAAAGAAGAAGAGGAAATGAAGGCCCTGAAAGGACGATTATATGGTGCAGGGATAGCAGACTGAAGGTAAAAAAATTATTATGGACTATATTTTTGCGATTCTTAAGATTTATAGCATTTTGAAACTTCAAACGTGTTTTTCTCGAAACCATGAATTTAAAATCGGCAAGCAGTAGAACTCAAAAAGTTTACATCCGATTGACTTAAAATTTTAAAAGTAGCTTCATTGTTTGATTATCTAGTGAAGTATACACGATTTTAGCGATTAATTAACAAGAAAAAAAGTTATAAACAATTTAAGTCGATTTTTTTCGTTACGATACTTTGGACCCTTAAAAATCATATCAAATTGGTTTTATACAGAAATAAAATTTGAAAGAGGTCCAATTCTCGATTTTGCCGCAGCGCCTCGGAGCGCGCCGTGACGGCTGAATCAGCCACCACGGCGCGCTCTGATTTATCGACTATGTAGTGCTCCTACCTGTCCAAATTCTATTGCTTATGGTCATTGTGGTTCCTCAGAAGTCCACCAGGGTGTACTAACACTGAATAGAAGTGTGTGTGTGTGAACTAGTACAGCTGCCAAGCGACGCCGTGCAGACGCTTTATTTTCTTTCCGTACATTTTCGTTCAAATATTAATAACGTGTTTTGTTATTGTAAAAGTTTTCGAATAAACAATATGAGTTCGAGAAAAGTCGTGTATTGTGACAAAAAACCGGCCAAGGAGGAAGGAGTAGTGCAAAAAGACCGAGAATATCAAACCGACGGCCGCAAAACCGTTACGAGCTGGAGAAGCCAAGCCTGGAGAATGTTAGTACATCGGCTAAAAAATTATCAGATGTAAACTTCGATGATTTTGAAGTAAATGAAGGTTTCGGTTACCGAATTCTGAATTTTATAGCAGTGTTCTCCGCGATATCGCAAGCTCTTGTATGTAAAAATTGCAAATCCGATGTAACGTTCACCGAAACTGGAAAGCGAGGCTTGGGTTTCAAAATTGTGATTTCCTGTAAAAACTGTGATCAGATTACTATTCCTAGTTGTCCATTTATTGAGAAAGGATATGATATTAATCGCAGAATTGTTCTTGCCATGCGATTACTAGGAATAGGATTGAATGGCATTATAAAGTTTTGCGCCTTCATGGATCTCCCGCGGCCAAGTTTTCAATCGTTTGACGATACAGTTGTTAAGAAAATTGCAATTGAAGCAGAAGCTGTTTGTAAGCTCAGTATGAAAACTGTAGCTAAAAAAGAACCAGAAAAAACTGACGATCCAAATAGCATTACTGTATCTGGTGATGGTTCGTGGAGGAAGCGTGGTTTTTCATCTCTTTATGGGTTTGTTTCACTTATCGGCTGGTATTCTGGTAAAGTAGTCGATGTTTTGGTGAAATCTAAATATGGCAAAGCTTACGAATTTTGGAAAACCAAAACTGACACCATCGAGTTCAAGGAGTGGAGCCAAACTCACAAAGATGAATGTCAAGTGAACCACGTTGGCTCCGCAGGATAGATGGAAGCAGACGCCGTCATCGAAATGTTCCAGCGCTCAGAATCTTTGCACAATTTGAAGTACGCTAATTACGTGGGCGACGGAGATTCAAAAACCTTCAAAGGAATCATAGATTCTGAGCCCTACGAAAAGTTCACCGTAAACAAAAGTTTATAAAGCGATTTCGCCAATTTATAAAGAGTTAAGCACTGACGATCTACTTACGCGTTGCTTAGACGGCTTCACACAAATTAGCAACGAAAGTTTCAATGCGACTGTCTGGTCTAAGGCTCCAAAATCTTTCTCTAGTGGCAAACACGTGCTCGATACCGCAGTATATATTGCTGCAGGTATCTACAATGATGGCCTTTTAAGTGTCATGAAGCTGATGCAACACTTGGGCTTGACAATCGGACCGAATTGCTATAATTTCTGCGTGGAGGCGGACGCGCGTCGCATCAAGTTTTCCGAGAGATCCCTAACAGACGAAGCCAGAGAGGCCCGGATGTCCTTAAAATCAGACAGGAAGGAAGAGGAGGAGTCAGACATTAATAGAGATGGCCAAATGTACGGTGCAGGCATCGCAGATTAGAGGTATACAAAAATTTCAAGGATTTATATGCTCCGAAAACTTTAAACGCGTTTTCTCGAAACGGGTTTTTTCAAACTGGGCGTACTCATAGCTTCAACACCATTGCATGGCTCGACTAGCAATTTTCACAGTAGCTTAACAGATATATTCTCCATCGAAGTACGTAGCCGTTTTTTGATATTTTGAAAATTACTTGTTTTATTAACAATTTACTACTCTTTTTTTAGTCGAGAATTCATACGTTTTGTTCAGAAGTGCACAGATTCTACAAAAATTGGAATAAAAAAAATTCTACCTACTTCGATAGCTATTAGTATGTAGCTTCAGAAAATTTTTGGTTTTTTGTTCCAGTTCTCACGGTTTTCGAGGAATTGGTGCGCCCGTGGAGCACCTTCAAAAAAATATTTTTTCGCAGATCTGCTGTAGCGCCGCCATTTTGTACAAAAATCATAAAAAAAAATTTTTTTCATACATCAATATGTGTTAAATGAACCATCTAAATATGAATACTATTCCTTTTCCCATAATCCCAGAATAAATTGTCACAATTAGGCCTTTTTTCTGCCTCTAGAGTGGTGTTATCCCTTAATAAACAATAAAAATTTCAATTGAATCATCCGATGCTTTCTATCAAAAATATTTCTTCAAATTCATCTATTTTTGCACACATTTCCAATTCTTACAAAGAAGTTTAAAATGTTTTTTCTCGAGAATCGACCTTAAATATAAAAATTTATATAATAACTTGTTTACACGTTACAATATGGTAAATGTTATACTATGAAAGGATGGTACTTCAAGTGACAACAAAATTTTTTTATGAATGTTTCGGTATTGCAAAATTAGATATTACTAGAGTTCCATTTTATAAAAGATCAAAAACTTTTTTTCATCCGATTGTAATTAAAAAGACATAATTTTGATCATTGAACTATTTCAGTGGGACTTCGTCATATAAGTATTAAGAAATAATCAAAACCCACAAAGTTACAGCCAATAGTTTATTGTATTTTTGTAAGTATGTGGTAACTCTTTTTATAGTTTTTGGCAACTCTTAAAGTACTTTTCTTTAAAATTATAAACATTTCTCATATTCTAATATCCGATATAAAAACAGTGACGACTGTTTGGAACTCAATAAATCAGAAAATTGTGAAAGTAAGAAAAAAGAGGGAAAATAAGGAGGGAGGTGAGGGGTAATGTGATAAAATTAAAGCAGGCGGCACTTATGTATAGTACATATGTCTAAATATATAATTATGAGTTTGTATGTGTAGTTATTATGTTTGATTTGTACGACTATCGAAAAAGTCGTGTAACGCAATTAATTGGAAAAGTACAAAATTAAAATAAAATATCGCTAAAAGCGAAATGCTGTGCTTTTCGTATAAGGTACTCACAAGTCTTTAACGAATGAGAATATAAGGGGACTATCAATAGCTTATAAGGGGAGAAGAATTCCATAACAAATAAACACAATAAATCTAAATATATGTTTTATATTAGTACAAGTGAAGTATGTGGATGGTATATTGTATGTTTTCACGTTTCATGGACAGACTAAACCCATTCGAAAAACTAATGAGAGAATCGTTCAAATTTGATACCAAACTTGTAAAAATTTTTGGGAATCATAAAAGCCTTTACAAGGAGTGTGCACAACCTGCAGGAAACGAAGTGCGGTGACACATTGGAAGGTGTCTTCTGGTACCCAAAAATGAAGCCTAGTACCAGTAGTGATTTCTAATAGGCCATTGTTGTCCAGATACGAGGTAATTTATTTCAAATATTCGTTATTTTAATGAAAAAAGGTACCTCTTCTTCTAACGATATTTCTAGAAGATTTTATTAGAGATAAATGACTGAAAATATAATAAAAATCAGGTAAAAGGCCTAATAAAAAAAAGGTATAATAAAAATTATGTAAAAATGAAGATGTTGACCGATACTTTAATAAATATGGTATTGAAAATAGTTATTTATTGTGACGAGTAGGATCAAGATTCTGAGGCTATACAACAGTAATATGTAAGATATTACTAAGTATATACAGCACAAATATTTCCAGAATGACTGCTTTTAAACATAACAAGGTTACTGGACTAGTAAAAATAAATTCTGTTTTTATGTTTAACCGAGGCCTACCCCCTTAAATTCGTTAAATTTCCAGGTATTTTCAGTAACCATTCCAAGTGTAATTCCAAGGTGGGCATGCCTGATATGTGGTGGAGAACGTTTATTGGTGTGGTTATTAGGCACCCCAAGGATTTTCTGATGGCTGAAATTTGTAAAACATTCAGTTTTTGTAGATGCGGCGAAAGACTTAACAGCGTGGTGCGCGGCACGGAAGCTATCACGATAATGGTCTTTCTCCTCGGCCGCGGTGGCCTGCTGCCGTGTCGCTTCTCGTGCGTACTTGTTAAAGCGCGTATCTATTAGATGGAGTCACCTGGCCTATTCATGCTCTTCGCTGTATTACTCGCGAGTTATTCGCGGCTCGTTACACCCCCCCCCCCAGACGATGCTTACCTCGACAAACAGTTTCTGTCATCCGGTAACCAATGACGCGAAAGCGAACGTGAAATCGGGTGTGAAGGGTCTGGGATTAAAGCATGTCGCCGACCACGGGGTAATTTCTGCATCTTTTCATTTTTATTTGGTTCCTTCTATTACTTGAACCTCATTCCTCTTTCTTCTTATCCTTTGGTTTTCCTTCTGGGCTGCTCCACTCCTCCATGATGCGAGCCTGGACCTTGCCCATATTCGGATATTTGCAGGGATGGCGCACCCCTAGTTTACGACAGATCCTGCAAAACCGGATCTTTCTGGTTCCTGGGGGATACGGTGTCCGCTGAGAAGTCTTCCACCTCTCGATTTCAGAGGTGGAGCTGGGGCGCTTTTTTGGACCAGTCTCCGCAGGTGTCTAAGATGAAGTGCTGGGTTGCAGGTGAGTCTCTTATGTAACCTTGCTGGCCTCGGCTCTCCCTATTACTTCTTGGGGCCATAGCAGGCTATCCGCGGTCTCTGCTGCGGCTCTATTGCGGGCCACAAATTCACCGCGACAATGGCTTCATCGGCCTCTTCTCGTTGCAGCCTCTCCTTTTTTTCTGTCAACCACTCGGGAATATGATCCGAGAGGCGATCTTTGATCTTTGAACTCGCTGGATCCCTTGGGGCGGCCGCTTCTGAGGTGCGTCTGTCACGATCGATGTATTCTCCTGCTGGGGGTCGGATCTTGCGGCCCTCACGACGTATACCGTTTTTCGGAGTCGACCCCATTTCACTTTGGGTGCATATCGCGTGACGTCATCGGGCGGCGTTGTCCCGGTGAGGTCGCGATGAGCATTGTTTCGCAGACGGCTGGAGGGTCTCTACCGCGTTCTACTCCTGCGGTTCCCTCGGGGGTCGTTCGTCTCCACATCTGCGTTCTTCGGAGTGTTTGACGTTTCTTCTAGTGGAAGCCGGGTATGAATGTCATCAAGTCTTCGGCCTGGGCTATTTCTTCTATTTGTCCCATGGGACCGAAGAGTTTATAAGACTTAGCTCCGCGTACGGCTGTCACAATGAAAGGTCTTGCATACTTGGATACTAATTTCGCCGTGACGCCTTGGTGTGCCGAGGACAAGGCTCTGTTTTTCCGCCAGACAATATCTGCTAGCAGAAAAACTGCCACACGGCGCCCGGCATCGTCATATTTCGCCTGCCTGACCCGTTCGGTCTTGGAACACAGTGCACATTGTTCCTGCGCTGCGCGCAGTCTCAGCTTACGTGTATTCCAGACTCGCAGTAATTGTTGCTGCGCGGAGTCTGACGTGGAACTCTCCTTTTCACGTCTTAAGGTGCGAGAGGGCGTTGGTTGCCTGCCGTAGTTCAGCATTGCCGAACTGAAACCGGTAGAGCTGTGCTGGGCTTTGTTCAATGCAAACACCAGCTCCGGCAGATTTTCGTTTTAAGTCTTGTGGTTCTCCGTCAAGTAGAACGCGATCATTGTATTTAAGGTTTTATTCTCCCTTGCCACGGGGTTTACTCTAGAGCAGTTTGGGGGGGAGGCGAGGGGTCGTGGTATGGTAAATCATCGACTGCCTTATTCTTGAATTCTGTGCCGTTGACGGAATGGAACGTTTCTGGTGCTCCGAATCTCATCACGATCTTCTCATGGAAATCCGTTTCTATTGAATAGATTCTGGAATACCAAGATGTATTTGTAGTCCCCCCTAATGCGTGGAAATTGTCCGACAATATTGCTGGCTACGATTTGCCATGGCCTTTCTATGAATCGTACGTTCATCCTCCCGATGAGCGATTTCTAGACTACCTTACGCTGACAGCATACCATGCAGCCGCGGACATATTTCTATACGCGTGTGAACATGTGTGGCCAGTAGTACTGGTGTAACACTCGGGCGAATGGTCTCTCTCGCTTATGATGCCCTCGAGCTCTTCGTCGGGTTTATGGTGGTATAAGATTCCTCCAACGATTTTCCAGTATGGGTTCTTCCGAGGATTTGTTGCCGTCTTACTCAGGGTGGCCAGGTACCACTTAACTCCAGTATCTGCCGACCAACTTAGGAAAACTATTGATGTCTCCTCCTCTTCATACATCGGGGATAATGCATCAGGTACATAATTCAATGCACCCTTCTTGTGGATCACCTCGTGCTCATGACCTTGCCAGACGGCCGGTGGGGGCTTTCAGGTTACATAGCCACGATACGTTCGGGTGATCCGCCACCACACGAAAACGGTATCCCTCGACTTATAGGCGAAACTTTTCAATCGCCCCAGACATTCGCGTTCGGGCACGCTGTAGTTCCACTCTACCGAATTCAAGGTTCGGCTGGAGAATTTTAGCACTCTCTCCCCCTCCTTGGTTTCCTGTAGAAGCACTACACCAATTCCGGTATTGCTAGCGTCCGTTTTTACTGCAAACTATTCATCTGGCAAAGGACTCTGGAGGACAGAATCTGAGGCGATGAGCGCCCTCAGCTTGTCGAATGCATTTTGTTGATCTTACAGCCAATCGTACTGCTGGTTTTTCCTCAGAAAACGAGTCAGGGACTCAGTCAACGTTGCGTAGTCTTTCATGAACCTCCAATACCATGAAGACATGCCCAGGAAACGTCCTAACTGTTTCAAATTCTTGGGTGCGTGGTGGTTCATTACAGGCTCGATCTTTTCCGGATCTGGCCTCATTCCGTCTCGGTTAACCAGAATTACCAAATATCGGGCGTCGGTTTTCCAAAATATGGACTTCTCCCAATTAATTATCAATCATATAGCTTTCAGCCTTTCCAGGACCAGTTTTAGTAGGCGTTTGTGATCCTTGTATGTTTCAGTGATTATGATGATATCATCCAGATATCCAACGCGTGGCTCCAAATCCGAACTGAGAACTATGTCGATGGATCTCTGACCACATTTAAGTTGTCCTCTCCTTCGTGGGAAAACATGCCCATTTGCAAAAATGCGCTAGTTCCCCTCGTAATTGCTTTATATTCGACTGGGGGAGTTATCGATGAAGTCGTACGTCCTTCTGGACTATACGCCGATCTCCGCGGTTATTCGGTCTCTCTTCTCTCTTCTGAGACAATCGAATTCAGTTGACTATTCCATTCGGCCTCGCCTGCAGGAGAGGGCTCGTTTGGACGTGGATGGACATCCATTTCCTCCCTTGACACTTCAGTGCCGGTGGTGGCAGGCACTGCAGAGATCGTATATCCTTCTGGATGATTAGTCGGTCTCTGCGGTTGTGCGGACTCCTCCCCTTCTTCTGAGGTGCTGGAACTCGATCGCCCGACTAATCCTATCTCGCTTACGGGAGAGGAAGCGTCTAGGCTTATGTGGGTGTCCTCTTTCCCCGTCGATGGTTCAATGTCGATGGGAAGAGTTGCTGCGGAGACTGTGCTTACTTCAGGAATGACCACGGTCCTTAGTGGCCACTCCCAGCTTCGTTTCCCGAGCACTCGAGGGCATAAAGCCCAATTCCTCGCAACCGAAGCATTTCAATAGATGCGTGGGATCGAACTTTTTCTTATTTCCCCCTGGCGTTCCACCAGGGCGGTCCGACATAGAGTTATCTCGCCCACTCATAGGTGGCGATTTGCTTGACTTTCGTGCTTCGTTAGGCCTCTGGGGTATTTTCAGTCCCCCTTTCCCTTGATTGTTCCTGGGCCGAAAATTTTCCCTTTTATCCGGTCGTTGCAGGTGCCCCTGGGTTGTCTTGTAGGCCAGCTCGGGCATCAGTTAAGCTTCTGGCGTCGGTGGTAGACGATACGCTTTATCGTGGTCCACCGTTTTCAATCGTCAGACATGGCGTCAAGCAATGTTTCAACACTGGTAACGTCGGACCTCCTGACGATTTTTCTGTAGATCCAATCGCATATTCCTATGCAACAATCCAGTTCTTGAGTTTCCTCTAGTCGTGGATATAACTTGTTCATAATACCTATTAAACCCGTAAGGTAATCTCGTACCAGTCCATCTGGTACTTGCATCCGCATATAGGCTTCACTCAGCTGCCTTTGCTGGTATTGACGGTTCGTGCCGTACCAGTACCCGGCCGAAGCGGTGAAGTCTCTCCAAGCCTTCCACTTCATTTTATTGTTATGGTACCTGGTTGCTGCTGTATCGGTGAAGAGATTCAACAGTTCTGCCAGGAGTTCGTCGTTCGCAAAGTTGGCCAGGGTATTGCAGTCGTCAACTCTCGCGAGGAAGGCCTCTATGCTCTGGTCTTTGTTGCCAGAGAACTTGACGTTCCACTTCCTGACTGTTGACCGACGTCATGTGAATTGCTGCCGAATCATGTTGCCTAGTCGAGGCTTCCTGACCAGTGCC
The DNA here is from genome assembly GCA_949152435.1 of Gastracanthus pulcherrimus. Taxonomy (NCBI): domain Eukaryota; kingdom Metazoa; phylum Arthropoda; class Insecta; order Hymenoptera; family Pteromalidae; genus Gastracanthus; species Gastracanthus pulcherrimus. The sequence goes on from OX424572.1 coordinate 146,539,633, forward strand.
TTGGATTCGACATATCAAGAGTCCTTCTTCCCTTGACAGGTGGAAAATAGTGTTTCTTGGGTTGGCGACTCAGTGTTTGGCCGTTGGATGCTTGGTTTTCTTGCTGATAATTTGTTGTAGTCGACACTCGGCTGCCTTCCCGCCTCCTCACCCCCCTCTCCATCAACCCCAAGCGCCATTTACCAGAAGCGGATGCTCCTCACTGCCGTCAAGTGCTTTTACATGCGTATCGTTGAACAACGGATACGTGTCCTGGAAGTTCACAGAACGTCTACTTTCATCATTCCTTGTGCTGGACAGCAATTGCTCTTTCTTCAAGACTTCGACTTGTTGTCTGAGCGATCTGATTTCCTGGATCAACTATGCTAGAGCGAATGAAATTTCTTTCCTGGTCTTTTTCCCTTCCGACGTTCTCCGGTGGTTCACGCAGCGACTGTTCCAGGTTTCTGCGGACTTCTGTATCCAACAGCAGTGTGTCCAGTCGGTGGTCTTTTGATTCACCGGTGTCGGTACCATCGTCAATATCTGTCGCGATAGTAGCATCGAATAAACTGTTGTCGTAACCGTGCTCGGTTATTGATGGCTTTCCTATCTGTTTCCTGGTCTTCGACGAAATCGTTGGCCGAGTAACTTCGAGCAGCCAATTTTGTAACCGGTTGGCACGCAAGAAGTAACTCCTTTCTATCGTCAGCTTCAGCTGTGACAGAGTCTGTTCGAGTGCTTGGCCGTTTAATTCCATTATCCACGGGTTAACTAATTCTGACGTAGATGTCGCCATCCTGTATGATTTGCATGAAATATGACTGAACTTCAGATGTAGTTATCTCTATTTTTCCTTTCTCTACAAGTTTGCGTTATTTTGAAGTGTGTGCCAGGGTATTTTTCAATTCGGTGGCACAAGAAAAAATTCGTAATTAAATTTTTTTGTTGGAGCTGAGTGTACGATTTTCGCAAATTCAAGTATTTTCGTATACGCAATTTTCGCTTTCTAAATGTTTCGCAACTAAGATCAATCACGGGTATACCTTCGATAAAATTTTTATTATAAAATTTTAATTCGAAAGTGTGTGCAAAATTTTTCAGAAATGAATAATAAGTCTTTCATTCTCTTACCTTTTCTGTTTTAATTGCTTTTAATGAAAAAAAATCTAAAAATTCTAAAATTAAAACAATCAACCTTTCACAAATAGGGTAAAAAATATTTCTAATTTTTAAGCAGCACCTTTTTAAAATATGATTGCTTTATGTCAAAGAAAATAATATTCTGAAAAAACAGCAGAAAAATTCATTTTCCAAAAGAAATTTTAATTTTGGAAATGTTCGTTTTTAATAAAAACTGTGACCATGTAACATTATTTCTCGATTCATTAATCGGAGATCTTATATACAAGCGCTTTGCTATCCTATTTTTGACAAAAATTTGACACCCGATTTTGTGGTGAGTCTTCGCGATGCACTAGTTTTCGCCACTCGAATGGAGCGCGAAAGCGAGAAGTCTAATTCAATATCAACGTGAATGTACAGTAGCTTCGTTTATCGACCTACTCGATACTGGAAGTAGGTGGGTTCGGTTATTTAGTAACACCAAGCTTTAACAAATGAATAAACTATATAGTGTCACATGCAAGTACGGCACGACCGTTGCAGAGCACGCCGCAGTAATGAGAGAGGAATTCGAACGGCACACTATTCGTAGTGTGGCCCCTTCGCGTAAGCGCATTTACCCTAGGGCTAGCCCTTACCTCTAAGAAATACAGTGTATTGTTGGAGGACGAAATGCTGCTGCCGGAGCCTCTCCTTTGCTCTCTCTCTCTCTCTCTCTCTCTCTTTCATTCTCTCTCTCTATTTCGTTCTCGCTTGCAGCTGCCTCTCTGCTTTCGTTGCTCGAGGCTTCTCCCACCGCATGGCAGCTTTTCCTTCTCGTCCATTTCTGCTGGTGGTGGTGGGGCTTTCACCTCCATCAATAGCTTATATCATCTACGCATACCAGACTTAAGGGGACAGGCCTGGGTTAAACCCAAAAAAAATTTTTTTATTACGAGTCTTGAAAACTTTCTATGTTTCAAAGCAATTATTATGAAAATGTATATGATATCAATATACAAAAATATTTTAAACTTTCCCGTTGTAAAATCTCAAAATCTTGATCCTATACGTCACAATAAACCAGTATTTTCAATACCATTTTTATTAAAGAAACTTGGTTCCTCACACAATCCTAGGTGACGTGATGAACGAAAATTTTTATTTTCGTCGGTTATTCGACTCCTTTTGATATGTGTTACGAAAAGAGCGTCGCACTTATTCGTTAATAATTTTTTTGATTATTTTTTATGGAAATAAAATTAAGTTTTTGAAAATTTGTTTTTAAATATTTCTGAAAAAATTGATTGGATCTACAAAAAAGAATAATAAACAAAATTTTAACAAAAAAGTGATCTGCTCATTTTATAACACATATCAAAATCAGTCGAATAAACGTCGAAAATTTTTTTTTGGTTTATAATGTCACCTTGAAACGTGTGAGGAACAAAGTTTCTTTAATAAATATGGTATTTGAAAATAGTGATTTATTGTGACGTGTAGGAACAAGATTTTAAGGTGTTACAGTGGTATAATTTAAGATATTATTCATCATTGATAGCATCAAATTTTTCAGAATGTTTTCTTTTAAACATAAAAAGTTTTCTGGACTCATAATAATGGCCTTTCGTCTTCGCCGCGTCGGCTTGCTGCCGTCTCGTTTCTCATGCATACCTATTATAGCTCGCGGCTGATAGATGGTATCACCTGGCCTATTCATGCTTCACGCTGCATTACTCGCGAGTTGTTCGCGGCTTGTTACAATTAATAATAACAAATATCAGTGTTTTATTTTTCATTTACGCTAATCAAGTCGATTTGAAAAAATCTTGAGGAAACGTCGGGAGAATGTTACAATAAGTATTTGTGAATTTTGTGGTCGTATTTCAACTTATTGTACCATAGGTTATGGAAATATATTTTATTAATATTTCAAATATTAATAAATACTTGTCTTTTATTGTTTATTTGTGCTAATCATTTCTATTTGGCAAAGGTATTAATTATAACAAATATCAATGTTTTATTTTTTATTTACTCTAATCAAGTCTATTTCGCAAGAACTAGATGAAGGGTTAGGAGAATGTTACAACAAATATTTGTAAGTTTTTTAGACATGATTTGACGAATCTTACCATGAGCTATGCCAGATGATATGTTGTTTTGTTAATACGAGGTCTGTCCCAAAAGTATCCGACCTACGTTCATATCTTCGCGCGGAGAGACTCAGGCGACCTCTGGAGGGTACAAACGTCACCAGCAACTCCTAACCTTCTCGTCAGTAGCCTGAGATACCGATGAAACGCCTTAGTTCCCGCGCAGCGTGTATTTGTTTACAACGACTTTTTTGCGTTCGTCGCAATTTGCTTATTGCTAAAAATGGCAGAACGAACCGAACAGCGAATTTGCATAAAATTTTGCTTTAATCTCGGTAAAAGTTGTGCGGAAACTATTGAAATGTTGCAAAAAGCCTTTAAAGATGAGTGTATAGGCAAAACATAAATAAAAGAGTGGTATAGGCGGTTCAAAAGTGGCCGCACATCTGTTGACAGTGATCCTCGTTCTGGTCGACCTTCGACGGGAACATCTTCGATTATGAGGGAGTTGTGCACCATGAATATGCCCCTACAGGTCATACAATCAATAAAGAGTACTACGTTGAAGTTTTGAAAAGATTACGTAATGCAATCAGGAGAAAACGACCGCAACTTTGGGAAACCGGTGACTGGCTTCTTCATCACGACAATGCTCCAGCGCACGCATCAAACCTTGTGCAGCAGTATTTATTGAAACACAGTGTTGCGCAGCTCCGCCAGCCTCCATACAGTCCTGATATAGCTTCCTGCGACTTTTGGCTGTTTCCTCGATTGAAAATGCCGCTTAAAGGACATCGATTCGACAATAAACAGACTGTTGAAACTAATGCGACGAATGCACTAAAGGCGATTCCGAAGTCTGACTTTCAAGAGTGCTTTAATAAGTGGAAACATCGATATGAGCATCTTGTTCAATCAAATGGGGACTACTTTGAAGGATGCCACCCCCCGGATGACGAAGAATAAATCAAGCGCTGAGAAATCGAGGTAGGTCGGATACTTTTGGGACAGACCTCGTATTTCAAATTCTGTCAAATATCAGAGTCTTATTTTTCATATACTCGAATCAAGTAGATTCGGAAAAAACGCGTGGAATGGTTGAAAGAATGTTATGATAAATACTTTTGAATTTTTTTGGACTTTTTTGACATATCTTACAATGGGTTATGTTATATAGGAACGGCGATTTATTAATGTTCCAAATTTTGTTATATATTAGTGTTTGAATTTTAATTCAGGATAATCAAATCGATTTAGTAAATACTAAAGGATGAGTCGGGAGAATGTTATAACAAGTATTTGAACATTTTTTACACGTGTTTCCACTTATCCTACCATGGATTAGGCTGGAAGGAACGTAATTCTATTAATATTTCAAATAATAAGAAATAGCTGTATTTTATTTTTCATTTGCGCTAATCAATTTAAGTTGACGAAAACTTGAGAGAAGGTTAGAATAATGTTTTGATAAGTACTTGTAAATTTTTTTGACATCTTTCGACTAATTCTACAATTGGTAATGCCACAAAGAACATCATTTTATTAATATTTCAAATTTTGTCAAAAATCAGTTTTATTATTCTTTTGTACTAATCCATTTGATTTGGCAATAATCAAGTCGATTTGGTAATAAACATGTCGACTTGGTAATAATTAAGTGGATTTGAAAAAAAAAATTAAGGAAGGGTCGAGAGAATTTTATGATAAGGACTTGTGAATCTTTGGACATGTTTTGAAACATCGATCCGTGAGCTGTGCCAGAAGGAACAGAATTTTGCGGGGTTTTAATTAAATTTATCTACCGTGCACGGACGGACTTTCGAATAAAAGACTGTAAGGCTGATAGAAATATCTTTTGAGTAATATGGAATAACATATCAAAATATACGGCAATTGAATTTTTGGTCAAATCTCCAATGCATTCGTCCACTATAGCTATTATTTTGCATATTATAGAGTATATGGCATACATAGGCTTTACATTTCTTATACAACCTGTGCACGAGAATAGGGCGAATGTTTCAAAAGAGCAGGTGGGAGGGGGGGGGGGGGAGGGTGTGATAATAATATTAAAGTAGACAGCACTTATGTAAGGTACGCTTGTCTAAATACATAAATATGTGTTTGTATGTGTAGTTATTATGTTTGATTTGTGCGACTGTCGAAAAAGTCGCACAACGCAATACATCGGAAAAGCGTAAAATGGGAAAATAGATGGGAAATAAAGAGGCGGTATGGGATTTGGGGTGATAAGATTAAAGTATGCGGCACTTACGTATAGTACACGTGGCTAAATACGTAATTATAAGTTTGTATGTGTAATTATTATGCTTGATTTGTACAACAATCAAAAAAATCATGTAATGCAATAAATCGGAAAAGTACAATATTATAAGAAAAGAGGGGAAATACGGAGGGGGAGGGGAATTTATGGTGATAAAATTAAAGTAACCGGCAATTATGTATAGTATCCGTGTCCAGAAACATAATTATGTGTTCGTATGTGTTTGTATGTGTAATTATAATGCTTGATTTGTACGACTGTCACAAAAGTCGTGTAAGGTAGTAACTCGTAAAAGTACAAAGTTCGAAAAAGGGGGAAATAAGGAGGAGCGAGATTGGGTGAGGTGATAAAATTGAAGTAGAAGGCACTTATGTATAGTACACATGTCTAAATACATAAATATATGTTTGTATGTGAATATATTATGATTGATTCGTACGACTATCGAAAAAGTCGTGTGCCCAATAAATCGGAAAAGTTCAAAATTATAAATAAAAGAGGAAAGAAGGCGTAGGGAATGGAGTTGAGGAGATAAAATTAAAATTGGCGGAACTTATGTATAGCACACGACTCGAAATACATAAGTATGTGTTTGTATGTGTAATTATTATGCTTGATTTGTGCCACTATTTAAAAGTAGTGTAACGCAATAAATCGGAAAAGTAAAAAAATAGACAAAAAATAGGGAAATAAGAAGGGGGAGAGCGGGTGAAGTGTTAAAATTAAAGAAGTTATTATGCTTGATTTGTGCGATTGTCTCAAAAGTCGTGTAACGTAGTAAATCGTAAAAGTACAAAGTTCGAAAAAGGGGGAAATAAGGAGGGGCGAGATCGGGTGAAGTGATAAAATTGATGTATAAGGCACTTATGTATAGTACACATGTCTAAATACATAAATATATGTTTGTATGTGAATATATTATGATTGATTCGTACGACTATCGAAAAAGTCGTGTGCCCAATAAATTGGAAAAATTCAAAATTATAAATAAGAGAGGAAAGAGGAAGTGGAGTTGGGGGGATAAAATTAAAATTGGCGGTACTTATGTATAGCACACGACTCGAAATACATAAGTATGTGTTTGTATGTGTAATTATTATGCTTGATTTGTGCCACTATTTAAAAGAAGGGGGAGAGCGGGTGAAGTGTTAAAATTAAAGTAGTTATTATGCTTGATTTGTGCGACTATCGAAGAAGTCGTGTATCGCAAAACATCGGAAAAGTATAGAATGATAAAATAGAGGGGAAATAAGGAGACTGGAGGGGGTTTGGTGTGATAAGATTAAATTATAAGGCAATTATGTATGTATGTACATCTGACTAAATACAAATTATGCTTGATTTGTAAAACTATCAAAAAAGTCATACAATAAATCGGAAAAGTACAAAATTTGAAAAAGGGGCAATAAGGAGGGGGGAGATCAGATGAGGTGATAAAATTAAAGTAGCTAGCACTTATGTATAGTACACGTCTTTTTAAATACATAATTATGTGTTTATATGTGTTTGTATGCGTAATTATTATGCTTGATTTGTGCGACTATCGAAAAAGTCTTGTAATGCTATAAATCGGGAAAGTGTAAAATTAGAAAAAAAGATCTGAAATACTAATGGGGAGGGGGGAGGATGGGTCAGCTGATAAAATTAAAGTAGGCGGCACTTATGTATAGTAGATGTGTCTAAATATATAATTATAAGTTTGTATGTGTAATTATTATGCTTGGTTTGTATGGGAGCTGCGACTATTATTCGGTAGAGACGCTTGGACGCTCGGGCTTAGCTGATGCAGATATTTTGACCAATAGTTTGACCTCTGTTATCTCCCTCTATCTCTCTCTACCTCGGGTACTCTTTCTCTCACGCGAACACGCCAGCGAGAGCATGCGCATACCGTGCGCCGTGCACATATGTACCCTTCCTTATTTATTGGAACATATATACACTTTTATATTGAATATATTGAGCCATCCTTGACTATATCTTTTCCCATGTTCTCCTCATGTTTGAATATAATATTAATATATCGCTAGTTTGAACAATGTAAAAACTCCGTTATACATAATTGGCGCCCAATGGAAAAACTCACAGAGTCGTGGGGCTCTATAAAATTCGAAGCGAAGTGCATAGTGCGGTCCGCGCGGTGAATATTGCGTGCGCGTAAGTCGAAAAATACAGGGAATTGAGCCGTAGTAACTGACTTCGCGCGAAGAGTATATTGCAGAGATGGCATGCGAGCTCGCGCGGACGAAAAGTAACCAAGCCTCGGCGGACCCTAGAAAATTCTGAATACGGGTCAGGCCTGCACTAAATAATAATACGGTATTTATTTAATTCGAACGGCTGCTTGGCTTATGTATACGGTGTATTTAATTTACGAGGAGTAAATTTTAACTTTCGCTACTCGATATTTAATTGTTTGTTAAGCAAATGGATGCAAATATAACCTTTTCGTAAAAGCCGTCTCTACCGAAGAATGGTCGAGGCTCCCGCTCCGTGACCCCCCCCCCCCCTCCCGTGGTATACCTATACTCTGTTCGTCTCTCTCCTCTCATCTCTCTATCTTTATCCTTTCCACTCGAGCCATCTTGTTCTCACCGCTCGACGCTGATAATGCCTGTAACAGCTGTTATGGTTAGTACATTTTATACATATGTGTGTGTGAGAGAGAGAGAGAGAGAGAGAGAGAGAGAGAGAGAGAGAGAGAGAGAGAGAGAGAGAGAGAGAGAGAGAGAGAGAGAGAGAGAGAGAGGTAGAGAGAGGGAGAGAGAGGGAGAGAGAGAGAGAGTATGTGACGAGGTGTAATTTACACCTATATAATATATATATATTATGACAATAATTTCGGCTAATTTAACCAAGATTATTGCGCCGCACATGCAGGCTTTAACATATGTTTTATTCAAGGCTTGTTATAAATTGTACACGGGAAATTCAATTTTACGTACAAAAGTTGAGCGCCAGCTGCGCGAATTCGCAGCACGATTTTAGAATTATTCTACCGATATAATGAATCTACTTATACAATAAATTAACTATGGTGAGCACGCGGTACGGTGGAAAACGGTAAATGTTCGGGATGGGAAGAAGCTACTTCTCAGGGACGCGAATTCAAGTGATTTCCGGCGACGAAATACACGTGGAAAAGGCGGCGACGCGACGCTCGACACGCACGCGGCGCAAGCTTTACAAAATTATTACCCAAATATATACATATACGTAATTATGTTTCCGCACTAAGCACAATAGTATTCTGTGCAACTTATTCTTTATTTAGAATCTGGTGTGGCCTCCTTCGATGACACAGGTTGGTAGGCACACACGATAAACGATTTATATAAATCTAAGTTATATTCACGAGCGGTTCTTTTTTGGTATTCGCACGGAGCTATGATCGAAACGAAACGTCGGTGTACGTAGCTCAGTACGAAGTGGACTCGTCGTCCCTTCGTCACCGCGGCGCTCGAGTTTCGGAAGTGCGGACAGAGCCCGCCTGAGGGCGCAGTGCATACTTTGGCGAGGGAGAAAGAGAAGTGCGAAGGAGGAAAGGGAAGAGTCTGCTCGCGGTTACGTCACGCTATGTGGCATGCGGCCGACGGCTTGCGGACGGTGTTGGCGAGGACGAGGAAGGACGAGTGGCCAGGACGAGGAAGTGCGACGAGGGATGCAGCAGGAGAGATATCTGGGCAATGGTGCCGACGAAGGGGCACAATGGCGAGAGTTGCAGGGCCTCGGACGGCGTACTTGCAGCAGGAGCAGTGGGCACGATTAACTTCGAAGAGGTTATGTTTATATACAGCTTCCCACTACATTTATCCACTGTCATTATTATCAGGTAAGATTAGTGTTTGGTTTATGACTGTAATATCCCCTTACTAATGCTGTGTTGTTTCCAGGTGTCTGATGAGTGCTTCGGAGGCTGTTGCTGCTGCTGTTATGGGGGAGCGAGCCACGAGTTGAGCTACAGTGCTGTATCTGCGGGACCACCCTGCCTCTGCAAACCCTCCAGACCAGGTAAGCGAGTTCCAATTTGATGTGGATGTCTGCTGTAGACTAACTCTTGTTTATATTTTCTAGGGTGTATGCTGCAGGCCTCCTTCACGTCTAGAGAAGCAGCCGCTCCGCCCGAGGTGGATCTATCCATGCCTTTCAAGGCATAAAATCAGGTGGGTATCATTCCAATACTATTTTACTTATCTTCTCAGTTTCTAATCTCTCGTGTGTTTCCTTAGGTTGGTTCGAGGGGACAGGAGTAAGGAGAGGAGACGTCAGGGCATGCTCAGCACATCCCAGCCGACATCAGCCAGCTTCCACCTATGCGAGGCTTAATGGGGTGGCAGCTGCGCGTCTTCTTCAGCTGCTTCGAGGCATGAGAGCTCGCTTGATCTGTGTCGTCCAGTGGAATAGTGTATGTGTGTGTACGTGTATAGTGAGTGAGATGGGTAAGTAATGTGATATCGTTCACATTGTGTAACACACCCAAAATGTGGTGTTACAATATATATATATATATATATATATATATATATATATATATATATATATATATATATATATATATATATATATATATATATATATACACACACAATTCAAATTGTTCAATTGAAAACGGATTTTTTGTTTATAATTTGTTATAAATAATAAATTGCTTAGTCTTAATCCGTTTGCGCGCGAGGAAAATCTTTTCCTCGAGCGGAGTTTCTTTTGGGGAATTTATCGAATAAATCCAATTTTTCGACAAATGTTTGGGCTTCGTACCGAGATGTAATTCACTCGGTGTACAGACCGTCGTTTTGTGATTAACTTCATTCATAATCGTTTGAATGATGTTAACATACGGCTCTAAGTCAGTGTGTTTTTCGCTAGTAAATGTGCGACAAATCGCCCTAATTGTTTATTCGCACGCTCAACAATGTTGCTTTGCGGGTGACGTATTGTCGAGAAAATAAAGTCAATGTTCTCTTCGTCAAGCTTTTGTATCCATGCATTAGCAGTAAATTGACGGCCATGATCGCAGGATATACGTTTCGGTTTACCAAATTGCAAAATATAGTCATTAAAGATTTTTCGGATTACGGCTGCCGTGGTTTGTCGCCTTCATGGGTATAGCACGACAAATTTGGAAAATGCGTCGATCGTGATGAGGATATTTTTCATTCCCGCACGCGCCGTCGGCAGAGGCCCGTAAAAATGTATAGATAAAAGATCGTTCGGTGCTTCAGGTATAATATTTCCCATCGGCGCTCTGCATGGTCTCGTTTACACTTTATTGCGTTGACATGAGTCGCAAAAGGCAGTGGCATGTTGCGCTCTGTATCGAAGGTTTTTTATATAGAAATTCTCATTTAATATTCGCACGAATTTTTTTTGTTCATAAATGACCATATGCCTCGTGTGTTTGAGTGATAAGTTGATTCGTTATCGCTCGAGTTTATCGCTTTAATAAGTTTTTCAACAGTTATGCCAACTCTTTCGAAAAATTTTGCTTTTTTATTAACGCTATAGCTACTTCTCCCGGACTTTTTCTTTTGTCGGGATCATACTCAAGATGACGACTCAAGAAATCGGCAACGGTATTCTCTTTGCCTTTTATGTGCTAGATATGTAGATTATAATCCTGGGTACCAAGAACCCAGCGTCGTAGACGGTTCCCTATAAAATTGCATTTGAATAAAAATGTTAACGCGTCGTGATCCGTTTTAACGTACAATTTTGCGGCTTTTAGATATGTGTTTAATTTTTTAAGGGCCCATATGTTTTTGGGGTCGCTGAATCCGAATCCGGGGTCAGTTAAACCCCATCAGAACTTTCTCAAGGTCAGTTGAAGGTCAAATTATCGAAATACATGAAAAATACACAAAAACCATGGTATCTTGGGGTTTTTGGGGTCGCTGAATCCGAATCCGGGGTCAGATTAAACAATCAGATCTTTCTCAAGGTCAGTTGAAGGTCAAATTATCGAAATACATGAAAAATACACTAAAACCATGGTATCTTGGGTTTTTTTGGGGCGCTGTATCTGAATCCGGGCTTATTACAACCCTATCAGGTCATGGTCAAGGTCAGTTGAAGGTCAAATCATAAAGATTCATAAAAAGTAGAGTCAAACCATGACATTTAGGGGTTTTTGGGGTCGCTGAATCCGAATCCAGGGTCAGTATAGTCCCATAAGGTTATATTTATGGTCAGTTCAAGGTTAGTTCAAGGTCATGGACGTAAAGAGAGTGAAAAAATTAGTTATAAACTGAAACAATGCAAAAGGTAATGTAAACCATAAAGCAAAGAACAATGTGTATGCAAGTACAATCGTATCCTTTAAAACTATATCATAGTTTGCTGCTCCTTCATTTACTTTAAATTTGTTAGAAGTATATGCAATTCAATAAAATACCCGTAAAAATATTAAGCCCATTACTCTTTTTTATGGTAACGAACTATTTTATTGTCAAATGATCTACAAAGTGGATTACGCTTCCGCTTCTCCGATGTTGATGGTAGATCTCTTTTTAACGACCAACAGTAATCTGCTAACATATTTACGTCCCATCTTCCTTGGTACCTGCGCTCCATTTCCTTGATATCTTGGTGAAATCTCTCTCCCTGCTCTTCGCTGTAATCACCTAGGTTTTCTGGAAATTCATCAACATGCGAATATAAAAAGTGTAATTTTAGATTCATTAGGCAGTCTTGATTTTTGTAACTATTTACTAAATTTAAAACTATTTGTTGGTAATTTGGGCTCTTATGATTTCCAAGAAAGTTTTTAATTACGTCCTTGAAACATAACCATGCTTCTCTCTCTATATGATTCATTTTCGTAACAAAAATTTCATCATTTATCATCTTACGAATCTGAGGGCCATCGAAAATTCCTTCATTTACTTTAGCATCACTTAATTTGGGAAACTGATTTCGCAGATACTTAAAGCAGCTACCATCTTTGTCTAAAGATTTTACCCATTGTTTCATAAGTCCCAATTTAATGTGCAGAGGTGGTATAAGAATTTTTGATGGATCAACAAGTGGCTTATCTTTTATATTCTTAGAACCCGGTTCGAACTTTTGTCTAAGGGGCCAGACACTCTTTATGTAATGATTCTTTCTATCCCTACTATCCCATTCACATAAATAGCAAGGATATTTTGTGAATCCCGATTATTGCCCCAGAAGTATTGTTATGATTTTAAGATCCCCACATATTTGCCATTTATGATCATTGTATTTTATTTGGTCTAATATTACTTTCATGTTACAGTACTCTTCATTCTGTATTACCGAATATCCTATGGGAATGGCTGCTTAAACATTTGTATTGTGTAACAGAACGGCTTTTAAACTTCTCGTTGACGAATCGATGAACAATCTCCACTCTTTAGGGTTGTAACATCCATGTTTAAAGCAATTCATCAACCCGACTATATCTTTGCAGTAAACTAAGGAAAATTCTTCATCTTTAGCGAAATAATCACGATATTTCTTATCTCTGTCTCGGTAGTAAGAAACTTTAATTTTTCCAGCTTCATTAGTATTTTCTTTTAGCCATGAAGCCAAGTATTCCGCCCCATCCTTTGGTAGGCCCAAATCGCGTATGAGATCATTCACTTTTTCCTGTGTAAGTGGACCTTTCTCCTTCTTAGTATTGTAGGGGATGTATTCTTCGTCACTTGTATCACTTGTACTAGCAACGTCATTGTCTTCATCAGGAGCTATTTCTTCTTCCGCAATAATATCTCCTTCCTCCATTTCTTCTTCTAAGATTTCATCTTCATCATGTCTTTCTAAATTTTCCTCAAGATCCATACTTCCACTTGCGTACATACCCAGTGGATCTTCTCTTTTATCAATTGACGATTCATATATAGGTTTCGTGACACTTTCAACGTTAGCGTAATTAATTTGCGACTTGTTTTTACTATTAACTCCATGCAAATTCGTATTACAAAAATAACAGTCTTCTTTTCTTAAAGGTTCCTTCCATATCGTAGGCACTTTCATTTTTACTTCGGTTTTACCATTTTTGTCTTTCTGTAGCATTTTCCTACATATTGCGCATATGATTTTCTAAAATCAACTTGTTTTTACTATTAACTCCATGCAAATTCGTATTACAAAAATAACAGTCTTCTTTTCTTAAAGGTTCCTTCCATATCGTAGGCACTTTCATTTTTACTTCAGTTTTACCATTTTTGTCTTTCTGTAGCATTTTCCTACATATTGCGCATATGCTTTTCTAAAATCATATGCGCAATATGTAGGAAAATGCTACAGAAAGACAAAAATGGTAAAACCGAAGTAAAAATGAAAGTGCCTACGATATGGAAGGAACCTTTAAGAAAAGAAGACTGTTATTTTTGTAATACGAATTTGCATGGAGTTAATAGTAAAAACAAGTCGCAAATTAATTACGCTAACGTTGAAAGTGTCACGAAACCTATATATGAATCGTCAATTGATAAAAGAGAAGATCCACTGGGTATGTACGCAAGTGGAAGTATGGATCTTGAGGAAAATTTAGAAAGACATGATGAAGATGAAATCTTAGAAGAAGAAATGGAGGAAGGAGATATTATTGCGGAAGAAGAAATAGCGCCTGATGAAGACAATGACGTTGCTAGTACAAGTGATACAAGTGACGAAGAATACATCCCCTACAATACTAAGAAGGAGAAAGGTCCACTTACACAGGAAAAAGTGAATGATCTCATACGCGATTTGGGCCTACCAAAGGATGGGGCGGAGTACTTGGCTTCATGGCTAAAAGAAAATACTAATGAAGCTGGAAAAATTAAAGTTTCTTACTACCGAGACAGAGATAAGAAATATCGTGATTATTTCGCTAAAGATGAAGAATTTTCCTTAGTTTACTGCAAAGATATAGTTGGGTTGATGAATTGCTTTAAACATGGATGTTACAACCCTAACGAGTGGAGATTGTTCATCGATTCGTCAACGAGAAGTTTAAAAGCCGTTCTGTTACACAATACAAATGTTTATGCAGCCATTCCCATAGGATATTCGGTAATACAGAATGAAGAGTACTGTAACATGAAAGTAATATTAGACCGAATAAAATACAATGATCATAAATGGCAAATATGTGGGGATCTTAAAATCATAACAATACTTCTGGGGCAATAATCGGGATTCACAAAATATCCTTGCTATTTATGTGAATGGGATAGTAGGGATAGAAAGAATCATTACATAAAGAGTGTCTGGCCCCTTAGACAAAAGTTCGAACCGGGTTCTAAGAATATAAAAGATAAGCCACTTGTTGATCCATCAAAAATTCTTATACCACCTCTGCACATTAAATTGGGACTTATGAAACAATGGGTAAAATCTTTAGACAAAGATGGTAGCTGCTTTAAGTATCTGCGAAATCAGTTTCCCAAATTAAGTGATGCTAAAGTAAATGAAGGAATTTTCGATGGCCCTCAGATTCGTAAGATGATAAATGATGAAATTTTTGTTACGAAAATGAATCATATATAGAGAGAAGCATGGTTATGTTTCAAGGACGTAATTAAAAACTTTCTTGGAAATCATAAGAGCCCAAATTACCAACAAATAGTTTTAAATTTAGTAAATAGTTACAAAAATCAAGACTGCCTAATGAATCTAAAATTACATTTTTTATATTCGCATGTTGATGAATTTCCAGAAAACCTAGGTGATTACAGCGAAGAGCAGGGAGAGAGATTTCACCAAGATATCAAGGAAATGGAGCGCAGGTACCAAGGAAGATGGGACGTAAATATGTTAGCAGATTACTGTTGGTCGTTAAAAAGAGATCTACCATCAACATCGGAGAAGCGGAAGCGTAATCCAATTTGTAGATCATTTGACAATAAAATAGTTCGTTACCATAAAAAAGAGTAATGGGCTTAATATTTTTACGGGTATTTTATTGAATTGCATATACTTCTAACAAATTTAAAGTAAATGAAGGAGCAGCAAACTATGATATAGTTTTAAAGGATACGATTGTACTTGCATACACATTGTTCTTTGCTTTATGGTTTACATTACCTTTTGCATTGTTTCAGTTTATAACTAATTTTTTCACTCTCTTTACGTCCATGACCTTGAACTAACCTTGAACTGACCATAAATATAACCTTATGGGACTATACTGACCCTGGATTCGGATTCAGCGACCCCAAAAACCCCTAAATGTCATGGTTTGACTCTACTTTTTATGAATCTTTATGATTTGACCTTCAACTGACCTTGACCATGACCTGATAGGGTTGTAATAAGCCCGGATTCAGATACAGCGCCCCAAAAAAACCCAAGATACCATGGTTATAGTGTATTTTTCATGTATTTCGATAATTTGACCTTCAACTGACCTTGAGAAAGATCTGATTGTTTAATCTGACCCCGGATTCGGATTCAGCGACCCCATAAACCCCAAGATACCATGGTTTTTGTGTATTTTTCATGTATTTCGATAATTTGACCTTCAACTGACCTTGAGAAAGTTCTGATGGGGTTTAACTGACCCCGGATTCGGATTCAGCGACCCCAAAAACCCCAAGATACCATGGTTTTAGTGTATTTTTCATGTATTTCGATAATTTGACCTTCAACTGACCTTGAGAAAGATCTGATGGGGTTAAACTAACCCTGGATTCGGATTCAGCGATCCCAAAAACATATAAGTACCGTGGTCAAGTTTTTGGGACTTACAATTTTTTTTTTGTGGGGCTGTGTTATCTACCACTGTGCGAAGTTTCAAACAAAAACTTCAAAACCTCTACGAATGCCATTCGAACGAAATTTATATTAGTCTATTAGTCTAGACACGAACCTTCAAATTTCGTTCGAAAGACATTCGTAGAGGTTTTAAAGTTTTTACAGTGATAGATAATTGTATTACGGAGGGCAATGACCTCTTAGTTTTTCATAATTATACTTATTTTTTTAATTAAAGCAAATATTTTATAATTCTCGGGTCGGTAAGGTAGGAAGAATAAACATTGACTTTGACATCCCCTTAAGGTCGAATATCATAAAAGAGCGACCTTAAAAAACTTTCTATTTAATTATAAAAATCTCATATTTTTTCGGAAGTTTATTTATTTAAGGATGCGGGCCACTCAAGATTCTATTTACCTCAGAATTGAAAAAAAAGTATTTTTTTGTTATATTCTTCATTATTGCTTCAAAATTTACTAGTTTAAAATTGTCCTGACGATGAAAACTGAAAAGTTGAGAATTTTCCTTGAATGTTTTTATCATAAAGTTTAAAATGAAGAAATATATGGAGTTTATTTAACTCAAACTTAAAATAAAAATATGACCGTAGTTAAAATAAATTATTATAGAAAACGGCGATTTTTGAGCGTTATTTTATTAATTATTGTATATATAAAATTAATGATCTTTTTTAGACGTCGATTTAATGTACAATTATCTTATAAATAAAGTTGAAAAGTAACAAGTTACTCTAAAATAATTAATTTACTAGTAGGTTAAAAGTTAGGTGGTTGCAGAAACTAACTAATAAGGGGATACAGTGGAGTTCAAGTCTTTTATTTTAATGAAACTTTGGGGATCGACTTTTGGAACCTAAAAATGAGGCACATTACGCATAGTTTTATCCAATGGGATTCTGAATCTGAGATAGTGCCAAAAAACATTAGCATAGCTCATATGGGCAATGCTAAAAATCAACTATATATAGATATACTATCAACGTGATTTCGTATTGAAAAGAGATATCTTTATAATTTTTGGTGGATTGGTTCGAGTGATCAAACCCACTTCTTGCAGGTTTTTAGTTTTAAAATGAACTTCATTAATCAAAAGGGGCATTCAAATTTGCTAAAAAAACCCTTTTTGCTTTTTAAAAAGACATTTAATTTTTTTGAATAAATGGAGATTGAAATATGCTAAAAAATGTAAAAAATGACTACATGCTCATATTTAGCCTTGATCAATTTTGAATTTAAGGGTTTCAAAAAATCTGAAAAAAATCACATATATTTTACATACCAAGAACATTTTTACCGAAGAAATAAGAAAAAAATTGTGTTGTTTCCTCGATTTCCTAGAGAATCACCCATATATATATATATATATATATATATATATATATATATATATATATATATATATATATATATATATCAGCAGCATGTTAAAAAAAGTTTAAGCAATTGATTATAGTACTAGAATTAAACATCTGTTGCGTCCTAACCTGCAAAATAAAATTTTTGACTTAACAGTCGTATAATTCAAAATTTTGACATAAAAAATGCTATTTTTGGACTTTTATAGTAACCTCAATCTTTGATCATTGTTTAAAATTCAAAATTATTTTGAATCTTTGTTCCAAATAGTATGAACAAAACAACGCATTACTGATATTTTGAATGGAATCTCTTATAGTTTGATGTAATTTACTTCAGGTAATGTACGTCGTAGGTACTTATACGCAATTTTATATGAAAGCTGATATGAAGACCTATAATTTGCGTTGTTTCACCACTTGTAAGAACATTCTGGTCAAAAGTTATGCTCAATTGAAATATATAGAGAAAATTAGGTGGTAAATGAGAGACTGCAATTACGAGCTGAACTTTCTTCAATATCTTATAATCTCCCGTTTACCACGTAAATCTTTTTAGAAATTTAAATTCAGCATAACTTTTGATCAGAGTGTCCTTAAAAGTGCTGCAAAAATGTAAATTAAGTGGCTTTATGTCAGCTTTTACACAAAATTGCATACAAGTACCTATGACGTATATCATTTGAAGTAAATTATATCAAACTATAAGAGGTCCCATTTAAAATGTTAGTAATACTATGTTTCACAGACAAATTTTCTGTGATACCATTTGGAACAAAGATTCAAAATAATTTTTGCTTTTGAACAATCATCAAAAATTGAGGTTATTAAAAATGTCCAAAAATAGCATGTTTTAAGTTAAAATTTTGACTCATACGACTGTTAAGTGAAAGAAAATTTTTTTTTACCGGTTAGGACGCAATTGATTTTTAATTCTAGTAGTATAATCGATTGCCGAAACTTTTTTTAGCACGAATAACTAAGTTTTATTTATATAATTTACGATTTGAAGGAAAAATTGCATAAGTGCGCTTTTTAGAAAAACATTAAATTCGAGGT